>CM051258.1:15404892-15949892 GCA_027921565.1 Artemia sinica
CCTAAAGAGACACACACATCACAAAGAGACAACCCACAGCCCAAAGAGACACATACAGCCCAAAGAGACGCACACGGCCTAAAGAGACGCACACATCCAACAGAGAGACACACACAGCCCAAAGAGACACAGACAGGCTAAAGAGACACACACAGCCCAAAGAGACAAACACAGACCAATTAGACTCAAACAACCTAAAGAAACACAAACAGACCAAAAAGACTCAAACAGCCCAAAGAGACACACACAGTCCAAAGAGACACACACAGCCCAAAGAGACACAAACAGCCCAAAAAGACACACACAGTCCAAAGAGAAACACAACCCAAAGAGACAAACACAGACCAAAAAGACTCAAACAGCCTAAAGAGACACACACAGCCCAAAGAGACACAAACACCCCAAAGAGACACACACAGCCCAAAGAGACAAACACAGACCAAAAAAAAACTCAAACAGCCCAAAGAGACGCAAACAGCCCAAAGAGACAAACACAGACCAAAAGACTCAAACAGCCCAAAGAGACACAAACACACCAAAAAGACTCAAACAGCCCAAAGAGACACACATAAGCCAAAGAAACACAAACAGCCCAAAGAGACACAAACGGCCCAAAGAGACAAACACAGACCAAAAAGACTCAAACAACCCAAAGAGACACAAACAGACCAAAAAGACTCAAACAGCCCAAAGAGACACACAGCCCAAAGAGACACACATAGCCCTAAGAGACACAAACAGCCCAAAGAGACACACACAGCCCAAAGAGAAATACAGCCCAAAGAGACGCACACATCCAATAGAACCACACAAAGCCCAAAACGACACAAACATCCAAAAGAGACAAACAGAGACCAAATCACCCCATCTCCCCCAAAACACTTTTCAGCCATTTCTTGTTAAAATTTTTTATTTCAAGTCAATCCTTAATAGGATCAAATTCGCAAATCCTACACTCCAATTCGCAAATTCCATTACCCCTTTTTAAATGTCAATCAAACAATTCTGATTGTAGCATCCAATTTTTTAATAACAAACTGCATACTCTCAAAACATGTTGGACCACATTATACCTTGCCTAGCAGCTCGGCCCATCGTACAGCACTATAAGTACTCTAATAGATCCTTCTGCCATCACCCCACCACTTATGTATTATACGGAACACTCCGAAGAAGTAAAGCTATTCGTTATTACAATTCTTTTCTTGTCATCTACATCCCCTCTTAGTATCAACTTCTTCGTATAGTATAACGTTAAACTATTTTAAATTGACAACACTGTCCAAACATCACTTGTGTATTTTACAGTACACAATCACCCCATCTCCCCCAAAACACTTTTCAGCCATTTCTTGTTAAAATTTTTTATTTCAAGTCAATCCTTAATAGGATCAAATTCGCAAATCCTACACTCCAATTCGCAAATTCCATTACCCCTTTTTAAATGTCAATCAAACAATTCTGATTGTAGCATCCCATTTTTTAATAAAAAACTGCATACTCTCAAAACATGTTAGACCACATTATACCTTGCCAACTTTAAAAAAAAACAGTCTGCTTAAGTTATATAATTATGACCATACTCTCAAAACATGTTTGACCACATTATACCTTGCCAACTAAAAAAAAAAAAAAAAAAAAAAAAAAATGTGCACGTGAAGCTGAAGTGTAATTCCATGTGCAGTTGACAACAATAGCAATAACCAGTCTGGTAATCTGCCTTGGAAAGGTGCTAAGGAACGTAAAGGCCCCAAATAGCACGGGAAGGAACATAGTCTGCTAGAATCCATAGATACATGCTCTGGAAAGGTGCCAAGGAACGTAGAGTGAGCAAATAGCACAGGAAGGAACATAGAGTGAGCAAATCCAGACGAGGCACCCTACTGGCGTTGTCGTAGAAACTTCAAACATGCTCATTCGATTGGAAATTAAAGGGCTAGTGCCGTTTAGTTAAACGCCTTCCAATGAGCACCCAAACTTCGACTTTGGAGAAAAATCACTTTTCGGTCTGAATAATAAAAAAATTAATGGCCGAAGCAAATAAAAATTTCTTGTAAGTACCGAGAACATTAAAGGTGATTATGATTGTTGAATGCTTAGTTTAAAACTTAGATAACCATATATATATATATATATATATATATATATATATATATATATATATATATATATATATATATTATATATATATATATATATATATATATATATATAGTATATATATATATATATGTATATACGTATATATATATATATATTATATATATATATATATATATATATATATATATATATATATATATATAATATATATATATATATTCTATATATATATATGTATATATAGATATATTATATATATATATATATAATAGTATATATATATATATATATATATATTATATATCATATATATATAGTATATCTAATATATACATATATATATATATATACATATATATATATATATATACGTATATACATATATATATATATATCATCTATATATATATATATATATATATATATATCTATATATATATATATATATATATATATTATAAGTAGTGCCTTTGAAAAATTAGGTTTTTTATATTGGACCTTTAATTTTTGCCTCTGTTTGTCTTTTGTCATTACGAAAGACATATCACCGAACCTTTGTTGCTTTTAATTGTTCTGGTGGTGGAATTGTTCTGGTGGTGGGACAAAAACTCCTTCTTTTGCCTCGGCTTGTCTTTGTCATTATGAAAGACATATCGTCGAACCTTTGTTTCTTTTAATTGTTCAGGTGGTGGGACAAAAAGCTCTTTTTTTCCGACGATTTATCTAGTCCAGGTTTTTGATTTTCAAAGGTATGGTAGGCATTGATGACCTTATCCTTGTCAAAATCCAAAGCCCCATCATCATCGCTATCCTTTTCAATTTGTTTGGTTTGTTTTACCTCGGCTTGTCTTTCGTCATTATGAAATACATATTGTAAGCCCATAAGTAAATTACAACGACTCTAATGTGATAAAAGAGAGAATTGTCCTATTCTTCAGTGTTAAAAAGTATTCTTTCGTTTTATTGGCTAATTTCAGTGACGCTCTTTTTCCAGCCATTCAAATTATTAACTATTCTTGGGGAGTTTCAGGGGAATAGATTTCATTACTTAAAAAGTGAAGTCAGTTTCACTGATACGTTTTTAAGTCTTAAAAACCATTTTTAACGACGATTTCTCCGAATATATTCAGTTTCAAGCTACAACTTAGTTAAATCTACATCTACATCTACAACTAGTGTAATTGTTAATTGTGTTACCTTACGTAACAAGCCATTTAGCCTTTTTTTGGAGGAATTAAAAGAATTTTTTATGTTTAAATAAAGTTTTATTGCAATCTTAAATTTCCTCCTTAAATATGGATATGTTAATGTGAATATCCGAAATTTGGTTTATGTCGCCATTCACCGTGAATGTGGATGTCCAAAATTCCCTTTTCTCTGCTTGGATTCAATTAGCTTTAGCGAATCCGACTTTTCAATCTTATGCAAGCTTTGATGATAAAAAATAGGTTAAATTAGGTTATAAATGGATTATAAATCTAACCTGTCAAATCTTGTATAAAACTGTAAATTTGACTGGTAACGCTGACTAAATCCAAAAAGACGGACATTCACCGGTGAATGCCAACATTCAACAATATCGGACATTCACGGTAGCAGATAGATATAGCATATAGATAAATAATTACGTAGAAAGATCGAAAGATAGATAAGATTTATTCATAATTAATTAAGCATACAATGAATAACTGGTACGAATCCCCATAAAGGCTCCCAGACCTGTAAGGGAGGGGGGAGAAAAAGTTTCATCCTCCTTGGATGAAATCTTTTGAAATTGTACGCCATCCGCTTTGCAATGTATTTCGTTTTTTTAAACAAGGCTAAAACTTTGGTTCAATCACCTAGCCTTTTTATTCAACCAAAAAAGGTGAAAAATATTCTTGAGGTATTCTTAGATCTTTATTTCCCCCCCCCCCCCTGCATGCTTGCTTAATTTTTAAGTTGGATGTAGCTTTTCTATCCTGGAATAAAATTTATTAGCTCCTTGAGATCTCTAAGAAGAAAATACACATAATAAACATGCAATTTTTTGCTATTAGCACAGCCAACTATCATGGACTACCTCCAGAGCCACAACAACTGCGCGCCACCACGGTTTGCCACAGATTGATGTCACCTGGTTGATATTACTATACACCCACCTGTATTTATTGCTTATTTACTGTATTTGCTTTTCAGTTTGTCATGTTTGTACTACACGAAATTTGTTTATTTAAGTTCCAATTTTGCTTTATATTCCTCTTTAATCTTTATTAGATTTATCGACTAAAACCTGGAATCTGAAAAACGTTTCAGTCCTTATTTCGATTAACTTTTTTCCAAGAAGTAGAGCGGCAACATATTTCTTGCGTAACATTAGTGGAAAAGCTAGAAAAAAATGCGTAAAAAAAAAAAAAAAAATACTTTTATAGATAACAATTTACGCGCGAGTGATGGAATTGAATTTGGGCAATTGAACGTCACCAGTGTGGAGAAATCGGCCACCCAACATCAAAACGAACCAAAGTTTCATCGTTTTGAATTATATATACCGTGTTTTCACCGTTCTAGCTATATAATATCAATATATAGTTGTAGCAATATATATACATATATATATATATATATATATATATATATATATATATATATATATATATATATATATATATATATATATATATATATATATGCATATATATATATATATATATATATATATATATATATATATATATATATATATATATATATATATATATATATATTATATATATATATATATATATATATATAACTTGCCGTAGCACCAAACCGCCTGGCGCCAACATAGTTACGCACGCTCCTTCTCCATCCCAATATATTCAGTTTCTCTCTTTAAACCCTCCTAGGAAATTCTCGTTTCTCTTAAATCTTTACAAATTCTGTGTCGTTCACTAGGCCATTTTTTCCACGAGGGGTGCCACTCCTCAAGGTCACCCTGCTGGGCGTAAGCCATCACCTTGCTCGGCGTAAAGTTTAGCGATGTTTGCACCTTTTCACCACTTTGAGGTGCTCTGATAGATTTCCTATGCTACCTCGGGATGGAGGTAAAAGTGCACTTTTTTTTTAATGGAGACGAACATGGGGACATTTTTACCAAGAGGGTATATCAGGTATTTACAAAGGTAATATCCCCCGTGGGATGGAGCGGGTAGGGGATAATTCGAAAAAATGCTAGAATTGAGTAAAACAATCTTAAATTCAAGGGAAGTGTGTTTAAATCCAGACTTTTTTGTAGGGGAGGGGACAAAGCCAATATTTGCGTATAACTCAAGGGTTTAATGTACTAGGTTAAATTAAGTTGGTGAAAAACTGAAAGGTTGACATTCCTCCACTTGTGAGGCGGACGAGTAAGGACCGCAGCATAATGGTAATGACCTGGCAATTTTATTGGTATATAAAATTATATATACTCAACTACTCAACTACTAAGCAACTTACCATGTAACTCTTCATCGCGTGTGTTTGAATTTTATGGAAGTGTGAAGCTGTCCTCAAAACCATCGCCAATCAAAATACACTGTGTTTAATAGCTTTTAGTTTCCACTCAGGTGTGCTACTTAGGTATTAAAAAAAAAACGGTATTAAAAAATACTTAGGTTGAAGGGTAAAGATACTTGGACAGGCTTTTAACGGACGGTACTTGGACGATACTTGGACGGTATTAAAAAATACTTAGGTTGAAGGGTAAAGATACTTGGACAGGCTTGGACAGTTAGATTCCTTTCATTTCCGTAAATTTAAGTCCTGCCCCCCCCTCGTCCCAGCTCCTAAAGATATATATAGAGCTAAATACTTTCCTTCAACTTCTTGACAGCCAAGCTAGGGCCGTTAATCATTTTCTCGAATGCCGCCCCGTCTATTAATCTGTATTATTTTTTCGGAGTTAGTACTTTGGCTACACGTTTATTTCTAACATATTACAAGGAAAAAGAAAACTAGCACAAAAAACTCGATTCGTTACTATTTATAAAATGTTTTTGCGGTAACGTAAATAAAATCATCAAATAAGAGACCCATGTTATTATATCTGGTCTACGATATTAAAACAATCAATATCATCTTTGTTGAAACTCAAAGTCATCTTAAATCAAAGAGTCCATAGGTTTTTTAATTACATAAAAACAAAATTCCTTCCTAAGAAAAAAAAATTGAAAAAGTTGGTTCTCTTGGCGGTCAGCGATACGATATTAAATTAATATCCTTATCTCGAAGAAAATTGTTGATAAAAAAGTCCAATAATAAGCCTAAAAAAGTACTTACTCTCTAGTTTTAAAGTAGTTATAAAAGGCTTTTTGCGTACTCAGTTTTGTGACTGAGATGCTTTCTCGAATTTTTTGGGATGTAAATGCTGATTAGGCATGTAAATTAATTATTTGCTTTTATTTGTAAGTTCTTAGAAAACTTTATTTTTAGAACGTTAGCTTTTCAGTTTATCTACCCAAGAACGTTCAATTTCGGGACTGAGACGCAAATGCTGATAGAATAATTATTTGCTTTTATTTATAAGTTCTTAGAAAGCTTTATTTTCTAGAACGCTAGCTTTTCAATTTATCTAGCCAAAAATGCACAGGTTCGGGATTGAGACGCTTTCTCAGATTTTCTTGGGATTTAAATTCTGACTGGGCATGTAAATTATATGATCTTATTTGTAAGTTCTTAGAAAGCGCTATATTTAGAATATTGTTTTATTTTTCTTCAAAAGACAAAATTAGCACATAAATGCTGATTGGATATGTATATTAAATATTTTCTTTTATCTGTAAGCTCTTAAAAACATCTCTTTTTCAGAACCTTACGTTTTCAGTTTATCTACCCAAAAGCGTTCAGTTTCTTGACTGAGACACATTCCCAATTTTTTGGGGGATGTAAATTCTGACTAGGCACGTAAATTAATTACATGATCTTATTGGTAAGTTCTTAGAAATCAAATTTTTTTTAGAACGCTAGTTTTTAAGTTTTTTGAAGCAAAATATGCCCAAACGATTCTTTACTAAAACAAATGGTTCTACAGTTGACAACACCCCCTATATAAACTTCTTGATCTCTCAACCCTACAAGTAAAATTCTGAACAAGACGACAGTCGTTAAGGACTTGAAGAAAAAATAAATCTTTTTTATATTCTTTTATTGTCTTTGGAGATCTTGTAGGTTTCTTGTACCCCAAAATATGACCGTAGTTAACCCACCTTCCTCCCCTATAAATGGTTTGATACCCCTCTCCCCTTCGAATATAAATTATGTATACTACCCGAGTCCTTAAGTACTTGAAGAAAGGCCGTGGCTTTCATTTAACAAAACACTAAATTAAAGTGGGCTTGATGCTACTTATGATGCCAAATTGGTAAAGTGCACTACCATACGAGTGGTTCAATTGCCGAATTGATTAACTCCATGACGCATCCACAAGGGAATGTGGCAGAGAAAACGCACTGCGGGTTTTCGATTTTTTAATTTTCTGGTGAAAAAGATGTATAGGATGCACAAGGCCAAATTCAGCATTTTTTTCGGGATGCGTGGGGGAGGGGGTGTAAAAAACCTTACAAACAAAAGAGAAAGTTGTTATACGCATTTTTGTTCCTCATCTACGAGCCAGACAAAAATTCCAGGCTGGGGGTTCAAACCGGGTACTCCCCTCCGGATACGCCCCCGTGCATTATTGGTAAAATGCACTGCAATGGGAGTAGTACATTTGTCAAATTAATTAAGCCCATGCTCACAAATAGCAGGGAAATATGGTGAGGAGAACACATTGTAGGTTTTGGTTTTAATGGTGCTGATCTCCGTTTCACGGCCCTTCATCCAGGAAGCGCAATGGGGGGCTGGGGGCCAGCCATCCTGTGCGAAAGGACAGGATGGCTGGTCCTCACACGCCTGTTTACCTTCCCCGGATTTCTCCGGGTACCCATTTAGAGCCATTGGTCGATTCTGGCTGACATTACAGAGTCATGCTCCTGACCCCCGTTCCAAACCAAATAACCGGCTACACCAGGACTCAAACCCCTGTCCTCACGGACAAAGGATATCGAGTCAAAAAATGTATACGATATTTATTATGCCATTTATTCTTTGTGTTTTAAATGATCCCTTCATTTATTCATTTTTCTTTTTATTCTTTGTTTATTCCGGATATTTGTTCTTTGTTTTTGATTTGATTCCTTCATTTATTCATTTTTATTTTCTAGGTTCCCTATATTTGCCGTCCTAGCGGAAATACTGTTGATTCTGATGGTAAGTTTGCTTCGCTTTCTTTTTCCTTATGATGAACTACAATTAAAAAAACAAGTAGTCTACGAGTAAGCTATAGATGCTACTAAGGGTTGTGTGACTGTACGATTAATGCAAGGCCGTATCCAGGGGAGGGGGGTTGACCCCCCCCCCCCCCGAAAAGTTTTTTCGCCTCTTAAAAACGTAACAGAAATGAAAATAATTTTTTTTATGCGTTTTTTTAATTTTTTTGTAACCTCTCTCCCGAAAAAATCCTGGATACAGTCCTGGGTTGATGTATTGGTGGTTTTGGGTAGTCCTGGGTAGAATTTTGGATGGGGTAATTCAAAATGCGTTATGGCGTAGGTTTTGTAAAAATTAGATTTATGTTTCACCTGCTCAAAACAAGCAAATTACATCAATCGACCTATTCTGTTAGGCTCTTTTTTTAAAATGTTGTAAATCGTCGTTTCTCAGAGAGATAGTTGTAGATAGTTCAGCAAAGTACCTTTCTTGTTTTTGCTCTTTTTTTTATTCCGTTCTCAAGTTATTTAGAAGTTACTGTATTTTTTTTCAAGAATGTACTAAATCATCTTTTTCCGAGTACATCATTAGTAGTTGATAGATAGTTCAGCAAAGTAACTTCCTTTTTTTTGTTCTAATTCATTCAGTTTTCAAGTTATTTAGAAGTTGCTGTTTTTTGTGGTTGTTTTTTTTTCTAAAAGATGTACTATATATTTTTTCTCAAATACACAGATAGTTGGCAGATAGCTTAGCAAACTACCTTTTTTTGTTCTATTTGATTTAGTTTTCAAGCTATTTAAAAGTTACTGTTTTTCTTTTCAAAAATTTACTAAATCATCTTTTTCCGAGTACATCATTAGTAGTTGGTAGATAGTTCAGCAAAGTAACTTCCCCCTTTTTGTTCTATTTCATTCAGCTTTCAAGTCATTTAGAAGTTGCTGTTTTTTGTGGTTGTTTTTTTTTCTAAAAGATGTACTATATATTTTTTCTCAAATACACAGATAGTTGGCAGATAGTTCAGCAAAGTACCTTCCTTTTTTTTGTTCTATTTCATTCAGTTCTCAAGTTATTTAGAAGTTACTCTTTTTTTTCAAAAGTGTACTAAATCATATTTTTCGAATACAGAGATAGTTGGTAGTTGGTTGATAGTTGGTAGATAGTTCATCCAAGTAACTTCCTTTAGATATTAGTTTATTAGTTGAAGATATTAGATATTAGTTGAAGTGAATCATTAAATTAGGCTAGATATTGGTTTTACATTAGTTTTGCAAGCTAATGTTGAAGTAAATCAATAAATTAGGCTAGATATTAGTTTATTAGTTGAAGATATTAGATATTAGTTGAAGTGAATCATTAAATTAGGCTAGATATTGGTTTTACATTAGTTTTGCAAGCTAATGTTGAAGTAAATGAATAAATTAGCCTAGATATTAGTTTTACATTAGTTTTGCAAGCTAATGTTGAAGTAAATGAATAAATTAGCCTAGATATTAGTTTTACATTAGTTTTGCAAGCTAATGTTGAAGTGAATCAATAAATTAGGCTAGATATTAGTTTTACATTAGTTCTGCAAGCTAATGTTGAAGTGAATCAATAAATTAGGCTAGATATTAGTTTATTAGTTGAAGATATTAGATATTAGTTGAAGTGAATCATTAAATTAGGCTAGATATAGGTTTTACATTAGTTTTGCAAGCTAATGTTGAAGTAAATCAATAAATTAGGCTAGATATTAGTTTATTAGTTGAAGATATTAGATATTAGTTGAAGTGAATCATTAAATTAGGCTAGATATTGGTTTTACATTAGTTTTGCAAGCTAATGTTGAAGTGAATCAATAAATTAGGCTAGATATTAGTTTATTAGTTGAAGATATTAGATATTAGTTGAAGTGAATCATTATATTAGGCTAGATATTGGTTTTACATTAGTTTTGCAAGCTAATGTTGAAGTAAATCAATAAATTAGGCTAGATATTAGTTTATTAGTTGAAGATATTAGATATTAGTTGAAGTGAATCATTAAATTAGGCTAGATATTGGTTTTACATTAGTTTTGCAAGCTAATGTTGAAGTAAATGAATAAATTAGCCTAGATATTAGTTTTACATTAGTTTTGCAAGCTAATGTTGAAGTAAATGAATAAATTAGCCTAGATATTAGTTTTACATTAGTTTTGCAAGCTAATTGTTGAAGTGAATCAATAAATTAGGCTAGATATTAGTTTTACATTAGTTCTGCAAGCTAATGTTGAAGTGAATCAATAAATTAGGCTAGATATTAGTTTATTAGTTGAAGATATTAGATATTAGTTGAAGTGAATCATTAAATTAGGCTAGATATGGGTTTTACATTAGTTTTGCAAGCTAATGTTGAAGTAAATGAATAAATTAGCCTAGATATTAGTTTTACATTAGTTTTGCAAGCTAATGTTGAAGTAAATGAATAAATTAGCCTAGATATTAGTTTTACATTAGTTCTGCAAGCTAATGTTGAAGTGAATCAATAAATTAGGCTAGATATTAGTTTATTAGTTGAAGATATTAGATATTAGTTGAAGTGAATCATTAAATTAGGCTAGATATAGGTTTTACATTAGTTTTGCAAGCTAATGTTGAAGTAAATCAATAAATTAGGCTAGATATTAGTTTATTAGTTGAAGATATTAGATATTAGTTGAAGTGAATCATTAAATTAGGCTAGATATTTATAAGTAGTAGGTTTAATGTGTCACTGAGTTATATATTTCTGTATATAACTTATATAGGCCTAGTCAGTGAGTTACACATATTTTAAGTAGTAGGCTAAATATGTCACTGAGTTATATATTTCTGTATATAACTTATATAGGCCTAGTCAGTGAGTTATGTATATTTATAAGTAGTAGGTTAAATATGTCACTGAGTCATTGCCTTTGCAAAACAAGAGTGATCCGTTTGTCTGGCCTCCCCCAGGCCATTCAGCATGTCCCCAGGTGGCGATAGGGGAACGCTCTACAGATATGTAGGGTACCTCCATAGGAGGCATGGACCAAGGGGGGACCTTGTCCCTGGGGGTCCATAATAGAATCTGGGGCACCCTTGCCCGGGGTCATAAATACAGGCGGAGGAGGAAGAAGGCCCCTCAAATGTACACTCAAAAGGGCCCACTTGTTTATCCACAAGTTCCATGAGTTGCAAACCTTCTCCCAGCAATGGGTTAAATTGCATGGTGATGCAGAACACCATCGCGGGAGGATCCTCTATAGGAGGACAACTGTGGCAGGGCGTAAGATCCAGATCTATGGACAACGGCCTCTGCAAAGGGCTGCCTCGACCTTTTCGGGGCACCAGCAAGACTGGGGACCTTGCGGTCAACTCTATTCCCACTTGAGGAGTGGCGCCCCTCGAGGAAATTATAGCCTAGTAAACGACACAGCATTCGCACGGGATTCTGACTAATGGACAATTCTTCTGGGATTGGTATGTTTTGATGGGCGTCTTTGGGCTGAAAAACCTCTTCCTAGCTAATTTATCTATTACGGGTTGCCTCCCCGTAGTAGCATAATATTTGTAGGCATGAATATATAATGAGTCGGAGGTAATAGGCTTGAGATTGTCTGTGCAGGATTTCGACTCTTGTTGATAGAAGAGC
The DNA here is from genome assembly GCA_027921565.1 of Artemia sinica. Classification (NCBI taxonomy): domain Eukaryota; kingdom Metazoa; phylum Arthropoda; class Branchiopoda; order Anostraca; family Artemiidae; genus Artemia; species Artemia sinica. The sequence continues at coordinate 15,416,880 of CM051258.1, forward strand.
ATCGCCAAGCGCTGAAAACCATGTTGTGACCAAGATGGGCCCAGGATTGCACAAAGCCTCCATTCATGGAGGTCCCAGGGACTTCTTGCTGTCCGGTTCTAAGCCGGCTTAAGCACTTCGGTGTAGACTTGAGAAGATATGTGATCCCCGTCCTGCACTGGTATCCGGGATCATTGCTTTTCCTGAGGCGAAAAAAATTTCAATGATTTAAAGAACATGAAAATTGGAACTTGGAATGTTACGACATTAAAAAATGACTATCGTATCGACATTTTGACTGACGAATTCAGACGATTCGAACTGGATCTATTAGGAGTTTCAGAAACTCATATCCCAGGGGTAGGAAGCATGAAATTAGGTGATATAGAATTTGTTTACTCAGGCAGGAAGGATGGGTTACATAGACAGGGAGTAGGGCTCATGATGAATAAGGAAGCGGCTAAGTCTTGTTTAGGCTGGGAAGGTATTAATAATAGAATACTAATTGCTCATTTTATGACTAGAAAGTTCAAGGTATCAGTTATAGTAGTATACGCCCCTGTAGAACCGACTGATGGAGATACTAGTGACTCAGATGAATTCTACTTACAGTTACAGGAGCAAATAGACAAGGTCCCAGGTAGAAATATGATGTTATTGCTGGGAGATTTTAACGCCCAGGTTGGTAGAAATAAGGATAGATGGTATCCCAGCTTAGGTAAATTTGGTGTAGGAAAAGAAAACAGTAATGGATACAGACTTTTGCAATTTTGTAGGTATAACAATCTAGTTATAACCAATACGGTGTTTGGTCATAAAATGGCTCATAAGCTAACATGGTATTCACGTGATGGTAAGACAGCAAACCTTATTGATTATGTTATAGTAAATCGAAGACTGGCAGGATCAATACAAGATACTAGGGTATATAGGAGTGCTGTTATTGATGTTAAAAGTAAAGATCACCATCTAGTAGTGTCAAGGGTTAATTTAAAGCTGAAATATCGGAAGGGTAATTACCTCCCGGGAAGTTATGATGTTAGTAGACTCCAGGATGAGAATTTGAGAGAAACTTTCCAGGAACAGTTGAATACTAAACTTGAGAGTTTAAAATTTGATAATGTGGAAGATGGTTGGAATAATTTTAGAAAAATAATTTGTGAAGTTGCTGAAGGTGTATTAGGGAAGAAAGCTAGAACTGTAGCTAAGAATATTAGTGAAAAAGCTTTAAGTTTAATAGAAAGGAGAAAGGACTTGTACAAGAATTATCTGAGTGATAGATCACATGAAAACAAAAGAAATGTAAAGAAAGTGGAGAAAGCATTGAAATATGAACTAAGGAGGTGTGAAGTGGAGGCCATGGATAAAATTGCCGAGGATTTAGAAGATGCAGCTAGACGGCATAATAGTAAAATATTGTACTGGCACGTTAACAAATTGAGAGGTAGTAGTCAATCCGGACTTGTCCCAGTTAAAGATAGGAATGGGGTGGCAATTAGCGATAAGACAAAAGCTAAAGCGAGATGGGCCGAACATTTTGAGAATTTGCTTAACCGTGATAGAGTTGCAGGAAAAAATATAGAGGAAAATGAAAAAGTTTGTGATACCTTGGATGTGAAGGAAGATTTGTTTTGTGAGGAGGAATTAGAAACAGTACTAAAAGGATTAAAGAATAATAAGGCTCCAGGTGCTGATAGGGTAGTAAATGAGTTTCTTAAATATGGTGGCTCTGAGGTTAGAAATAAGTTATTGGAGATTATGAATATGATTTTTGAAAAAGGGGAAGTACCTAATGATTTTAGGAAAACCTTAATTAAGCCACTTTATAAGAAAGGTGATAAAAGTGAGTGTGGTAATTATCGAGGCATTAGTCTGGTCTCTGTAGGTAGCAAATTGCTTAGTAATATGATACTTTTTAGACTGAGAGATGCCGTAGACAAAGTTTTAAGAGAAGAGCAGTGCGGTTTTAGAAAAGGTAGAGGATGTGTTGACCAAATTTTCACTCTTAGGTTAATAATTGAGAAGTGCCTAAGTTTTCAAACACCTTTGGTCCTCAGTTTTATAGATTATGAGCAAGCGTTCGATTCTGTTGATAGAGGAGCTTTAGTAAAGGTTTTATCCTTGTATGGTATACCAGACAAATACATTAAAGTGATTAGTGCTATGTACGAGAATAACACTGCTGCGGTTAAGGTAGGAAATGAGGTTAGCAGCTGGTTTTGTATTAAATCAGGAGTTAAGCAGGGTTGTGTTCTATCCCCCTTTATATGGATTATTTTGATGGACTTTGTTTTAAGGAGCACAGGAAAGGCAATGGGAGACCACGGAATCAAATGGGGAGGAAAAAGTCTCCTGGACTTGGATTATGCTGATGATTTAAGCATCCTAGATGAAAGTGTGAGCAAAATGAATGAAGTTTTAGAGGTTTTGCGAGTTCAGGGTGCTAGTATTGGTTTGAAAATTAATGTTAGGAAGACCAAGTCACTAAGGCTAGGAATAAGTGAAGATGAAAAGGTGACGTTGGGTAATGAAAAGATTGATCAGGTGGGCAGTTTCACTTACCTTGGTAGTATTATTAGTAAAGATGGTGGGAGCAGTGAAGATGTTAAAAATAGAATAGCCAAGGCTCAGGGTGTTTTTTCACAGTTAAAAAAAGTCTGGAAGAATAGGAAGATAAGTCTGCAAACCAAGATTAGAATCTTAGAAGCTACAGTGATGACAGTGGTCAAATATGGCTCTGAAGCATGGACGCTCCGAAAAGCGGATGAAGATTTGCTAGATGTTTTCCAGAGAAATTGCTTAAGGATTGTTCTGGGTACCCGGCTGACTGACCGTATTTCAAACAATAGGCTATACGAAAAATGTGGTTCAATACCGCTTTCTAGGTCTATAATGAAAGAAAGGTTGAGGTGGTTAGGGCATGTTGTTCGGATGAAGGATGACAGATTGCCGAAGATTGTTCTTTTCGGCCAACCATCTAGGGCTAAACGGAAAGCAGGTCGTCCCCGTCTGGGTTGGGAGGACGTCATAAAGAAAGATTTAAAGGAAATGGGAACTTCGTGGGCGGGTGTAAAAAGGGAGGCTTTGAATAGATTGGGGTGGAGGAGGAGCGTGCGTAGCTGTGTTGGCCTCAGGCGGCTTGGTGCTGCGATGAGTTGTTAGTAGTAGTAGTAGTAGTTGGTTGATAGTTGGTAGATAGTTCATCCAAGTAACTTCCTTTTTGTTCTGTTTCATTCAGTTTTCAAGATATTTAGAAGTGTTTTTTAAAAATGTGCTAAATCCGCTTTTGTAAAATAAAATATTTGTAAAATAATAAAATATTTGTAAAATAAAATAAAATATAAATAAAATATATTGTAAAATGAAATATTTGGTAGTTGGTCGATATTTGGTAGCTTTTGATATCAGAAGTAATATTCTCATATGTCTGAGGCCTAAGAAATAACAGTCCTTAATAATAATAATAAAAAAAAACAGCATTTTCAGTTTCTCTGCTCTGAAATTTGTGTTGTGTAACTTTGCCCCTTTTCAATCACCTCTTAGATTTTGATAGTATTATGGTTTCCTCTCATTTCACTTTTTCATATATCTTAGATCAGAATGTACACATAAGCTCTTTTTGAGTCATAAAAAATCAGTTCATGTTTTTGTAGATCCTTTTGGTAGTTAACTATACAATTGTTATTCTAATGACTTATCATCCGCCTTCCTAGGTCAGTCCTTGAGAATATGCTGGTAATTTCAATATTTTCTGATGAAATCTTTGTTTTTTCTATCTCTTTCTTTTTCTTTCCGACTCGCTAACACTGCATTTTCCAAAAGTTTCGATTTAGTTAATTTTTTTTTATTTGCATACATAGATCATAAGTACTCATAGAGAGTGATCACGTCGACGCCATCTCTCTTTTGTGGTCAGCCTAGGCTGGAATATGGGTAAAGGATGTGGGCTTTTGAGGATTTTAACACGAATTAGGGAAACTTCGCTTTAAAAAAGTCTCTAGATTTATTTCGAATGAGATTGTTTTACGAAAGGAGCTATAACAAACAAATGCAACCTGACATAGGCTCTAGAACAGTGGTTCCTAACTGATTACGGGTCATACCCCACCTACGCGTCTCTAAAATCCTGATGCTCCCATGTGATATTTAGATTTTGCTGTTCAAAATTTTACATGTATCAAACTTAAAAGGCCATTAACTAGGTTTTTTCAGGTCCTCCTCTCGGCATATTTTATGCTAATGAAAAATATTTTGTATATAAAACACTTTTTATACAACGCATGAAGTTATTGCAATACTGACATGCATATTTTTTATCCTTTAAATGCCAAAAGGGAGCAAAAGGGTCCACGTCCTGCCCATTATCCACTAAAATATTGCCATGCCCCGTGCGGTGGAGCCTGCACCACACGTTGGAATCACGCCTCTAGAAGCTTACGTCGTTCAAGGAGTCCATGTCTGAACAAAAATAGATTATCTAGGTTTACATGGTATAAGTTAAGTTCATAAGTTCATAAGTTGTAAGTTCATAAGTTTAATTATCCACATTCATAAACAAATAAATAAATTAAACAACACTTTCACGCTGGAGAAAACATATGACGGTTTGCGATCGCGCGAAAGTCCACGTAACTACTTACCTATTAACTCAACTATTTACATAAACCTCAACTATTTAATTAAAACTATTATAAATAAACCAAAAATAGATAAACTATAACCTATATAAAACAAAATAAAGAAAATATAGAAAAATAAATAAATAACTGAATTAAAAATAATAACTGATAAATGAAATATAAAAGAAAAATAACAATAACAAATCCAATCTCCATCACTCATTATACTCCACTCCCTCTCAAGTATTTAATGTATATTCAAGTATTTAATGTAAATTATAATAATACGCCAACAATTATAGAATTTACAAAAGAATAGTAAAGAAAAACACAAATGAAAGGAAAAGTAAAGGAACTACTATTTCTAACAATTCACTGCAGCACAAAGCCCCCTGGTGCCAATACAGCTGTGTACAGTCCACCTCCACCCTAACCTAGTCAAAGCTTCCCTCTTCATCCTCTCCTATGAATTTCCAATTTCCCTTAACTCCTTCTTTATCAGGCCCGTATTCAGATTTTTCAGGGGGGGGGGGATAATAAGAAAACAAATTTAATTTGAAGATTTGAATAACAAGTGCCCCGAAATCCAAAAAACTTTAGCTTGTATTTGGGAGGTCAGCCCCTTAGAACATATTCCTTATAACTCCTTCCCACCTCATGCGGGTACAACATGCTTTTTGTATAGCCTGGATGGATCCCAAATAAGATGTCTCTTTTGATACCTACTTAGCAATAATATATAAATTAACAATTTTCTAAGCCTTAGAAAAAAATTCTTTTCCTAAGGCTGACAGCAGTTTGCTTAAAAAATAATTAGGAGATTATACAAAAATAGTAATAAAATGAGGAAAGTAACAAAACAAAAAGGGACAGCCAAGTATTGGGTAACTAAAACAAACATAGCCGGCCGTTTCAATGTTATAAATCATTTTTCTCAAACAATAGAAATGAAATTCCATTTTAATAGCCAGTCATAAAATTTTCGGCGACCGGTCAAAAATTTAGCGATTTTTGCCAAGTATGTAGTATAACTCGTGGAGATATTTATGGAGAATTGCGCAAATTGCAATGCTTCAAAATGGGTTTAATAAGCAAATTTAATTTTATGATTTAACTTGCACATAAATTTTTCAAAACTATTAAAAATTTAATTTTTCAAAGAAGAAAATTAGCTTTTTCAGGGGGAAGAAATATTAGATGTGCCCAGTATAAAAGAAATGTTAGCTATGAGTTTTATAGCTAACCTGTACAATGTGAAGTATGGATACGGATAGAGGGGGCAATTGGTTTGATCTCTGTCATCCCCCTTCCCCTAAATTCTCAAGAATTTTGAGGTTTCTCCTACTTTTTTCTAGGTTTCTTTTGTATATAGTCTGGTTATTTATCTGGTCATGTATAGTGTCTAGTCATGGAATTTTGAGGTGACCCCCCCAATTATCAAGATTGGCACATTCCCCCCTTAATTTCTTATGTTACTTACCTATGTAATTTGAAACTTTTTTTGCGTTTTTAGAATCGCCTCCCCCTCCCTGAAAAGCAGCATCTCAATGCTTGTTGGAGGCACAGATGTAGATTTTATAGTGAAATGCAAGTAGACACCGTGTGTAGGAAATGCTAAAAATATCGTTTTTTCTTCTTTTTGTTTTTGCTTGAATAAATTTCCTTTTCAATGCTTACGAAAAATAAGTAGAGATTGACTGGTATAGGTTGGATTTTTGTATTGCTTTCATTTGTATTTTTTGGCAAAATTTTGGAGTAAAACCGGAAAATGGGTTCTATTTTCATTTACGTGAAGCTTTAGCTTGGAAATTCATGTCACATTTTTGCTTTTTTAGTAAGAAATTTCGTCGTTAGTTCACATAGAATGTTTATAGGCTCACAGAAATATAGAAGCACTTCAAATTCATCAAATCTAAACAATTTTCTCAAATGATTCATAGCAAATATTAATTTTGTGCCTTTGGTTTTTGTATATTTTAGTTTTTAGTATTTACTTCTGTATTCCAACTCTATGTCTCAAAAACTGATGATCCATTTTAACCAATCATTTCTCAGTGAAACATCGCTACTAAGCTCACACAAACAGTCAATTTGAAACTTTCTCAATACATTTCTAAGAACAATAGAGAAAATAAAAGTGGCCTAGTGCTTTAATTGGAAAATTAAGGCCTTGTGTTTGATTACTAAAACAGGTTTCCTGGCCAAGTTAATATTCTTTTTCCGAATATTAGATGAAGTAGGAGCAAAAAAAGAAATGTAATTATTTTGACTTAGCTTGTAACAACATAATTTAGATTAATATTAAATAAAAGCTTTATTATAAATTGTTTGCTTATTAAATAATTATTTTCTCTTAGGTTGCCCGATGTGGGTTTTGTCGTCCGCATAATTTACCAAGTCAGTCTAATCGTGAAAATATGCCGAAAATTCGTCAGCTTATGAATGGATGCTCCAACAAATTCGTCTACTTAAATGGCAACAAGCCAAGGGCTAATGGTGCACCTAATACAACGGAGGGTAAGTATACAGCTTTTCCGAAATCATTCTATTCAAAAAAGGGACCAAGACAGCAAAAGCCTACTCCGCCATCCTAGTCCCTCCCCGTAATACCTGGATTTTAGGTATTGCCCTTGTAATTTCTCAAATACTTTCACAATATTTTCCTGTTTTAGTGAATTTTTTAATACCCTCCCCCAAAAGTATTTTTGCGTACATACCTGGTAGACGGTATCATAATATAAAAACTTTAAGGCGTTCAATCTTCGGTTGCGATAGGTCTTTTTTGCCTTTGGGGGAAGTTTTGTAATTGTTGTTATACCTAGGAAATCACCTTTTGCACTTGTTATTTTGCGTTGAAGAGAGCTATTTTTTTTTCTTTTTTCACTTTTTGTAAGACTGCTTACACATGGAATTTCATGGCTTACACATGGAATTGCACATGGCTATGAGTTCGTATCGTTAGCTCTTTAGATATGCTAAATTCGCAAGACGCTCTTCAAAGTGTAATGATTTTAATCTTATAGGCCTAGTAATCCCTTAAGTTTTGGGTCAATCAAATAAAATCTAATAACGTGCTGCAATATTGATGCTGTCATTTTTGAAAATTTTCCAGCCTAACCTGTTGCTTATAGAAATTTTTTCTGACTAACCTCCTTCCCTACTGTTTCAATAAAATTTTATGCTACTCCGCATGGAGTTGCGGGGGCAATGAGTTCGTATCTCTAGCTCTTTACATATGCTAAATTCGCAAGACGCTCTTCAAAGTGTAATGCTTTAAATCTTATAGGCCTAGTAAACCCCTAAGTTTTGGGTCAATCAAATAAAATCTAATAACGTGCTGCAATATTGATGCTGTCATTTTTGAAAATTTTCCAGCCTAACCTGTTGCTTATAGAAATTTTTTCTGACTAACCTCCTTCCCTACTGTTTCAATAAAATTTCATGCTACGCCGCATTTAGTTGCGAGGGCAATGAGTTCGTATCTCTAGCTCTTTAGATATGCTAAATTCGCAAGACGCTCTTCAAAGTGTAATGCTTTAAATCTTATAGGCCTAGTAATCCCTTAAGTTTTGGGTCAATCAAATGAAATCTAATAACGTGCTGCAATATTGATGCTGTCATTTTTGAAAATTTTCCAGCCTAACCTGTTGCTTATAGAAATTTTTTCTGACTAACCTCCTTCCCTACTGTTTCAATAAAATTTCATGCTACGCCGCATTTAGTTGCGAGGGCAATGAGTTCGTATCTCTAGCTCTTTAGATATGCTAAATTCGCAAGACGCTCTTCAAAGTGTAATGCTTTAAATCTTATAGGCCTAGTAATCCCTTAAGTTTTGGGTCAATCAAATGAAATCTAATAACGTGCTGCAATATTGATGCTGTCATTTTTGAAAATTTTCCAGCCTAACCTGTTGCTTATAGAAATTTTTTCTGACTAACCTCCTTCCCTACTGTTTCAATAAATTTCATGCTACGCCGCATTTAGTTGCGAGGGCAATGAGTTCGTATCTCTAGCTCTTTAGATATGCTAAATTCGCAAGACGCTCTTCAAAGTGTAATGCTTTAAATCTTATAGGCCTAGTAATCCCTTAAGTTTTGGGCCAATCAAATGAAATCTAATAACGTGCTGCAATATTGATGCTGTCAGTTTTGAACATTTTCCAGCCTATTGCTTATAGAAATTTTTTCTGACTAATCTCCTTCCCTAATGTTTCAATAAAATTTCATGCTACGCCGCATTTAGTTGCGAGGGCAATGAGTTCGTATCTCTAGCTCTTTAGATATGCTAAATTCGCAAGACGCTCTTCAAAGTGTAATGCTTTAAATCTTATAGGCCTAGTAATCCCTTAAGTTTGGGTCAACCAAATGAAAGCAAATAATATGCCGCAGTATGCAGCATGCTGTATTAATGCTTTCAGTGCTGAGAATTTTCCAACCTAACTTATTGCTTATAGAATTTTTTTCTGAATGACATCTTTCCGTAACGTTTCTATAAATTTCATTCTATGCCGCACTTATCTCAAATTACTTAGAAATTAACGTAGTAACCTTTATTGGACTAGATAACCTTTGTTTGAAAGATTGCTGCTAAAGCTAATAAAAATAAGAATTGATTATACTGCTTCTGTAAAACTAACAATTTGATAGGAGATTTTAAGATAAGAAATTTTCCGTTTGGCAACTGGCTTGTAGTTTTTGTCTTTTTGTTATATACATATTAAAGAATAGAAAGCAAAATATTTACAATTTTAATTGAAAGGGGTATTCTGGGCTAAGAAATTTGAAAATGAGATGGATACATAATCCGTATCACGCCAAAGGTCATATCGGACATTTTCACAGTTTTGATTTTCACAGTTCTGACTCGTAAGAACGCAACAAAAATACGTATAAACAAATTTTTAATGTGTTCTTAAGTTTATTTTTGTATACCCCTCCCCCCAAAAAATACCCCCGGACAAAAATCCTGAAAACGTCCTTGCTTCTGATATAGTTGTCAAAAACTGTTGGATAAGTTATTCCCTAAGGGAGGAGCAGCAGGGCAGTGTAGATCAGGATAATCAATTTGTGACTGAGCACACGTTGCCCTGATGATCCTCGTCTTTAGAACTGGAGACCTAGGTGTGACAAATTTTTTCGACGGGGGACAAAATTTTTTTAATAATTTGAATAAGATGTGCCCATAAACTCTGAAAATTTTGGATTTTGGGGGAAGCCTGACCCCTAGCCCTCCCCTCCCTCGCCTCTCCATCTGTCCCTGAAATAGGCTAAAGTTGCATGGGTCACTGCGATTTTTCTCTTGCACAAATCAGTGACGCAGAAACTATAAGCTGTAAAAACGATTTACTTTTAAATGCGGTCAGCTTAATTTACTTTGCTCAATACAATATTGTCAATAAAAATATGTTTTATCGCATACTTTTCATTTTAATCCTAAGGATTAAGAATTTTCAAGAATTCGGGGTATTCCTAGGAGGTACATCAAAAGATGGCTTTGTTTTCTATCCTAATCTCGGAGAAAAGTGTTTTATTGCAGTGTAAACATATGCTTCTACAGTCCCAAATCCGGCCTTGGTAAGATATTGTTTAATTGGATGCTTAGGGAAGGTCAAGTCAAGCTAAATTATGTAACGAAAGGATTTTATTTTGAGAGGCTCTGTACTTGATATAGATGATTTTAACTCCATCTACGCGAGCCTCCAGTTCTACGTTCCTGTCTCTGCTTCTAATCCTATACTGCTATTACTAACAACTCAACGCAGCACCAAGCCGCCTGAGGCCAACACAGCTACGCACACTCCTCCTCCGTCCCAATCTATTCAAAGCCTACCTCTTTACACCCTCCCAGGAAGTTCCCATTTCCTTTGAGTCTTTCTTTGTGACATCCTCCTACCCCAGACGAGGACGACCTGCTTTCTGTTTAGCCCTAGACGGTTGGCCGAAAAGGAAAATCTTCGGCATTCTGTCATCCTTCATCTGCAGAAGGTGCCCTAGCCATCTCAACCGTTCTTTCAAGCTAATGCAAATTTTATAAATCCAAAAGCTAGCATTGGAAATAGATCATCTTTCGCTTCTCTTCCGGGTTCTTGAAATCTGGGTTATTAATTTTTAAGGGTCTGAGCCTGTCAAAGATTTGAAAGGCACTTCTAAAAACAAATTTATTGTCCTTAGTGCATAAGTACCCCTACCCTATCCTCAGTTCCCTATGAAAAGTTTGCTATTGAAAGAATCTGCAAAAAATCTTCTTGGGGAGGTGGGAGGTCTACAAAAAAAAACTGGTAGGTTTATAATTAGAACTGGTAGGTGTTATAAAAAATACAATATTTCAGGTCCTCTCTAAAGCCCTCCTGTCGTCCCCTGGGGGAGGTACCGTACCATCACATACCTTCAAAATATTAACATATTTTATTTCAATAAGAAGTTCAGCAGAGCACAAGTACAGAGTGGCACATAACTCACTGTTTACAAAGATAATTTCAGCGTTAACACTACTTAAGTTTAGGTTGAAAAAAGCTAAGATGTATTAGTTGTGTTATAAGCAAGATTTAGATTACCAAATTGGCATTTGTCATTTCAGACTAGAGAGGCTCATTCAGTTTAAAGTTTGCTTTAGCACTGAAATGTGAATGAATGACTTGACTAATTTCTAAGTCAAATAGCCAAGTTAAGTAGGAAGTCTTAACTCGACTTTCAGTCGGGCGGCTAAGTAAACCAAACGAAACATGCAAGTGTATGATTTACGTAAAGCCAAGGTTCGACCATTGAGCAAGAGTCTGCTAATCATTTAAGAGGACAAATGCTTGTTTCACACTTTTTTCTTGCGTCAAAAATGGAGACAATGAAAATGTGCAACTATGTAAATTCTGAAATGTCGATAGCGAGCTGCAATATTCTAGTTCTTGCACAAGGTGGCGTGGCATCTTTACACGATGCAACAGCACCATCTAAGGAGTGGTCAGGTAGCCCACAAATGCTGGAGGGAAGACTTACTAGTGTCATAAAGCGTAAAAACATATGTACCTTGTGCCTAATGCCCCTTGTTGTCCACGAACGTCAACAACTGGGCATAAGGATGACTTTCAAATTGGGGATGAGTTTTCCATCATGAATTCACAAACATTATTGATGTTTTTGTTATGTTTTTTCTCGAATTAAATTGAATTGAATTGAAAAAAAAAATTGAAATTGAAAAAAATTCTTACCGAGGGGATGCCCACCTTCCGTCACCTGGCATACATCTCATAAAGCCACCTGTGTCGCATATTTCCACCACGATTGGCACAGTTTCCTCCACGCTGGCACAGACTCCGCCACGCTTAGCACACTTCCATAAAGCTTGTCACTCGCCATCTGGTGTACGGGATTTATGAGCAAGTAACTTGTCAATCCTCAACTCCTAATTATATCCCATTTTAGGTAATATTTTCTTCTTTTTCTTCTGGATTTTGCTTCACGATAAATAATTTTCAAACTATAATCTGATCCCGGATATAGTTATTTATACTAAAGAACCCAAAGAGTAATTTTGTGGTGAATAAGGGGTTAGCTCTCTGGTAAGGCGCAACGCTAGCACTATTAAAAAAGCAATTATTTGCAGTGTTTGCTGTAAAGCTCCTTATAAGTTAATGAAGATAACACTAATTTTACTTTTATTAAGTCTAATAAAGATTTAATGTGGAATATCTAGTTTTGATATAAAAAGTCTTCAGAATGAAATATTTGAAATGTTAAAATAACACTTAAAATATTAGTATTAATAAAAATAAATTATACTCTTCTTGGATAATTCAACATGTGATTTAATGGTACATACAGCTTTGAAGATGTATAGATATGAATTTTGTACCAGTTAGATATTATTACTTTATCTATTATTTATTAGTTAATAAAGTTATTATTTATTTATTATTGTATCTAGGCCATTTTTTCTCCGGTTGCCAACGCAATGTTAAATCTTCAACTTTTTGTGTTATCAGAAGCCTGTAAAAACGCAATTTATTTCAAAGTTCATCAAACTGATTACGTGATTTTCAATACATTTCAATACAGTGGCTTTGACTTACGTTTCAATTTTCGTTTAATATTTCAAAAGTTCATTCATTCATCAGCAGACAAGATTTTGCCCTAAGAAAAGTAACTTTTCAAAAAGTTTAATTTTGAATTTCATTTCTCAATCCGTTTTCTCATCATTGGGGTGACATGGGATGTCTTCCAGGGTGCCAACCGTAGTAACTTTACTTTAACTACAAAAATTACTTGAAGTTAACATCCACTGGGAACGGTTGTGAATTACCTATATGCTTATTGGATTTGTAAGGCAGTGGCGGCTCTAGCCTCTCTTGCCCCCCATACAAAATCTTGGTTAGTACCACCCCCATGTCTTGATTAAAATTTTCAGGCCTAGTTTTAACAAAATTTTCATCTACGAACAAAAATTATTTTCAATTTATAAGTTAATTGATAATTGATTTTTTTAATTTAGTTATTTTAATTATATAATTATTATTATTTAACCATTTTTTACTTTTTATTTATATTTGTTTATTAATCAATTAATAATCTATTAATTATTTTCATTGATTACCTGCGCCTAGTTCAATAAAAATAAAATTTCTAAAATTAACCGTTAGATTGCTTATTTGAAACCTTCTGCCCCTAAAATTTCTGCACTCGGGGCAAGTACCCCCTCTGTTCCTCTTAAAACCGCTTCTGTTGTAAGAGTGTAATATTCAGAAGTTTCAATTGTATTCTTTACTCTTTCATTGTAATTCAATCTAATAATACTTTCAATATTTTTCAAACTATATGCAGTATCAGTGATGATAATGATGAACAGTTACTTCACTAAAGATGCCCTTTAACTATCTTTAGTAAAAGTTACTAAAAAGTAAATTCGAAGCTACTTTTCTGTTGTTCTAGCTATTGCAATCTCAGTTGGAACGAAAAAGATAGTTTTTCGCAACTTTTAGTTACTTTTTGATGAACCTGGAATGCAGCCATGGTCTATCACTGATAATTCGCTAAATTTGTAAATCTAGTAATCAAACTAGAGAAAAATCTGTAAAATAAAAGAGGGTTTAACCCAGTTTTGGTTTGCTATGAAAAGTCTTTATTTATTTAAATAATAATTTATTTCTAATTATTTGTTTTATTTCTGATAATATTTATTTTATTTCAACATATTTATTTATTTACTTCATATTTGTTTCAATATTTATTTCCAAAATTAATTTGTTTTCATTTCAAAAATATTTATTTCCAAAATTAAATAACAGAAGATGAAGCTTTGTTTGATAAGCTAGACAGGGCTAATTGTTTTATCTCCAAGGCTCAAAATTCCAAAACAAAACAAAATCCTTTAATTAATCTTCATTTATGACTAGGGAATTTCTATTTTTATTTACAAAAAGAACGGTAATCTAATAGCACTTGTTCGTCTTGATTGTATCCAGTCTGCACGTCATATAAGCTAATCTTTTATTTTATTACTTTTATTAAGTTATAAATATTAAAGAAAGCTTGAGCTTGGAGATCAGAAAAATGCCTTTACTGTCTCATAGGTCTAGATTTACTTAGCCCTTAGAAAAGTTCCAAGAACAGCCCTGTAGTAATTTAGAGATTGTTCTGTGTAGATTTCACTCGGAAGGGAATCAGTGATGTATTTCTTAGTGAAATAGAAGTGCTATAAATAATCCCTTTTTAAAATAATTCTAAAGAAGCTTTCGATTTCTCTTCATTCTTCATTTTAATAACTTAATTTTAGACCGGTAGCTACCCTTCTGCGCCCCAAACTGCATCTCTGCGTCAAGAAACTATTTATATAATGGTATGTTCACACTCTGGTCACTGAGGATTCCCTCTTAAAATTTGCCCACAAGATTGGCCGAATTTGACAAATTGTGGCGTTAGAACACAATTTTTCTTTATTAACGAAACCAATAAATATTGGAAATGGAAAGATGGTCAGTTTAAAAATATGCTATCTGTGCTTAAAGCCATCTTTATTCATGAGCGTATGTAGCTTCTTCTCTAGGGGGGGGGGGCAGCCGATTCTGTGATGAAGGGTGGGGGCTGAAGTTATATTGGTAGTTCACAAAACCGTACATTGCCACCAAGTTCTATCATACCTATGAAATATTTATTAATAAGTAATCACCAAAAATCATAAATCATCAATAAGTTTCAGCATTAATAAATCTTCTTGGATTAGAGCTAAAGCTTTCCAAGACATTATGGGTAATTGCTTCTTGTTTGACTTTTATTCTGTTATTCCAGCTGATTTTTTTCCAGCCTTTTCAACCATCTACCTTTTATCAACTGCTTTTTTAACCATCTACCTTTTTTCAACTGCTTTTTCTACCATATCTAGTGTAAATTTGAAGTTCTAGGGGGGGGGCAGTTGCCCCCTTCCGTACGCCCATGTCTTTATTCTCTTTTTCCTGAAACCGAAACAATGTTGGTACTTTTAAAATATAACACGTATGTTAACTGATACTGTATTACTTTGTCCAAAAACATTACACTCAGTATGTGTTGTCATTTTTAATACACAGTGTGTACAAGGTACGACTGCGTTACTTTGGCTTCAGACAGAACAATATTTGTTTACGACATATTCGATAGAAGAAGAATTTAGTTCTTCGTTTTTTTACCGAGTTATTTCCCCTTAAACACTTTACAATTAATTTTGAAACTACCTCATTTCTTTGTATTGGTATTTACAATCGATGTGTAACCACTTCTTTGAAGACAAATGTTTCTACTGTAAAATAAGTAAAAAAAAACACATATTTTTTGGGACAAATCTTCCATAGCGTTTGAAAGTTTGGATTGGACGCTTCCATGACCTTCATCATTGAGTATTTGAACTTTCCTCCAAGTTTAGAATTTGCATTAAATCTCTGCTATAAATTCCTGCTTACGAGCCTTGGTGGAAATAACTGCCTTAGTACGCTGGAGATCGTGGGCTCGAGTCCCTCTGATGGCAGACTTTTCATGGCAACTCTCCATTGTTATTATCATTATGGTTACAATTCAACCATAGCTTATTGCCGAGCCCAAGTTCGACATAAAAAGCTTCTTGATGTTTGCTCATCTTAAAATGAGCCAAATATATAAGCAGCTATTTTCAACACACAACTGATGAAGCAGTTAAATAGAAAAAGCGCCGACTGTCAAAAACAAAACAAAAAGTAGCAATAAAATCAGTCAGCTAAATGTTAGAATATTTTTAATATAGTCATTAAATAATTTTCGTACATCAATATAGAAAGTTGTAAAAAGATCTGGTAGTTTTATTTTTTTTTTTTAGCACTGCTCTTTCAAACTTATTGTGCCATGCACAAAGATCAAAACTGAGTTTCTTTTTAGTTGTTATAATTACCTGTTATAATTACTATATATCTTTTACTATTACTTTATAACTTTATTTACCATTACTATATAATTACTACAATATATAATACAATGTTATAATTACTATATATTTTTACTATTACTTTATAACTTTATAACTCTTTCAAACTTATTGTGCCATGCACAAAGCTCAAAACTGAGTTTCTTTTTAATTGTTATAATTACATCGTTATAATTACAGTTGTTATAATTACAATAATTACATAATTATTCTTATAGTTTCATCGTACTTCTTTCTAGGTCAATTATTCATCAAATCCTTGAATATTGAAGGAAGAGTTTCAATACAGTCTGTTGCTACTAGAAAATTTTTATGTTTCAGTCGGAAGGGGCGGCCAGAATTAAAGGTACAATCACATTTTTTCAGTTATCCACCATTCTCTGGAATTTGTCAAACTCCCTCTACTATTTTGCAAAATTATAATTTTGAAGATTTCTATCTTCGTACTAGAGCTGCCACTTAAGCTGGTATGTAGGGGGAGGAAAGGATTCAGGCTTTTCACCTCCACCCATCTTAAGGAATCTCAAATTTTTAAAGTTCCCCCTTCTTATACTTTTAGGTACCTATGATAACGTCTAGCTGACAACCCTGACTAAAGTATGGTCAGAAAACCTTACTGAGTTGTTGCAATTATCTATTAATTGGTTTCTAAAGAAATTTTAGCCTACACTGTGTCTGCCCAAGGATAAAGAAGAAATTGAACCTAAAACTTCCCAGCGTTAATCAATCGACAGATCAGAAATGATGACCATATATAGTTCACCCCCCCCCCCCCCAAAAAAAAAAGAAGAAGGGAAAAACTCCGATAAAACAGATCGATTGTAGTGCAGAGCTGATGGCCATACGCAGTTAATCCATCCAATAACTCATCCAAACTAATTCGCAATTAGCACTGATCTCTCACTTATTCTCAATAGACCTTCAAACTGTTAAAAGAAATCTCCAAAATATTGCAAATAAGAAAAAGAAATCTGAGATTCAAAATTTGAACTTAAAAGTTTGATATTCGAGTGCTTAGAATCAAAAGAGTTTAAACGACAAATCTAGAGCTATGGCAAAAGAGCCCGAATTGTAATACAGGACTAATGACCACATGTAGTTCACGACACACCAAAAAATAAATAACAAAAGAACTTGGAGATAAGAGGCTGGTCTCTACATAATCCTCTCGCCTAAATGGAAGATAAAAATCCTTTAACAGCATTGTCGGAACGTAAACCCAACCCTTTTGGAGATTTCCATGTTTTTTGTGCGGCTGATCCGTTTACTTAATCGAAAATCAATGTTAAGGCATATAGGCCTCTTTATATTGTCAAAGCCGGAGGGTGAATTATTCAAATAGAAGCATTACATCGGCATACCAATATCAACTATGATAAACCACTTAAGCATAGACAGTTATAAGTTTGCATAAAACCATATAAATGACTTAGACTAATGCAATATCTCCATTTGAAGCATCTTGAGTCAACACCAATTCACATTCATTTCAATCAAATGCCCTTTTGCTGGTTGCCGCCTATACAACAGATCCATAATTTCTGATAGGACATATAAATTGCCAATGTCGCTAAATATTTCTTCCCAAATGGAACTTTTTCATACTGCCTGTATGCTCGGCCGTCACTCCTTGGAATATTCCCCAAGATATCGGGATAACAAGATCTCGGGAAAAGCATATATTGAAGATAATGGGCACCTCATAGGCAAAAATGAGGAAAATTGTGCTGAAGAAAAGATAGGAATAGTTCAAGCCAGTGAAAAAGAAGGGTAAATGTGATGATATTTCGGTCGCGGCCTTCACTTAACCGTCCTCAAAAATATATAGATAAAAGACCTAAGGACAAAATGAAAACAAAACGAACCTCAAAAAACAAAACACTAAATTTTGTGTTTATTTATAAGAGTAGAAACTGTCACTAATATCGAAGGGGAAAATCATAAACTCCATCGAGCAGTTGGCGTTTCTTGGCTTTTTGTAGTGTAATAATAAGGTGACATTAATCTATTTATTGTAGTTGGCAAAATTAGTGCAGTATTATGGTGTCTGATCTCAGTTTCTGAAAATAAAATACAATTTCTAAGTTTGGAAAAAGTACCAAGAGACGCTAGGTGTTCAATGGCGTCGGTGATTCTTTTTTTCACACTAGCGCCAGTTCGCACTCTAATACATTACTCATAGCCTTTGGTTTATAAATAAAACATTATCCTAGAAAAAGTTTATTAGGTTTGGTGGGGTTCTTATGATATATATATATATATATATATATATATATATATATATATATATATATATATATATATATATATATATATATATATATATATATATATATATATATATTATATATATATATATATATATATATATATATATATATATATATATATATATATATATATATATATATATATATATATATTTGGTACTGGTGCATAATGCAGACACTTTTATATGCTGCAATGGAAACCAGTCACGAGAAACCCGTTTTTGACGGGCTAACTCAAGACACCGCTATAGAGTAATGCAATGCATAACGTGGTTTTCATTGCGTATACGATATTTAAACTGTTGTTTTTTGGGGTTTGGGGGGGGGGAGGAAGGTACCTAGCTTAGGTTAGGTTATGTATTTAATATATGCTATTTTTACCCCCCCCCCCACCCAACCCCCCAAATATGCAAATATATTGCCCAAATATGTTTATAAACATTCATCCTATTTTATTTCCTTAGCATTAACCAAACTTAACTTCTTTAGCAGTATATAAAAGTATCTGCATTATGCACCAGTACCATATATATATATATATATATATATATATATATATATATATATATATATATATATATATATATATATATATATATATATATATATATATATATATATATATATATATATATTATATATATATATATATATATATATATATATATATATATATATATATATATATATATATATATATATATATATATATATTATAATGCAATATGTCCATTTGAAATATCTCGGGTAAACACCAATTTATTTCAATCAAAAACCCTTTTTCTGATTTTATACAAGATATCTATAGGATACATAAATGGCCGGAGTCGCTAAATTTTCCTACTAAAATGGAGTTCTATCATATCACCTCTAAGTCAGGACACACTTTAGGATTTCCATCCAAAACCTCGGAATTTCAGTCATGAGTTTATAATCTTTGGGGAAAAAAATATCTGAAGGGATATTTGTTTTCTTAATAGACCGTAAACTGACCCAATTTGTGGCGTTTTGGACGATGGACTGGGTCATTTTCTATTTAGGTGTAATGAACTTGTTAATTTAAGGGATATTTTTTTAATCGTTCTGAGGAGCTGCTACTAGGCAGTGGCGGATCCAGGATTTTTTTAGGGGCGGGGGCGCAAAATAGGTTATCCGCTAAATTTGCGTTAGGAGCATGTTTAATTAACCCAAACTTGCATTAATTAAGTAAATTACACTACTTTAGACTATGTTAGAGGGGAGGGCGCACGCCCCCCAAGGCCCTTCCCTGGATCCATCACTTCTACTAGGGGGTACACAATTCTGCCCCTCGTAAATATATAGCGGCAATAGGTAATCTTACTTTAAAAGGTTTTGATGTCCGTAAATAAGACGTTTTTCTTTAATTTTATCAGTTTCTTTTGTTTTTATAGTGCTTTATTAGTTTGAAGATATGCATGCATGTATCATATTATCCTCAAAAATTATATTAGATATACCTACATATATCTTGTGCATGCATATACAGGTATATGTGCATGCACATATTATATGTCCGTATAATAATATTGTTATTATTTAACATGATAGAATTTTCTAACCCTGAGATTTCTCGTTAGTGAATCTTGGGACATTTCCAAAGTCTTTTCTAGGTATTTTCGTGTCATTGTACGAATAGGACTATATATTAAAATAAACACTGTAAATTAGCATATAAAAACTGGTATGCAATAATGAGCCGACAGAAAAATAAATTCTTAAATGTTGACAGCTTCTAACAAAATATACCCTCTTCTTGTATGCTCTATGTGTACAGACTATATGTATAGTATAGAATATATGTATGTATAGTACAGAATATATGTATGTATAGAGTATATGTATATTACAGAATATATGTATGTATAAAGGATATGTATAGCACAGAATATATGTATGTATAGAGGATATGTATAGTACAGATTAAATGTATGTATAAAGTATATGGTGGCCAGCGTTTACTCCCCCCTGGCGATTACCCCCCCCCTGGAAAATACCCCAACCCCTGCGGGAAATACCTTCCCGGAAAATAGCACCCCCAGAAAATACCCCCTCCCCGCGGAAAATACCCCCCCGCGGAAAATACCCCTGCTGAAAATACCTCCCCGGAAAATAACCCCCCCCCCCGTGGAAACCGAGGCTTTCCAAATTTGAGAATTTTATTTGAGCTTTATTTTTTTAATTTCTGTAGGGGGAAGGAATTTTGGTACTTGTGTATTATGTGCCACTCACTCAAGTTTACACTGTGTAAAATTCGAGAACACACCAGTTTTTTCGTTAGTTTTTTCGTTACTGTAGAAATAAATTTGGGCTATAGATTTGCATATTAGGGGGGGGGGAAGTATAGCGGGTCTGCAGGCAAAATGTGTTTGGTACAATTATTCTGCATATTAGATAGAGGCAAATATACGGCCATGAACACAGTATAATAACATATATGAAAGGGACAAATAGCATAAACTTTGATCAGCGATCATCATAAACACTTAAATGAAATACTACATTAACTTAATAATAGTACTTAATACTTGGAAAAACAGTCATTAAAAAAAAAAACTTAACATTTGGAAATAATACTTAAATGAAACATTACACGTACTTTGTACTGGGATTTTATTTTTTTTTTTTTTAGTTCACAAAATTTCCGAATACCTCGCTACTCGCTATTCTTCTGTAATTTTTTAGTGGCCATATACCTGGAAAGAATTGTTTTCTGAGTTCATACTGTTCAATTAATTTATCCCCCCCCCCCTCCTTAGGTGCACATATATAGCCCAAATTATATATTTCCCATATATTCTGTCACTTGTCTTTGTCTTGTCTCGCGCTAAGCTAAAAAAAAAACAAAAAAAAAAAAAAAAACGAAGAAACCGGTTAGTTCTCGACTTTTATACAGCATAAACCGGAGTGAGTGGCGCATAATATACAAGTACCAAAATTCCTTCCCCCTACGGAAATTAAAAAAATAAAACTCAAATAAAATTCTCAAATTTGGAAAGCATTATTGTTCCAGGAGGGGAGGCGGGGGTGTTTCCGTGCGGGGGGGGGGGTCCGGAGGGGGGAATTTTCTGCAGGGTATTTTCCGGGGGGAGAGGTAAACTCCTAGGACCAAAGTAGCCTATATGTTTAATATAGAATATATCTATGTATAGAGTATATGTATAGTACATAATATATGTGTGTATAGAGGATGTGTGTAGTATAAATATATGTATGGATAGGGTATAAATATAGTACAGAACAAATGTATGTAGGCTATAGAGTATATATGTAGTTTACTTTAAATTTACAAAATAAGCAATGAAGACCTAAAATTAAAATTAAATATTTGAAATTAGTCCGTAGTAATGCTTTCCTCAGAAGTAGTAGAGTTCTATAGTAAGGACATGTTCCTGTAGGAATAGAAGTTCAACATTGGGACACACACGATTCAATTGCGTCGTTGTGGTTTCCTCTGGAAGGGAGGGACAAGTCATTATGAGAAGGGGGGTAAAACTAGAAAGAAGTATTTTACTCCATTAAGGCTTGGGGGACAAAATTTGGTAAGAGGCAAAAGTAGAAAATGTGAAAAATATTGGAAATTTAAGGGAATTTTTCATTTTGGGAGACTGGGTTCACTAGCCCCTAACCCTCCCAAAACAAAGCCACTGTCAAGATACAACTTTAGAGGCCAAGGCCGTATCCAGGGGGGCTAGGGGGTCTGACCCTCCCCCCCCCCCCGAAATGTTTGTCTGACTTTGAAAAAACGTAACAAAAACGAATATAAATAAATTTGTGATGTGTCGTTTTAAAGTTTTTTTAACCCCCCTCCCGAAAAAAATTCTTTTGTAACCCCCTCCCCCCGAAAAAAATCCTGAACACGACGTTGGTAGTGGCTGATTCGTAACAACATTAGATCATTACCTGAATGCAAATAATGTTCCAATTTGTATTAGGGAATATAAGCTAGAAATATCGAAAAAATAAAATGAGGTTTAAGTAGTGCTCATATTCAGTTCTGATACTTCTGACTTCTTTGTTTATGTTGAATCCCTTTTCTTGGTAATTTTTGTTTGAATGTAACACAATTGACATTCCTGTGAACGGTTTCTAACAAAGGATGGGGGATGAACTTGATTTATTCAAGAAGTCACGTCTTAACATGCTTAAGAATATCTTCAGAAGAATTACCATACATAACTAGCATAGGTTTAACCGAGATGTTAATTTTCATTCAGGGCTTTGTGGAACTCAAACAGCCCCTTTTAAGTGAGTGCTAAGGAGTTCATATCAAGGCCGTACCCAGGATGTTTTTCGGAGGGGTTTTACTCAAAGTTTTTTTCGGGGGGGGGGGGGGGTTACACAAAAAAAACTCAAAAAACGCATACAAAATTTGTTTATATCCATTTTTATTACGTTTTTACGAGTCAAAAACATTTCGGGAGGGGTTTAAACCCCCCTAACCTCCCTGGGTACGGCCTTGGTTCATATTGTAAATTCATAATAATAATAATAATAATAATAATAATAATAATAATTTATTAAGCCAAAAAACAGGCCATACAGAACAGTATTCTTAATTACACTCCACAAGAAAAATAACATAAATATCAAGTTTCACTCATTGATGTCAACGCTTCATTTACATATTTACATAACTGCCTGATTGTCCGTTTTACAGTCGTTTTCAGGATCCCCGGGAACTCCAAGTTACCACCCTCAAAATACTTTTCCCTTAATAGAGAAAGTTGCTGGCACTCGGTGAGAATATGGGCCACATCCTCAATACCTAGGTTACATCTGGGGCAAGAGTAATCCGCATCTGCATCTGGGGCCACCCTTTTTCTTTCAAATACTCTTTTTCTATTTTTTAGTGGCAGGCAATTCGCTCGGATCCGAAACCAAGTCCTCAATGTCTCCCCCGGTAATCCTAGTTTAAAATAATATTCAAATCGAAATATCTCTTTTACATGGGAATAAAACTTCAATGTTTCTGATGTTTTAACTGCCTGGGTCCACATTTGGACTTCCTGGTCTTTTATTCTTTATATAATCATAGCCAAAAACGGCTCACCCTGATCTGAGGGTCCCTAGCCCCTCATTCCAAACATAAATAATCCTAATCCATCTAAAACATTTTTTATTTGAAACGGCCACGATCTTTTACGTTTCGACCGTAGCATCTCCACATAAGCCACACGTTTGGCTTATGTGGAAATGTCAAAAAAAATTTCGGGAGGGGTTCAAACCCCCCTAACCTCCCTGGGTACGGCCTTGGTTCATATTGTAAATTTATATTAATCTCGAGAGAGAAGAAAAAGAGAGAGTGGGAGAGTGTGAAAGACCCAGATAAATTTCAACAACTCAACGCTTTTAACCAACACTTAATACAGCGTTGTTATTTTTAAGTAGAAATTTGTCGCAAGTGAATTCTTAATTGCTTTAAATTTAAAGATTTAATAACTAATTCATTAAATATTGCTAGGTTCTTAATGGTAGCCCAGTCTAAAGTAAGAATATAGGAGAAACAGAAAATGTGCTATTTACTTCTAAAAGTTCACTCTGGGTAGTCCTGGGAAAGTGATATGTTTTGCACCTAAAACTTTGCAAATTAGGGTTCAAAGTATGATTAAGCGGCGTAATTAATGTCAATTATTCAGAGGGGGGAAACTTCCGCTTCCCATAGCTTGAATAAACACTTTCCGCCTTCAGACTAAAAAATTGTAAAACCAAATGCAGTTAAACCCTAGAACATAAACAATCCATACAACTAAACAAAAAAAAAAAACTTAATAGCGAACAATTAGAATTATACATAGGCTGCTAAATTTCAAATAACCTTAATTCAGTATTTTTGAAAACCAAAAGTTTTAATGAAAAATAAGGAGTAATCAAAGCTTTGTTAGAAATTAGACTTAAATAAATATGGTCGCAGAAAGAAAATAGTTCCTTAGCTTAGAAAATCTGTGAGGATGTCCTAAAAATAAAAGGGCATTTCCAGTAGCGTCAGTTGGGGGGGGGGGGGGGAGATACCCTTATGTACAACAAATTTTCCGTCCTACTAAATGTTGTAAATTACATGTTACCCCCCCCCCCCTCATAAATTTTTGAGAATTGATACCACAGCTTGTACTATAGAAGTGGAAAATTGAAATGACGGAAGATTGAAATGTTATCATTCACAAACCAATCTTGCTGTCAACACATTCAGGATTTGTTCGGGGGGGGGGGGGGAGGTTTCTCCTGGGGGGTTCAAGAAAAATCTTTCCAAAACACATCATGTATTTCTTTATATGCATTTTGTCGAACTCCCGGTACTCCCCTGGATACAGGCTTGCTGGTCAATCACAAATTTCATGTTTGAAAGTTGAGCGTTTTTCAACTTGAAAAATTACGAACGGATACATAAATGGCGATGCAGTCGTACGTAATTTTGACTTTATCGACAAGTTTGACTATAATATGGCCGGGACGTGCGTCTCATTACGTTTTATGTGATATCTTGGGTGTCTATAAACCTTTCTTGCACAAACAACTGGTCCTTAATAGCACTATTGTAAATCACATTTTTTTAGTTTGTCCACCCTCTTGTAAAGTTTACGTTGTGCAACATATCGTCTTTCGTGTCACTACGACCGATTTATGAGAGTACTTAGAGCTTTCCATCTATTTATTCAAGGTTTTATAAACCCTTTGTTTGAAAAGCCAAATTTTCAATAGACACTTAATAATTGACATGGTCAACCTCATTTCCTCAATGAATTTTTGTTTAGAGGGATAGTCCAAGTGTGGGAACCTCAGTTGGCAAATTCCTTCCCCTCATTGAAGTATGTCTTGTTTACTTAGCTGCCAGACAGTAAGTTATGGTTTTGCTAATTTTCTTTGCACTGTCTTCATAACTATTATGACAGCTATGCCGTAGTCAAATTTTGATTATAGACCCACAGTATAAAATGCTAAATTGGACAAAAGCAATTTCTTGACAACTGTCCGTCAACTAATTTTTAGCCAAAATGGACAATAGGATCAATTCATTTATACGTGTGATAAGTTTACAGCGTAGAAGTACTTTGATGGTTAGTTCATATAACTGAAAACTAAACACCGGGGCGCTGCTTTAGTTTTATTTGTGCAAGACCCCTCTTCAAACTTGATCAAGGATAACATTTTTCAGATAGGACAAGGTTGTAAAAATCCCTGATTGTCATGTAATTTAAAGAGATTTATAATCATTCACATATTTCATAATTTTTGTCCTTAAGAAGGGGGCATGGTGCCAATTCACTAAAATGTAGGGGGGGGGGCGGGCTAAATGTTTTCAGAGTCTAAAGAGGGATGGATTTATGGGTTAACACTAAAACAGGTGGAATAGGTACTTATGCATTATGCGGGCACCGCTATACAC
Source organism: Artemia sinica (assembly GCA_027921565.1). Classification (NCBI taxonomy): domain Eukaryota; kingdom Metazoa; phylum Arthropoda; class Branchiopoda; order Anostraca; family Artemiidae; genus Artemia; species Artemia sinica. The sequence goes on from CM051258.1 coordinate 15,442,565, forward strand.
TGTATGTGGAACGTCAAATGGAAAATGTTGCTATCACCCGACAAAACCGGTCAAACGGCTATTTGCAAGACCTAAATTGATTGCAAAGCGCTGTTTCTCATGTTTTTTTTTAATATTTAAACGATTGTTTTTTAGGGTTTAGGGGGAGGGGGAAGGTACCTAGGTTATGTTATGTTGCGTATTTAAAATATGTTATGGTTTACCCCCTATCCCCACCCCTAATGTGCAAATATACAACCCAAATTTGTTTCTAAACTATTATATATTCATACTATTTCATTTTATTTCATTAGCATAAACCAAACTTGACTGCTTTTGCGGTACCCGTATAATGCATAAGTAACGTAGAATACCGTTAGTGAAAAATTTCTTAGTCCGTTTACGTCCTTCAGTTATAGGTATATGAGTAACAAAAAAAGTTAAAGAAAAATAAATAAATAAATAAATAAATAAATAAAAAAAAAAAAAAATCCACTCGGTAACCAGTCAAACACAAACAATACATATCAGTATCTTTTACATCATATTCCTCTGTAAATGTACCTGGTTTCTTATATAATTATTGCTTCACTTTTTTTTTAAGCTCAAAGACTAAGGCTTATGTATTTTCTTATATTTCAGGCAACATTCAGAAACAAATATTGTGAGTTCCAAGAAGAAGTGATGAATGGATACGTTGTATATAATAGTGCATTCAACGACAGATGGAGTCTAGGATTTTCAAAGAAAGGCTCTCCACAAATCAGCTCCAAACTAAAGAATCCCAAGTGTAAACGCTTTATTAAGTACAATGTAGTGGAAAAGGAGTCAGAAAAGTCAGTACAAACAATGATCGCCGATTTCGTGAATAGTTTATATGATAAAAACTTGTTTCACAAGATTAGTTCGAAGACAGTATCGAATAAAAAAAGGGACGATTTCTCAGAATCAACGTTTGCGAGGGATGTTTTGGAGCCAGTGTTGCCAAAAAAGCGAAAAGATAGGATAGAGCGTTGGGTTTCGGGGACAATTAAACACCAAAGAAAGAAAGGAAGTGACAATGTTGCTCAAACTCTGAGAGTGGATGCAAAAACTCGGACTAGAGAGACTGGAGGAAACAGAAGGTTAAAGAAGAAGTATAGGTCAAGATCTTTGAATGGTGATCAGACATGAAAATCGTAGAGTCACTTAAACTAGGTTGGGAAAGATTTATAACACCTTATAAGACACAGGGAGAAGCTATAAGACAATAAATAAGGAGAATGTATTTTGGATGTGTTCGAGAAAGACTTACCCTGTGATTTTCTAACCGTCTTATGTAACATAAAGCTATTTTATACATTCTTACTAAGTAAAAGTCATAAGGGGGGGGGGGGAATTTCTGACTTATTATTCGCTGGTCATTTATTCAATTATTCGTTCTGTCTGTAATTCCAAATCTAAATTAATAACGAACCTTGAATTTCACCAACATACATCTTTGCTCAAAGAACTTTTTTTAAATGAAGCACTGCAAACTTTTTATTGTTTGTGGGAACTGAGTGGAAATTAAAATATAAAAAGAGTACCGTATCAAAATGCTATAACGCATACGTGCATAAATGTTCCTTATTTCTGTGTTTACAATTCTAATTAAATGATAAACCTTGAGGTACACCAAAACACTCAAATCGCTTAAACGAAACAATGTAAACTTTATCGCACTAGGAGCCCTAATCAAAGAAAATGTAAAAGTTAGATATCAAACATTAACAAAGTAATGCATGGCTTATGATTAATGCTACTAAATTATATACAATGCTTCGTTTTTCTTTCATTTAAATTTTATATAAAAAACTAGAAGTAATTTGGAAATGAAAAAATGCCCTCCTCTTTCCCCCACTCCCACCCAAGGAAAGTGTCTGGATACATCTCTACTAGATATACTTTTATCAAATTGCTCAACTAATTAAACAAATTCGCAAATTATTCAGTTGATAAATTTGCATCTTTGCGAATCTCGGCATACACAGTTAATTTGACATCATCAGCATTTATATTAAATGTGAATGATAAATTCAGAAACTTCTATATGAAAGCTTCAGAAAACTCTATATGAAAGCTTCAGAAAACTCTATATGAAAGCTTCAGAAAACTATATGAAAGCTTTTTATCTACGAAACCTCTCCTGTTTGCTCTCTCATTTTCATGTAAGGCTGAATAATAAATGAACCATTTTGATTTGGAAAAAAAAGTGCTATTGTTCATATTGTATGTTTTTTTGTGTTTTGTTTTAGTTAAAAAAAAATATACCAATTTTTGGTTGCTGATTATTGAATATATTGGAGCTATAAATTAAAGAGGAAATTGCTGGAAAGAATCAAAACGTACAATTTGTTGCAAATGGCTCATATATGTAAAATTGATGGAAAATTGCCAACAAGTTTTGACGACTCACAGTTACATAGTTCTCCTTTCTATTGGAAAGTAAATTTTGCGTCTTAATTTAACAAACTAAAATGGCTCATTAAGTCAACTTACAATTTCAAGATCTGATTTTTCTTTTTCTCTTCTCGTGTATATAAATAATGTTGTTCTTTACATGTAATCAAGTCACCTTCTTAACTTAAGAGTCAATGTTTAATAGTTGTATATAAGTTTATGTCTGCCATATGATTTTGCTACTTAATAAAATGTTCATGACACTCTATAAAGAAGTTGAAATTACAATATTCTACAGACTCTTAGAGTAAAAAACACATTTTTACTGTTCATTGATTATGTTATTGTAAACCGAAGACTGGCAGGATCAATTCAAGATACTAGGGTATCAGGCACGTACGCAGGAATTTGTTTCGGGGGGCCCAATTTGTTTCGGGGGGGGGGGGGGCAAATCCTTCAAACCCATTATTCTGTGAGAAAAATCAGAAAATTATGGGAAAATGAAAAAAATCGTGAGATTTCGGGGGGGAGGGCCGGACCCGGAGGCCCCCCCTGCGTACGTCCCTGTAGGATATATAGGAGTGCTGTTATTGATTATCATCTAATAGTGTCTAGGGGTTAATTTAAAGCTGAGATTTCAGAAGGGTAGCTACCTCCCAGGAAGTTATGATGTTGGTAAACTCCAGGATGAAAATTTGAAAGAAACATTCCTGGAACAGTTGAATGCTAAAGTGGAGAGTTTAAAATTTGACAATGTGGAAGATGGATGGAATATTTTAGGAAAACAATTTGTGAAGTTGCTGATGGTGTCTTAGGGAAAACAGTTGGGAGCGCAGCTAGGAATGTTAGTGAAAAAGCATTATGTTTAGTTGACAGAAGAAGGCACTTGTACAAGAATTATCTGAGTGATAGATCATATGAAAACAAAAGGAATGTAAAGAAAGTAGAGAAAGCATTAAAATATGAACTAAGGAAGTGTGAAGGGGAGGCCATGGATAAAATTGCCAAGGATCTGGAAGATTCAGCTAGACGGCATAATAGTAAAATATTGTACTGGGATGTTAATAAACTGAGAGGGAGTAGTCAACTTAGACTTGTCCCAGTTAAAGTTAGGAACTGGGCCACGAATAGTGATAAGGAAAGAGTCAAAGAGGGATTGGCATAACATTCTGAGAATTTGCTAAACGGAGATAGAGTAACAGGAAAACATACAGCCTAGAGGAAAATGAAAAAGTCTGTGATACCTTGGATGTACAGGAAGATTTGTTTTGCGAGGAAGAATTAGCGACAGTACTAAAAGGATTCGAAAATAGTAAGAATCCAGATGCTGATAGCGTGGTAAATAAGTTTCTTAAGTATGGTTTCATGAGGTTATAAATAAGTTATTGAAGATTATGAATACGATTTTTGAAAAAGGGGAAGTACCTAGCGATTTTAGGAAAACTTTAACAAACCACTGTATACAAAAGGTGATAAGAGTGGGAATGGTACTTATCGGGGCATTAGTCTGGTCTCTGTATGTAGCAAATTACTTAGTAATGTGATACTTTTTAGAGAGAGAGATATTCTGTAGACAGAGTTATAAAAGAAGAACAGTGCAGTTTTAGAAAAGGTAGAGGATGTGTCGACCAAATTTTCACCCTTAGGTTAGTAATTGAGAAGTGCCTGATTTATCAAACACCTTTGGTCCTCAGTTTTATAGATTATAAGCAAGCGTTTGCTTCTGTTGATAGAAGAGCTTTAGCGAAGGTCTTATCCTTGTATGGTATACCAGACAAATACAATAAAGTGATTAGTGTTATGTACGGGAATAAAACTGCTGTGGCTAAGGTAGGAAATGAGGTTAGCAGCTGAATTCGTATTAAATCAGGAGTTAAGCAGAGTTGTGTTCTATCCCTCTTTATATGAATGATTTTGATGGACTTTGTCTTAAAGAGCACAGGATAGGCAATGAGAGGCCATGGAATCAAATGGAGAGGAAAAACTCTCCTGGAATTAGATTATGCTGATGATTTAAGCATCCTAGATGAAAGTGTGAGCAAAAAAATCCTTTGTAGTATTATTAGTAAAGACGGTGGGAGCAGTGAAGATGTTAAAAGTAGAATAGCCAAGGCTCAGGGTGTTTTTTCTCAGTTAAAAAAAAGTTTTGAAGAATTGGAAGATAAGTCTGCAAACTGAGATTAGAATATTGGAAGCTACAGTGATGACAGTGGTAGATTTTTGGAGAATTTAATTTGCAATAATTTATTTTATTAGGATTGTATTATGGTATTATCAATACCTCACACATTATTATTGAAACCCCAAGGCTCTGAAGCATGGGCGCTCCGAAATGCGGATAAAGATTTGCTAGATGTTTTCCAGAGAAATTGCCTACGGATTGTTCGGGGTACTTGGCTGACTGACCGTATTTCAAACAGTAGGCTTTACAAAAAGTGTGGTTCAATCCCGCTTTCTAGGGCTATAATGACAGAAAGGTTGAGATAGCTGGCACATGTTCTGTGGATGAAGGATGACAGATTGCCGAAGAATGTCCTTTTCGGCCAACTGTCTAGGGCTAAACGGAGAGCAAGTCGTCCGCGGCTCAAGTGGGAGGATCTCATAAAGAAAGATTTAAAGGAATAGGAACTTCATGGGGGGTGTAAAGAGGGAGGCTTTGAATAGATTGGGATGGAAGAAGAGCGTCCGTAGCTGTGTTGGCTTCAGGTGGCTTGGTGCTGCGGTGATCTGTCAGTAATAGCAGTAGTAGTTTAATCCCATTGGTTCGTTTTTGTGACGTCAACCGCCAGTGTTTGTTTAACCAATTACATTATTCCTTAAGCGTATGTCAAGTAGAAAAGTTAAGCACCCCGAGTTTGCGTTGGTATGCCAGATTTTGATCCAACATGAAGAACAAAAAACCTAATTGTTTTTTTTTCTATTATTAAATTCAAGCAAGTAAATTGAATAAAAGTTTTTGAGTCGTAATTATTCTTTACAAGTAAACCCTCTGTGAGCAAAACTATGGCATGTTGCTTCAAAAATGAAAAATTTAGATTTTATAATAAGAATTTCTACTGCTCAAGCAAAAAAAAAAAAAAATTTACGGCTATGTTGACGGGTCGTTTAAATTCACCATTCATGTCAATTTTGCCGCCAGATAAATTTTTATATTCTTAAAATCAGAAAGCACGATGGCGTTGAAATCAATTGAGTCTCGTTCGATCTAACCCTGGTCTGGTCAAGCTAAGTCCAACAGAAATGACTTGGCTGTTGACAAATCTCTTTCCATGTATTTTTTCTTGTGCTTCGACAAAGATGAAGACAACCGCCAAATCTTTTCGTTCTTAGAAGACAACCGAAATGTTTGAAACCAGCAGTCAAACGTAACAAGTCAGGCTTAGCTTGAGTCGAACAAAACCTGAATAAAACACAAAAGTTCAACAGTTCGAAAGTTCGAAGAGTTCAAAGTTCGAAGAATTCAACAGTTCACAAAAGTTCGAAGAATCAAATGGAGTTTTGATATAACAGTGCAACTGACACAAATAATGTCAGTGTTTTTTACTCTGTTATCCGTCTGAAACCAAAGTTGTCTGAAGCTTTGGAAACCAAAATCGAGTGAATCTTTCTAAAACTAATTGAATAAATGATTTAAATTAGTTGAAGATGTTATAAATCTTATTGATAAAATTAAACGCATAAAGCAACTTAGTCCTATTATGAGGAATTGGTACGCTGAGCATAATTGCATTGAGATGGGGTTAAGAGTAGGCCGCTATTGTGTTCCCTCTCTGATGCTCTGTTGCTCCCTCTTTCCAGCTCTGTTCCTTCTGCAGCTACTGTGACAATGGAGGGCTTGACGATTTCTTATCATATTTGAATTCAAATTGGACAAAGTTCCTCGTTTACTGACATTGACTTGATGATGTTGCCAGGTGCATGGTATAAGATACACCGACAAAAAAAATGGAAATGCACCAAAAGCATCCATACACACCACCTAGCAGTGCTGTGCTGATGGCGCAGGAGCCATGTCAGAAATGACCAGGTGTCAAGCTACGTTTAGTGACATGGTAAAATCACTTACCTGAATATATTCAAAATCGACGCCTATGCTAGTTTCTGGCCATGAATCACCAAATTCTACTCTCAATTAACAATATACAAGGTTTTGCTTGATAGTTGAGCAATTTATATACATCAGTTTCAAGGCCGTATTCAGAGGAGGGGTTAGGGTGTTCAACCCCCCCCCCCGAAATGTTTGTCCGACTCGTAAAAACGTAATAAAAATGCATAAAAACAACACTTTTGAAGAATTTTGAAAGCGTTTTTGAAGCGTTTTGAAGCGTCAATTGAAAAAAATGATTTTTTTAAGAGCTGTATAATATCACTAATCTATATTTCCGGTCATTTGTTCGTCCATCTTTGTATTTTGATGTTGGAAACAGTTCTCGCTTCTTTGTTTCTTCGATATAAACAGCTTTATCGAGCCTTAAACGTCAGAACAGCATTCAACTACTCATGCAATGTATATAATTATTCTTATAATGGCATAAGAGATCAATAAAACTTAATCATTACCCACTAATTACTCAACTTAATGGCAAGGTCTGATGATGTGTCTTACTGAAAGGTTTAGGGCAAGAAGACTTGCTGTCTTCTACAGGCACATTCAATAAGGTCCTTTTTGAGGAGCTTTCTGTCCTAAGCCCACCGTTTGTCAAGGGGAGGAAACTGAAACGTAGACATAGAGTTCAACTTTATTATCTGGAGGAGGAATGGAGGCAAGAGTATGGGGAAAATGCGTTGTTTAGTGCCGCAAGCGCGTCAGAAGCATACTCCCTGAGTGCGCTATGCCAGCAATGTCATATGTTGACTCCTTCAGTTAGAGGCACATGGTATGTATAAACTCTAGTGGCCGGACTAGGTGAAAGAGCTGCGGCACATCCACTATTCATGGTATTAATTAAAAAAAGCTTTTTCGCAAAATAGGTTTTCCAAAGAAAAGTAAAGAACTCGCTTAAACCAAAAATGAACAAAAATAAAACCAAATAATCTACCAAGCGTGAAACTGCCACAAATCAGCATCGATAAATAAATGAAACCCAAAACGAACAGAAATTACAATAAATAATCGAGTCAAACTCAAAACGAGCAGAAATTAACATGAGTAGGGCTCAAAACCTCTATGCCTTCCCAAGGCCAGAACATAATTTGCACTTTACTGAAAAAATTTAAATGATTTTGCTTTTATAACTTTAATAAATCAAATAGTATTAACATTTTGATTACTAAATATCAGTATATGTATATTAAACTGACAATATAAATTCATTTGTATTTTTTTTCAGTAAAGTGCAAATTATGTTCTGGTTGCATTTATTAGGCATTTTATTGTGCATTTTAGGCATTTTATTATACATCATTATGCATTTATTACGTTTTATGAGTCAGCCAGATTTTTTTTGTGGGGGGGGGGGGGGCTGGGGGATTCAAACCCCTTAAATCCGCACCTGAATTAGGTCTTGGGATGATAACATCAATAGAAATACGATTTGGGAGCTTCTACAGTTTCTTGTAAAGTTTTCACTATTTGCAAACTTCTGGAAGGGTTCAGGCTCAAGCTTTTCCCCTCCCCTCTCCCTCAAAATCTTAAGATTTTGCCGTTTTCATGTATATTTACTTTCCTTTTCCATACGATTCATCTTTTTTTCTTGCGTTTATTACAGTTGAGCCTCCTCCTCCCCCCCCGCGAAAAAAATGCTGTATAAGTATGTAAACTGAGTCGTAGACTGAAATGTAAAGTAGAAGAATGTAGTCTAATGTGGAGCCCTTATTCAATAAAAACTACGATTAAAACAAATAAATACAGGATATAAAAATGATGGTATAATGAAACGACTGGCTTCTGGTCCCAGCCTCCCCCCTCGAAAAAAACCAAGGTTGTTTCTATAATTTATAAGAATGTTCGCATAATTTGACTATTTCTATGTTTAGCCAAGATTAAGTGTCTCCTAGGTAGGGCTGTATCCATGATTTTTGGTCGGAAGGGGGCTATTTTGTTCAGGATGGGTTTTACAAAAAGACTTTACAATTCACAAAAAAATTTGTTTGTCTGCATTTTTTGTTTTACTTTTCTGTGAGTCAGACCAGGGGAAGGGTTAAACCGGTTACTCCCCCTCCCTGGATAAAACACTACCTCTAGGATATAGCCACTCACATTAAGAATTCCTGTACAAATATAAACAATGTATAAAATTACGTAAACAATTGACAGAAAAAAAAAAATATATTGGAAAGAATTCAGTTTTAGAAATCAGAATGTAGAATATCGATTTGTAAGTGTTGGATAAAGACTTCAAAAATTATCTAGGGAACTTATTCTGTGATTCCATTTTCAAATCCAAAATCTTTGATATGAGTCTCATAAAAGCCTTAAATCGTTGAAAAACAGAGCACAAAAGGACAAAGAACTCCACAGGCTCCTCACTGAACAGACGTAAACAATAATTATACTCACGTAACAATGCATACAATTATGTAAATAATTGACAGAAAAAAAAATATATTGGAAAGAATTCAGTTTTAGAAATCAGAATGTAGAATATCGATTTGTAAGTGTTGGATAAAGACTTCAAAAATTGTCCAGGGAATTTATTCTGTGATTATATTTTCAAACTCCAAAATCATTGATGTGATCCTCATAAAAGCCTTGAATTGTTGAAAAACAGAGCACAAAATGACAAAGAACACCACAGGCTCCTCACTGAACAGAAGCTATAAAAATCAGGCTCTCTAGGATTCCTCACCATTTATAGAAACGGAAGCACCCGGGTCTATGAAAATAATAGTTATTAACTATGGTATTAAACAAAATGTTGACCAACTGTAGTGAAAATTGGGAATGACATAGAGGCTAAGTATGGCTGAAAGTTTAATTATAGAGCTCTTGGGCCGCTTGATGGAGCTTAGTTAGACGCCCTTATTTAATACAAGGTAAATCCCTCCGTTTAGCTAAAGCTTTAAACGATTATATTTAGCAGAAATGCCACCCTCTGTGATTTAGACGGAGTCTGAATGTGTTCTGAATCATGGGTAATGGTCTATTTCACAAATTTTCATTTTAGCCGGTGTTTAGGAGAAAAGAGGCAATAAGGCTTTAACGAAAAAATTGAATTCGTCGCTGATACTTGATAAAAACTAATGGATTATTTCTTTTCTGTTATATCGATTTTTTATATTACTTTTGGAGTTAATGAATATGCAGAGCCATACCCAGAATTTTTGTTGGGTGAGGGGGGTCGGAAAAATTTAAGAAACGTGACAAAATTTGTTCATGTGTAATTTTGTTTCTTTTTTAGGAGTTGAGTAACATTTTTTTCTGGAGGGCGGGGGGTTAAACTAGTCCCTCCCTGGATAGACCTCTGCAAATATGACTTAATCTTCGTATACACTGCATAAGCAAAGGACAAAGGACTGACAAAGGACTTCTGGCATGGTGCCAGAAGTCCTTTGTCAGCTCTTAATCACACACCATGGTCTTTGCAAATATGACCATTAGACCAAGACTCCCTAAAAAATCATAAAAGAAAATCAACTTTTTGAGTTATCTTAAGCCAGCTTCGTACAAAACCTTTTGTACATAAATAACACACAGTATCTACAAGTTCTTATCGAGTAATTACTACTTTCAGTACTGGCAAAGCAAGTGCAATCAACTCACGAAAATTTAGGCAGATATGTTCTTAAAACCTATGGAGCGGGGCGTTAAATTTGTCGTCATTCTCATTTATTCAACAAAAATTCCAAAAAAGGCATTTTTCAATGGAAAAACCGCAATGTTTTTTCAAAATCCTGGGGGGACAAGCCCACCCTCCTATTATTTTTACAATAATTTCCTATCTTTCATGCTATTCAATTATAAGAAAATTTTCTTTCAAATAAATGTAAAGTCGGAAAGAAAAGAAAAAAAAGAAGAGAAGATTACCGTCGTATACTTTTGCAAGCCAAGCACATTATTCGTTATTTCCAGATACAAAATATCACCAAAATCTAACTAACTCGCAGCTACAAATCTATGCAGACAAGGAAGAACAATTTCTGGAAAGACATATAGCTAAATGTTTTTAAAATCTGGTCGACTCTTTTTATGAGGAAAATATGAAGCAGTTGCGGATCCAGGGGAGGGGCGAGGGGGCGCGCCCTCCCTAACGTAGTGTACTTAATTAACGCAACTTTGCGTTAATTAAACTTGCTCCTAGGGTAAGTTTATCGGATCAACCTATTTTGCCCTCCCCCCTAAAAAAAAATCCTGGATCCGTCCTTGATATGAAGCCAGTAAAAAAATATATTTTTTAGTCACCCCATTTTTTACAAGTGAGCTCATTGTTTTCCTGTTGTGTGAATTTAAACGTATAGCAAACAGAAATTATTTTTATGGGTTAGCTGCCAACCCTCTCAATATGCCTCTTTAAAAATTGCACTTTACAGTAATTTTCAAATACAGTCAACTCTCGATAAATCCAACTTCGATAACTCGAAATCCTTGATATCTTGAATTATTTTCAGTCCGTTTGGAAAAAACTGTCTAAGTCAAAGAAAAACATACATAACTCGAAATAATTTGGCGGTTATATTTTACGTCTGTAAATCAAAGTGACCCAAAAATTACCCGAAATTAACCCGAAATTCAGCATATAAATCGTCATTTAATTTTCATGTCTAAGTTTACCTCTACCCCTAAAAGTCTAAGTTTACCTCTTTATCTCGAAGTTTTTCAACGCACCTCTCATAGTAGAATCCCTAGTATATGGGCTGCAACATGTAAACTTTGATATGTATTAACTGCGTTACATTTTTTTTTATATCAGATTAAGTTAATGTTCAGATTTCTATTTCCTAGTGCCCTGAAAGTGCAGTAGTAACATTTGCAGTGACCATTTACTGTGTTACTTACATTCTAATAGAATTTATTAAAACACAGGCTGAACTTTATCGTTACGAATGGGAAGGGGGAGGGGTGAGGTGGCGTTAGCCTCTCTAATAAACAGGTTTCATTTTACAGGTCTTGGTCTAGTAAATTCAAACTAATTTTTTTTATAAGCGTGTTTTACCATTACATAAGGCTTTATTCAGGGGGGGAGGTTGGTATCGGGTTTGAACCTCCTTCTGAATTAACAAAAATGCATATACATTTCTTATATGTTTTATAAACTTTTTTTGTAAGCCTTTCCCCGAAAAAAATAACATCCTCCGAACAAAAATATTGGATACACCCTTCAATTTTCTAAGTGGTATAAGGATTTGAAATGCCTGGTACTTGTTAAGAATCCAGTAAACACACGATAAGTGAAGTTTCGTTAATACTAATGAAATAAAACAAAATAAGATGAAAATATAATAGTTTATTATCAAATTTGGGCTATATATTTGCACATTAGGGAGGGGAGGTGGGGGTAAAACATAGCAGATATTAAATACGTAGCCTAACCTAGCCTAGGTACCTTTTTTTTGGCCCTTCAACCCCAAAAAACTAAAGTTTAAATCTTTGTCAGGGAATGAGCATTACCTCACTATGCAGCGAAACCGGTTTTTCATTAAGTATCTTGAGATTTCGTCGCGGTCTTTCCCGCGTGTTTACTGGATTCTTAACAAGTACCAAATCCGTTATTATCATTAGTATTACTAATGTCAATGAATTTCAGTGCGATTTGTTTCTCATGAGCATAAATGTGAAATGAAGGTTAGTAGAAAAATGCGCAAAATAAAAAAAAAACGGCTGTTTCGTGACTTGGAAGTAAAATGCCAATTTACAGAATGCTTTTGTGAACATAAGACTTTCCAGTGGAATGCAATTTTGAACATTTAGTTTTGAAAAGAGAGGATAAAATGGAAGAAAGCATATTACAAGTTTGCAGCTTAATTAACACGTTGCGAGATTTGATATGAACCATAAAATTTTCGCATCTATCGACTCCCTGGTGGGTTACTTACGAAACAGAAGTCTGCCCCCACCCAAGGGGGACCCCTGCCGCTACGCAATTATAAACAAGCCACAATTTTACACCAGTCGTTTTTTGATTAGCTTCAAATTCTTTGATTCGTATCAGAGGCTTTAGATCACAGTGGGTTTTCTTGGAACACCGCATTAATATGTTGATTTACATGGCGGGATGTCTAGGTAGTCTTAGGTGGCGGTGCCACTCTAGGAGACCTATGGACTTGTTGCAGAGGCGTATCCTTAACGTTAAATTAGGCCACAAGTCAAGATTTGTGGCGCTTCAAGACAAGGCCGTATCCAGAGGGGTGGGGGTAGGGTGTTTGCCCCCCCCACGAAATGTTTTTCCGACTCGTAAAAAAGTAACGAAAATGAATATAACAAATTTTTGAGGCTATTTTTAGGGTTTTTGTAACCCCCTCTCCAAAAGCAAAGAAGCTTCAAAAAGCAAAGAAGGCCCCCCTCCCAGAAGCTTCGCAATATTGTGCACGCTGTTAAAAGAAGATACTCAACGCTATAAGGACGTCTATAAGGACACCGGATTTTTGCAAAATTGGAATTCCATGAATTTTATTGATCAAACAGATCGTAGTAACGAACTGTAAGTAAGGGGTGACTCGGCTCAATAGTAACCGAGACTCCAAAAAACGGAATTTGATCAAAAGAATCAGCTTATTATGATTATTCCAAATATATAAGATTCATCAAGTTTAGTGTTACGTATCAAAAGTTACGAGCCTGACAAAATTTGCCTGATTTTTGAAATAGAGAGAAATACCCCCTAAAATTCAAGGAATCTTGATGAAAATAACACCATCAGATTCAGCGTACCGAGAACCCTACTGTAAAAGTTTCAAGCTCCCATATACAAAATTTGAAATTTTGCCATTTTTGCCAGAAGACAGATCACGGATGCGTGTTTATTTGTTTTTGCACTTTTTTTTCTTTTTTCCCAGGGGTGATCGTATTGAAATAATGGTCCTAGAAGATTGGGAAAGGGCGCATTCGATTGGAAATTAAAAAATCTAGTGCCCTTTTTCAGTGACAAAAAAGATTGGAGGGCGACTGCCCCCCCCCCTTCCGCGCCCATTTATTTCCCAAACTTATCTGATAAAAGTTTTGAGATAGCCATTTTGTTTAGTATAGTTGAAAGATCAAATAACCATGTCTTTATGGGTAAAATGACCCCCCAAAGTCCGTGGGGAGAAGCCTGTAAGTTATGAAATTTGCCCATTTTTTACGTGTAGTATTGTTATTGGGAAGTATACAGACATTCTTAAGGGGGATTTTGTTCTTGGGGTGGATATCTATTGGGAGAATCTTCCTTGGGGAGGGAAATTTCTGGGGGGTAGCGCATTATCCATGGAAAATTTTACACTGGAGGGATTTGACAGAGTTCCTACCCGAAATTCTTTTTAATTGTCTTACATTATCTTTGCCAACTCTTCGCATGTGGAGATTTTTTCAGGAGAATAGATATATCTTGCGTAATCAACGAAGCAATCATTTTTGCTTGTTTAATGTTCAACTTTACTTTTTACGTCCGTCAGAAAAAACTTTGTTTTTAAGAAGTTACTTTTGTTTCATTTTTTGTTACGTAAAAAGTATATTTTTTTAATAAAAATATAATTTTTTTTCATGCGTAATAAAGGGTACAAAAAGGCCTTTCTTAATTTAAGTGACGAAACTAAAAGAAGTCAACAAGATTTTATGTTAAATAGGACATTAAATACAGCTTTAATTTCCCACCCCACTTCAAAGATATTCATTTCTCGGATATTTAAACAGCATAGGAGTAGGGATAGGATAAAAGTAGAGAGAGAGAGAGTAACTACTTCTAAGCTTACAAGATGACAGCCAATCAGAGGACTAGAATCCGTGTACGAATAAGATCAACGACCGGGACATGTCACATCATCAGATAAGGAAAGTTCAAAACTGGAACTTTCTTATCAGGGACTTAGAAATACTAACGGGACAAGATATCTCTTGACACAATTTCTCCATGAGACATGTTTATAAATATGGAGGACTTCATAGGAATTTAAAATGTATCTTTGCACTGTTGCCAGAACATAGGAAACGTCAGAGATTAATTGACATTTTAGGGGATTTGAAAGTAGAAACGAAAAAGGTAAGGCATCTCAGGGAATGCTAACTCTATAAAGAGATACATATTATTTTTTATTTTGGTGGTTCTCGACTATGTTCTATATAAAACACAAGTACCATTTAGGCAGCGTTGTCAATATAAAATATGTTTTAACATTGTTGTATACTAAAAAGTTGATACTAATAAGGAAATAAGAACAATCCTTAGAAATCAACAAGTGAGATGATTATAGGTTTGAACATCAAGGACCGCAACCATCAATGACCCTAGCCACCAAGGACCTCAGCCTCCAAGGCTCCCCAACTTTTTGGGCCCCTCCCCCATTTTTAATATTTTTTTTGAAGTTCTTTTTAGCTTTTCTTTATTATTTTTGAACATGATATATTTTTTCCATTTTTTTCACTTGTCTTCGAATGAGATAGAACACACTTAAAACATAAGAAATTCACATTTAATGTTTTCCAAATTCAATGCTTTTTTTAAGTTTATTTTTTAACATGATAATTTTGTTTCAACTTTTTTTTTACATGTCTTAGAATAGACAAGTACACAATATGGGAATTAGTGAGATGGTTATGGATTTGAACATGAAGAACCGCAACCACCAATGACCCCAGCCACCAAGGACCTCAACCTCCAAGTTCCCCTCTCCCCAACCTCCAAGGGGCCCCCTCCAACTTTTGTTCCCCCCCCCCATTTTTAAACTTTTTTGAAGTTTATTTTTTAACATGATAATTTTATTTCAACTTTTTTTACGTGTCGTAGAATGAACAAGTACACAATATGGGATTAGTGAGATGGTTATGGATTTGAAGAGTCAAGGACCGCAATCATCAATGACCCTAGCCACCAAAGACCTCAACCTCTAAGGTCCCCTCTCCCCAACCTCCAAAGAGCCCCCTCCCTCCCACTTTTTGGGCCCATCCACCATTTTTTTAAAAACTTTTTTGAAGTTAATTTTTTTAACATGATAATTTTATTTCAACTTTTTTTACATGTCTTAGAATAGACAAGTACACAATATTAGATTAGTGAGATGGATAGGGATTTGAAAATCAAGGACCGCAACCATCAATGACCCTAGCCACCAAGGATCTCAACCTCCATGGTCCCCTCTCCCCAACCTCCAAAGACCCCCCTCCCTCCCCCTTTTTGGGGCCCATTCCCCCATTTGTTTATACTTTCTTGAAGTTTATTTTTTAACATGATAATTTTATTTCAACTTTTTTTTACATGTCTTAGAATGAACAAGTACACAGTACGGGACTAGTGAGATGATTATGGATTTGAACCATCAATGACCCTAGCCACCAAGGATCTCAACCTCCAAGGTCCTCTCTCCCAACCTCCAAGGTCCTCTCTCCCCAACCTCCAAGGGGCCCCCTCCATCCAACTTTTTGGGGCCCATCTCCCCATTTTTTAATGTTTTTTTGAAGTTTTTTTCAACTTATTTATTATTTTTTAAACATAGTTTTTTTCAACTTTTTTTTATGTATCTTAAAATAGTATAAAGTATGCTTGCGGCTGTACCAATCGTTCTCTATGCTTGCTCATAAACACAACGCGGCTTCCTCAGTGATACTCTATGCCCGGTTATCGACACTACCTACTTTATTGCATGTATTAAATCAGTAGTTTTTCTACATTGGAAGGATTGACATCTGCATCATATTTGTTTAAAAAGTGACAATGAATGATTCGAGAAAAGTGTGTACACATGATAAAGTCATTGTTGTCTTGAATGCTGACAAGGAGAAGTATCTGAACTATGAAGTAAGTACAAGTGGTAGCACTATTGGAAATGTATGCGTGCGTTGACATGACAGTGAGAGTTTAGATTTCTTTGGAGTACCCAAGAATTTCCATTGTACAAATGGGGGATATGCAAGAGTATCATTACCAGAGATAATAGTGCTCAAAGAGAAAGCCAACATAAAAATAAAAGTTGATGAAGAGGGGCATCTTGTTGCTCATGGTTCTAGTAACACATTACCTACTGATACATCTTATTCCCCTCGTTCTGGTATTAGTATTCAAATGAATGCAAAGGGGAAAAGAAAAACCAATTTCTGCACTAATGTAATAAATCTTATCATGGCTACCTGCCAGAACTTTTACCTGTGTTAACACAATGTGAGAATAGACAATGAAATCGCTAGCAAAACAAATAGGGCATTGGCATACAATATCATCAATGAATATAAAGATGAACTGATGGAGAATGAAGCACAAGTGAACGTTATTACCACTATTTATCATATAGTCAATGAATCCAATAGTACCAAAGATGAAATGAAGATTGAGCCTGTAGGTGACACCCAGTAAAAATTGTGTATGACTCAAAATGGATGAATGATTATTCTATTGGCTATGAACTAAGAAGAGAGAATAAATATAGTATCAAGAGAGAACATGATAAATTATTTTATGGAACAGATTCAAAATGTCCAAAGTTGTTCAATGATGTTAATAATTTATAATAATGTCTGAAACATATTTTGATATTAATATTCTACATGTCATTATTTTATTAAAAATATATTATACATTACTTTGTTACCAGATCTTTATTTCTAGGGTATGCTAGAACGTCAAACGTTCAGAATATCTATTAAAAGGGTCAGAGATATAAGAAAAGGAATTTTCAGAGATAAAGATACTACTAGCAGGCCAATACGAGATATATTAGAAAATGAGATACTTTAACAGAACTTTTACCATAGTCTGAGAGAGATGAGCTGAATTTTTTCTCAAAAATCTCCAAAGACAAGAAAACACCCGTCCTGACACACAGCAGAGAGAATTTTAGTTTTCAGAAACAGGAACATCCACGTTTAAAATACATCTGTTTCTATTAATAATATTAGATTTTTTAATAAAGTTGGGTTTAAGTTTTCAGAAATAAGAACATCCACGTTTAAAATACATCTGATTTTAAAAATATTTTTTTTTCATAAAGTTAGGTTATAGTTTTCGGAAATATGAACATCTGCGTTAAAAATACATATGATTATATTAATAATATTTAATTTTTAATGAAGTGGGGTTTTAGTTTTCAGAAATAAGAACATCAATGTTTAAATACATCCGATGTTAATATTCCTCCTAAACCCATTTTACAAGTTGAAGTACTCATCTTTTTCCACTCCCAACATTACTTTATGGGTTTAAGTTTTCAGAAATAAGAACATCCACGTTTAAAATACATCTGATTTTAAAAATATTTTTTTTCATAAAGTTAGGTTATAGTTTTCGAAAATATGAACATCTGCGTTAAAAATACATATGATTATATTAATAATATTTAATTTTTAATGAAGTGGGGTTTTAGTTTTCAGAAATAAGAACATCAATGTTTAAATACATCCGATGTTAATATTCCTCCTAAACCCAAATTACAAGTTGAAGTACTCATCTTTTTCCACTCCCAACATTACTTTACGACTTTTTGCATACCCCGACACCAAGCAACTACTTTTCAAAAGGCTTTATTATATTGTTTCAGAACAAGTTCTTTTCGTAATATTCCTCCTAAAGCCTTTTTACAAGTTGAAGTACTCATCTTTTTTCAATCCCAACATTACTTTACGACTTTTTGCATACCCCAGCATCAAGCAATACTTTTCAAAAGGCTTTATATTATTATTTCACAACAACTTCTTTTCTTAATATTCCTCCTAAACCTGTTTTGCAAGTTAAAGTACTCATCTCTTTCACTCCCAACAATACTTTACGACTTTTTGCATACCCAACTTAAAAAAATACATTTCAAAAGGCTTTATTATATCATTTCAGAACAAGTTCACTTCTTAATATTCCTCGTAAACCTGTTTTACAAGTTAAAGTACTCATCTTTTTTCACCCCAAAATATTACTTTGCGATTTTTTGCATACCCC
Source organism: Artemia sinica (assembly GCA_027921565.1). Classification (NCBI taxonomy): domain Eukaryota; kingdom Metazoa; phylum Arthropoda; class Branchiopoda; order Anostraca; family Artemiidae; genus Artemia; species Artemia sinica. The sequence goes on from CM051258.1 coordinate 15,460,951, forward strand.
AACACCAAGAAATACATTTAAAAGGCTTTATTATATTGTTTTAGAACAAGTTCTTTTCGTAATATTCCTCCTAAACCCGTTTTAGAAGTTGAAGTACTCATCTTTTTTCACTCCCAACACTACTTTACGACTTTTTGGATACCCCAACACCAAGCAATACTTTTCAAAAGGCTTTATTATCTGCCGGGTGAATCATTTCAAACAAAGTTCTATTCTTAATATTCCTCCTAAAACCATTTTATAATTTGAAGTACTCATCTTTTTTCACTCCCAAAAATACTTTACGACTTTTTGCATACCCCAGCATCAAGCAATACTTTTCAAAAGGCTTTATATTATTATTTCAGAACAAGTTCTTTTCTTAATATCCTCCTAAACCTATTTACAAGTTGAAGTACTCATCCTTTTTACTCCCTACTTTACTTTACGACTTTTTGGATACCCCAACACCAAGCAATACTTTTCAAAAGGCTTTATTATATCATTTCAGAACAAGTTCTTTTCTTAATATTCCTCCTAAACCCGTTTTACAAGTTGAAGTACTCATCTTTTTTCACTCCCAACACTACTTTACGACTTTTTGGATACCCCAACACCAAGTAATACTTTTCAAAAGGCTTTATTATCTGCCGGGTGAATTTTTCTCTTCTGCCGGGTGAATTTTTTTTAAGCTAAGCGATAAGCTAAACAAGCTATAAAAATAATGTGAAAATCAAATGTTCCGTTGGGGAATTTTACGATCGCATCATCCGAGCCGTTATAACTTATTTCGTACCGTTGAGGGCTGCACCGCCTGCAATGGGGGGAATAAATAATGGGTGACCGCGCCACTCACTGAACGCGAGAAAATAAAATACGTAACTATATGAATGTAACCTCTTTTCCTCGAGTTATCTTCTTGTCAATTACCTCTAACGTTATGTAGAAATCAGAGTCCTGAGAGCGTTACCGATGGAGGCATACGAACTAGTTACCTGCTGTGCGATTAGATACAGACATATAAATAAAACAAACACAAATAGAAAAGCAATAGTTTTATTGAGACTTACATTTAGGTGTACAACAGTGCTTCACTTCAACTGACAACGACAGAGGCAAAGATGATAATCATTAAATTGGCTCTCAAAAATAATGATGATGGCAATAGAGACAATCCATAATTGTCTATGAAAGAAATAACAAAATATAATTGACGCGAAAAACAATTTTCTTCACTATATCACACAAGTATAGATTCTGCGCGCTACTAGCTATTTCACGATTGGCCCAAGTCCTGTGGCGGGGGCCGCTACCTTGTAATTATGTTTGCAAACTCACTTCATTATGCTTACTGACCATCCAATAATTTGTTTTAAATATTTTTGATGATTAAACATCGATACTGCTCTTATAACTTAAGCTTCCTGTGAACTCTGTATCTGTGATTTTTTTATTACCAAATATCTTGGCGAAATTCAAAACCGAATAGCGTCGTTATTTGGCTGAGGCTAAAATGCAATTTCTCTTTTTGCTGATTAAGAATTTTTCTTTTTTGAAACGAGATTTAAACTTAATTAGAGGAAGTCGGAATTATCTTTAGAAAGAAAGAATTTTATTTTTTTGTGTTTTAAATATATCACATACTATTCACGGTACATATTACCCTTCCCATTATTTAATGACATCCCGTCATTAGGACTTGCTTGCCCTTGGGTTTTTGAAATATTCGCGATTTATTTACTATTGGTCCTACGTAATTTTAATTGACATTGTATTATTTTATACTTTTATATAAGCTTAATCAGGAGTGCTAAAGATTTTCTCTATTACTTTTCTTATTTTATTATACATCCCTATCTAAAGTTTATCTACCGGACTGAGATTATCTATGGTTCTAGCCTAACTACTATACTAAAGATTTTTTTCTACATCTAACACTGATGACTTTTACATTTCCAACAAGGTTGAGGCTATTCTACTTTTACTATAAGATTTTTTTTTGAAAATTCACCTTTTACAAGTTTTTTTGATTTTGCTAACTATAGGATAATTATGCTTCCTATCTACGCTAAATTAAATGAATAGTACGACAACGCTACACATAACTCTATCTGAACATCTAACACTACATATAAGAACGATTTAAAACACACAATATTATGTTTACCACGTTCACTGGTAAACATTAGAACACTTTCACTTGGAATGTTTGCTATGTAATATTAATGATAGGTCATTGGAATTGTTAAGTTATCGAATTTACTAAAATGTAACATATGCAAATTCACACCTATTTCATCACCATTCATGTCTTTTAGCGTTCCTACTCCTTCTGCTGTAAATTATGGTCGTTCACTCTTTTCGTCTTGTGCAAAAAAAAAATTAAAACACTTACGATAGCTTCTTCACAGAATAGTTCGAGTATGGCTATGTTCATCTTGGACGAAATGCTCTCTCCAATTGTCAAACGGTAAATTGTACTTCCAACTACAGATGTGTGGGAATATACTATCAGAGTTCATTCTCACCTGCTTTTTTTGAAAGTTCATAAGGTGCTTTGTCTTCAAGGGGTTGAACACTGGGACCGTTGGGACTTGGGACTTGATCTATTATCAACACAGTCCGGATTGGGTTGATTTTCTTCTCAGCATATCGTTCTTGGGATATTTTAAAGTACATAGAGAATGTAATTCTTGTATAAAATTGTTCGTTTGTGCACTTAGAGGTTGCAGTTCTCTTATAAAATTGTTAGTGCATTGCTTGCGTCTATTAATTTTTGCGGTGATTCCTTGGTTAATCACAGGGTAATTGATGTTTGGATTTGGAATGGGTCAACATCAAACTTTAGTGACTCCTTCAACATATTGTCTTTAATTTGTGGGAAGAGTATATTGTCACTGAGGGGTTAGTCACTGGGGCTAATTTGGTTTCTGTAATTCAATGGTTGGTTTCTAGGTCCATTTATCAGAAATTATCTCGTAACATTTATGGGATAAGAGAGATATGAACTTTTCGAATTTGACAGGGTAGATAGGATGGATTCTGAGAAATGGTCGAAAGGGATTTGATGCGTGGATCTGCGACACATAAATAATCTTTTGGTTCATCAAATATCATAACTATACGGTCATATGCTACATGGGTCCATAAGGATTATCAAGGGTGATATTTATGTACATATATCTTGTACTGGTCGACGGGGTTCTCAGGATTTGTGTGTTTATATAGTTCGATAATGCACTGGATACTGAGATTCAAATATAGTGTTATCTGATACGTAATATGGTTTGTGGCCGAGGAAACAACGATCAAAAGGTAACTGTAATTTTCGTAAACGAAGCTCGGACGAAAATTGCCTGGATTCTGTGGTGAGCTCTCTTCGTTGGTTGAGGTATGATGAAAATAGATGCTACTAGGTTGTATCTGCACTGGACTATGCATTATAATGATCGATATCCAATATTTCATTCCACTTCCTGTAATAAAAACAACGAGGCAGAATCACACGTTCTTTAAAATCAAGTAGTCTTAATACATAATAAACAATACGATTTGGTGCATTTTAGGGTGAATATTACCCTACAAGACAATATTAAAAAGATACACTAATATTACTACATAAACATTGGTTTTAATAAAACGACATTATTATCATGTTGGTTTCAGATACATAGAATTCCCATTGGGAAATCTAAAACAGAAATTTCTTCTAATTTGATTAAAAAAAAACAACGCTACAAGACTTATTTAATCCTTCAACACTTATTTAATTCTACGTTAGATTTAAAACAATCCTTTAAACATAAGTTACTCTACATTGTTAAATTTGAGGTCTCAGTTTACAACGTATTTCATGCCTTTATTGTTCACGCATGTCCGTTCTGTTTAAGAAGCGCATGTTGCAGCGTCGTAACCGCACGGTTTTACGTAAACAACACTTACAATGAGGGAACAAGACATAGTAAGGACGAGTGGAGACCTCTATACCCACTCGTTTTCTGATGTCTTCCCTTTTTCTTGGCTTAGACGTTCTCATGGGGTTCCAGGTTTAACCTCTGCATTTCAGCCGTTTCCCCGTGTTCTTCCTTTGGGTTTTGCCTTCTTAGTCTCAGAATTTTTCCATAATTAAAAGTCAGTAAGATTTTCATGGTCAGTCAAATCGCTAACACGAAACATACAGTCAGTAGTATGTTCCACCAGAAATTGAATGAGAATAATCCGTATCTATTATCCACGTACGTTAGTCTCTGGTCTTCATTTGTAAATAGGGGGATCTGGGAGTCTAATGCTTCTCTTATTTTTGTAAGCCTTAATGTCCCTTTATTCTTTTCTATTTTGGACCATATCGAGGTTTTCATTTCCTCACTCTCTATATTGGGAATAGTGTACGACAGGTTAATTGCCTTAAAATTGATTATTTTAGGCGCTCGTGGTAATTAACGGCGTTCGAACAGTTGACTCTTTAGTTACAAGTCGACATCCTTGTTTTATGGTTATCGTACCCACATCTTGTAACAGTAATTCTGTCCTGTAACTTGGATCTATTCTTTCTGTATTATTATAACAAGACAAAGTTCCAACAGTTTTTATTGGAACAGAAAATAACCAAAGATCATTTCTAAGGTGTATGAATATTTCTCGTTTAGTACTTCCTATCACGGCTTCTTTCAGTTGGACTGGATGCATCGTACTGGAATGGTACGGGTAGACTTTTTATATTAAAGGAAATAATTCGAATTAATTATATGCAATGTGACTTTTTAATTAGAATTTGTTTTCGGGAACTGATACATGTTGAACACACGGTATCAGACGGTTTTGATTCGTGCAAAGCCTTGATATATGTTGAACAAAATTTTTCTACAGCATTTTTATAGTTGTATGATTTTTACTCGTAAACTAAAAGTTTTAAAATTATTATTCCTTTATGATGCCTATCCATAAAAAATATTTTTTTTTGTATTTTTAAGGGTATTTTAATCTGTCCGGTTTCTTAACCGTTATACCTGACTGTGTCGTTACTTTTTCTTCTGTTTCTTGCGGTTTTTTCTTTTTAGGTTTTGCTGACGATATAAGATGAAATTTTTTGTATTGTTTTTTCAAAAATTCTTGCCCTTTTAATTTTTGTTCTTTCGCATGCGCGGCCGCTGAAGTCGGTTTTGATTTTCCTATATCTTTAACTACTACACGGTCTGATTCGCCGTCAGACTCTTCGGAACTGGTTTCCGATGATTCCGCATTAGAACTTTAGAGGTAGCACTTCGCGTTTTTGAGGTATCACCTGCCCTTCCTTCGTAAATTTCTACTCCTCTGAAAGTAGAAGGTTTATTCTCTAAGTCCTTGCTTTGAGTTTTCAACTCGGGAGACTTAACAGATTCTTGAGAGCTTTGAGAGGAATCAAAAGTTTTTACGGGGTTTCTCCATTGTTTAAATGCCACGTCTTTGGGGGGATGGGGCATTATTTGCACTAGTGTTTCCCTCCATGAAGTCCACTGTTTAGGCTTGACATTGGACACAGTAATATCATGATATTGTCCTTGCTGGTCATCCTTGGGAGTTTGATTCCTAGGCAATGTACTTTGACTCTTTTTTATTGGGAAATTTATTAAATCCATAGCTTCTCGTAGATTTGTTTTAATTAAATCTTTGGGGGGAGTTTTCTCTACAATAATACCCGGAGTTTCTACCGCTCTGTTCAATTCCTCCTGAAATGACAGGGGCCTCTCTATTGGTGTTGCAGGGGAAACCATATCGTCTGGAAATCTTTTGGGGGGACAAGGGGTCGAAATTCTATCAGGGAAAAATTTAGTATTTGGAAATATCGTATAATCTAATTCTCCTGCCCTCTTTGATGATGAACTTTTTGGATCTTTTGGCGTTTTTATTTTTACTGGTATTAGGGATTTTCTCTTGGGAATAACTAGATTTTTTATAGCTAAAAATTCTTCAGAATTTTCCTCGTCACTATTATTCTCGAAATAGTCTTGCTTGAAATTAAAGGGTTTTAGCTCTGCCAATCTTGATTTAGGGGGCTCATTTTCTGCATCTGACGAATCGGTAGACGAGGGACATGATACCCATCTTTCTGGAAATTTTGCTCTTTTTATTCGGCTAATATGCGCCTTGTAAGCTCTTCCACTATCAGGGTTCCCTACTTTAAAAGTATAATCGTTATCGTAATTTTTGACTATTCTATACGGTCCAGAATATTTGTTGGAAAGCTTTTTGCCTTCCGTCTTTGCCTCTTTTTTTAGGTAGACACAATCTCCTATCATAAAATCTATATTCCCTTTGATTTTGGGTTGGTTTCTTAGCTCTTGGTTTATTTTACATTTTTCCAACTCTTGCCTAACTATCTTATAAGTTTTCCTCATCCTATTTATGAATTCTTGTTTGTAATCCTCCGAGTTATTGTAATATTGCCGGGACTCAATAATCGGGATTCTAAAATCGCGACCAAAATGTAAATAAAAAGGGTTGTCTTTGGTTGTTTCTGAGTAAGCAGTATTGATTATGTTAGTTAAATAAGGTAAGAATTGATCCCAATCGTTCCTCTTGTCTTTTGTATAAATTCTTAATACATTCGAAAATATTTTATGCCTATTTTCTATTTTACCATTAGCTTGTTGGTGATATGGGGAAGTCACCAATTACTCTATGTTAAGAAAACTCATTAAGTCTTTTGTTAATTTTGAAACAAAATTGCTTCCGTTGTCACTTATAACCTTATTTGGGATGCCAAATTTTAAAAATAATTTCGCCAACGCCTTACTCGTGGCGTAAGCGCCTTGATTTTTTAATGCTTTTGCAAAAGTAAATCCGGAAAAGTGATCTATAACTGAAAGAACACAAGTATGGCCTCAGTTGGAAACAGGCGAGCCTCCACCGTTTCTATATAAATCAAATGAGACAATATCAAAGGGGAATCTCGCTACCGGGACTCTTCCCATTGGAGGATTAGGATAAGCTTGGGGTTTTTTTCTTAAGTTACACGCTTCGCATGTACTTACAAATTCTTTAAGTTTTGTTACTGCCGACGGCACGTAAAAATATTGTTTAATATATGGAAAATTTTCGATACTTCTAAATGTCCACCTATATCTGAATGAAAATATTCGAATGCAGGTGTTATTAAGTTTTGGGGTAATACAGTATTATTGAGGTTTGGTTTCTATTTGCCTCAGCAGTCACGATTCTGCATAGTATTTCTTCATCAAGATCATAGTAAAAATTATCTATCTCTTTTCTAAGAGTTTTGAATTTATCTGGTAACGCATCATCATTCAGAAAATAATTAATAACTGCTTCACACATTTCATTCTTTTTTGATTTCTTTTTATATTTTCTAAAGACAAGGGACAATAGTTATCCTTATTTTCTTTTACTGTGTCTTTGACTTTGTTTTTTTCCATTTATGTTTACTCTTAGTATTGATAGCGTTAACTCATTTTCCTCGGCTTCCAACGGCTTATTTTCTGGGAAACTACTCAAAAAGTCACAAGCTGCATTTTGTTTACATTTTAAATATTCAAATTCGTAATCTAGATCTTGGATTTTCATAATCCATCTAGCTAGAATTCCCGTGGGTTTTTTAAATGTGCGCAGGTACTGCAAGCTTTTATGGTCTGATCGTAGTATAAATTTTCTACCAATTAAATAGTGTCTAAATTTGTCCAAGTGGTGGATTATAGATAATAATTCTAAGTTTGTGGCGGAACTACTACTTTCGCCTTTTGATAAGGTTCTACTCGAATAGCATATAACTTTTTCTATTTTTTTTGTTTAGGCGTTCCCTCTAGAGGATTGGGGTTTTCTACCGGGATTATTTGCGAAAAAACAGCGCCAATGCCCTTTGAACTAGCATTGGTTGTGACCACGATTGTCCGTTTTCAAAATCAGGCAGCGATAATATTGGTTCCGAAGCGAGTGCCTTTTTGAGACGGTCTAGGGAAGTTTGAGCTTCCTGAGACCAGGTAACGTTTTGGGAGTTCCCTTTAGTTAATTCCGTGAGGGGTTTCGCAACTTGGGCGTAATTGCGCATGAATTTTCTGAAGTAGCCAGTAAGACCTAAAATTCTTCTTAATTCTTTCATAGTTCTAGGGGGTTTGAGGTTTTCAACACATTTTGTTTTAGCTGGGTCTGGGGATATCTCTCCTTGCATCACCACTACCCCTAAAAATTTAATTTTAGGTTGAAATAAATTTAATTTTTCAGGCCGGCATTTTAAATTGCCCTCTCTGAATTTCTCGAACACATTAGCTAATGTTGCTAAGTGTTGTTCAGCGTTTTCTCCCACGCATGTGACATCATCAACAAAATGAATGATATTCTTTAATCCTCTTAATAGATGTAATAAGGGTCTGTATAGCGCGCTTGAACTTGTCTTAATTCCAAAAGGTACTCTTAAGTATTCATATGAATCACATTCAGTCGTAGAAAACGCAGTTTTATAGACATCTTTTTCGGGTATTTTCACTTGGTGGTAGCCTTGGGTAAGATCAAAAAAGTAAAAATTTTGTTTTTGCTTGAAATAGAGTCAAGAATTTCATCTATTCTTGGTAAAGGAAATCTATCGCTTACTACTTGTTTGTTGAGGGCTCATAATCTACTACAAGTCCTAGATCACCATTCTTTTTTGGTACCAAGATCACTGGTGCACTATACGGACTTATACTGGGGCGTATAATTTCATTTTTTTCTAATTCATGAATTTTATTGTTTTAACCACTCTTTATGCTTGTACGGTACACGATATGGCTGTTTCGCGACAGGATTACCAGTCGTTAAAATTGAATGTTAATAAAATGGTATCAGTCCGATGTCATCTTCAGATGCGGAAAATATATCTTTAAAATTCCATAATAATTAGCATAATTTTTTCTTAAGTTCTAAGTCCGTAATATGATCCATAGTAAATTTGTTTAAGAATTGCGATTTAGTTTAGAGCGTATTTGTTATTAGAGGTTTTAATACCACTAACTAGGTTTCTTTTGGAATTTTCCCATCTATCTAAATCATTCTCCGAGATAACTTGGATTTGAACTAAACATGTCCCCTTTTTTATTGTAATTGTATCATTTTCGTGGTTATTAGTTACCCAAATAAAACTTTCTCCTTTGTCGTAAGATATAATCTGTTCCTCGCATAACATATTTTCAGGAATTTCATTCGATGGGATCCCAAGCCATATTTCAGATTTGCTATCTAGTGGTTCAATCATCTGTGATATTTGAATTCTTTGCATTGTTTTGGGAGGGATCTTTGTTTTCCGTATCGCGAACCTGTAATATATCTCTTCACTATTATTGTCTATTAGATTCATACTGGAGCTCTGCTGCGTCATTACGGCATCTTGCGGCGTCACATTGGGTTTTACTATGTTTTTCCATAATTCCGCTATTTTCTTGATTTCATTTGACCTGTACTGTCACATATCTCCTATTTTTATTTTTGAAGATTCAATACATTTATTATTTAAATTTACTTCATTTCTGCAATGTCTCTCAGAATAATTAAACAAATTTATGATTATGCAATGTCCTCTTTGCGAGACATGAGGTTCAAAAGATTGAGATATTATACCGCCAGAAATTTTATTTACTGTCACGTTCTCTTCGTAACTTCTGTTACAATTTCTTAAGGTAGAAATTCCTTCCCCTGCCTTAGCCGGGTAGACAAGCCTTTTGTTTGCTACGTCTAATAGTACTCTATTATACCTTAAAAAATTTGCGCCGATAATGGCTTCATACGGCAAGTTATCGCATATTATAAAAATTGTACAAATTTGGTTGGTCCGCGTTGTAAGGTACTGATTGCCGCAATCTTCCCTGGCTATAGCCTAGTGCACCACTGGCGCTAAAATTTGTTCTTCCGAACAAATGGTTACCATAATTTTGCGTTTTACCGACGTTGATCCTTGGTGTGCGATTGGGGACATAACGGCACTCTCTCGCGATATGCCCAATACGATTACAAATATAACATCTTATTATTGTAGGGTTATTTTCATAACTATTTTGTTTGATGGGCTGAAAACGTACTGTTTTCTGCCTAGCGGGTTGTTGCGTTCTATTTCTTTGTGGAACTGGGGAGTTATCCCTTGAAAAGAAATTGGGAGACGCCTGATTGCCCTTGAAGGTCAGGCTTGCGTTTGATTCGCCTAGGCTATTTATTTTTGCTTTACTGTGATTTGCCACCATCGTATCAACTTCGATCAATCGCTCTACCTCCTGAACTGCAAGATCCAACGTCTGAGTATTTTTGGATATTACCATTCTATATAGTTTTGGGGGTAGCCCTTGCAAAAAGGTATGTAGTATGACATTTTCATACAGTTCTCCAGTACCTTTTCCGGATTTCGCTTCTACTGAAATCCGTATATTATCAAGATATTCTCTTATATTTAGTGAATAGTCAAAGCATACCATTCCGTGTTTTAATTTATTTGTAGAACTAGTTTCGATAAATCTATCTTTAAATGCCGTTAACAATTTGTCCACCGTATTTATTGGCAAGCTGGCGTCATCATCCATGGTATTTTCAATTTGCTTTAAGAAGGTTAAGGCCTGCCCTCTTAATCTAAGTAGGATCATACCGACTAAAGTTTCTAGCTTTGTTTTTGTTAATTCTATAAACTGGGCTAATTGGATATTAAATTCGTCAATATCTGTTTGTCCATCGTATTGCGGAATAGATTTTGCTATTTCTACATTTTTCGCGACCAACTTTTGTGCCATTAATAGTTCGCTTAATTCTTCTGACATTTTTGCGTTTGAATTAACTCAAAAGTAATAATTTTTTTTCACTTAACCTATTTTGGAGGAGGCTATTATCTCCTATAAGATATTCTAAATGGTTTTCCTATAATAGCTTAGCGGCAATAGGTCTAATCACTTTTTATTATTTGTCTGTATCTCTCCAATGATTAAATTTAAATTACAAAGTTTATAGTCTAACTACTTCGCATGTTTTCCTCCAAGTTTACGACCGCGCCAGTTCTGCCGGGTGAATTTTTCTGTTCTGCCGGGTGAACTTTTCTTAAGCTAAGCAATAAGCTAAACAAGCTATAAAAATAATGAGAAAATCAAAGGTTCCGCCGGGGAATTTTACGATCGCATCATCCGAGCCGTTATAACTTATCTCGTGCCGTTGAGGGCTGCACCGCCTGCAATGGGGGGAATAGATAATGGGTGACCGCGGCACTCGCTGAGCGCAAGAAAATAAAATACGTAACTATATGAATGTAACCTCTTTTCCTCGAGTTATCTTCTTGTGAATTACCTCTAACGTTATGTAGAAATCAGATTCCTGGGAGCGTTACCGATGGAGGCATACGAACTAGTTACCTGCTGTGCGAATAGATACAGACATATAAATAAAACAAACACAATTAGAAAAGCAATAGTTTTATTGAGACTTAAATTTAGGTGTACAACAGTGCTTCACTTCAACTGACAACTACAGAGGCAAAGATGATAATCATGAAATTGGCTCTCAAAAATAATGATGATGGCAATAGAGACAATCCATAATTGACTATGAAAGAATTAACAAAATATAATTGACGCGAAAAACACTTTTCTTCACTATATCACACCAGTATAGATTCTGCGTGCTACTAGCTATTTCACGATTGGCCCAAGTCCTGTGGCGGGGGCCGCTACCTTGTAATTATGTTTGCAAACTCACTTCATTATGCTTACTGACCATCCAATAATTTGTTTTAAATATTTTTGATGATTAAACATTGATACTGCTCTTATAACTTAAGCTTCCTTTGAACTCTCTATCTGTGATTTTTTTTTACCAAATATCTTAGTGAAATTCAAAACCGAATAGCGTCGTTATTTGGCTGAGGCTAAAATGTAATTTCTCTTTTTGCTGATTAAGAATTTTTCTTTTTTGAAACGAGATTTAAACTTAATTAGAGGAAGTCAGAATTATCTTTAGAAAGAAAGAATTTTATTTTTTTGTATTTTAAATGTATCACATACTATTCACGGCACAATTATATCATTTCAAATAAAGTTATATTCTTAATATTCCTCTTAAAACCATTTTATAATTTGAAGTACTCATCTTTTTTCACTCCCAAAAATACTTTATGACTTTTTGCATACCCCAACACCAAGCAACACTTTTCAAAAGGCTTTATTACATTTGTTCAGAACAAGTTCTTTTCTTAATATTCCTCCTAAACCTATTTACAAGTTGAAGTACTCATCCTTTTTACTCCCTACTTTACTTTACGACTTTTTGTCGTAAAGTATACTTTTCAAAAGGCTTTATTATATTATTTCATAACAAGTTCTTTCTTAATATTCCTTCTAAACCCATTTTAAAAGTTTAAATACTCATCTTTTTCACTCCCAACAATACTTTACAACTTTTTGCTTACCCCAACACCAAGCAATACTTTTCAAAAGGCTTTATTACATTTGTTCAGAACAACTTCTTTTCTCAATATTCCTCCTAAACCCATTTTACAAATTGAAGTACTCATCCTTTTCACTCCATACTTTACTTTACGACTTTTTGGATACCCCAACACCAAGCAATACTTTTCAAAAGGCTTTATTATATTATTTCAGAACAAGTTTTTTCTTAATATTCCTCCTAAACCCATTTTAAAAGTTTAAATACTCATCTTTTTCACTCCCAACAATACTTAACGACTTTTTGCATACCCCAACACCAAGAAATACTTTTCAAAAGGCTTTATTATGTTATTTTAGGACAAGTTCTTTTCGTAATATTCCTCTTAAACCTGTTTTACAAGCTGAAGTACTCATCTTTTTCACTCCCAACATTACTTTACGACTTTATGCATACCCCAAGACCAAGCAATACTTTTCAAAAGGCTTTATAATATTACTTGACAACAATTTTTTTTCTTAATATTTCTTCTAAACCTGTTTCACAAGTTGAAGTACTCTTCTTTTTTACTCCCAACATTACTTTACGACTTTTTACATACCCCAACACCAAGCAATACTTTTCAAAAGGCTTTATAATATTATTTCAGAACAACTTCTTTTCTTGATATTCCTCCTAAACCTGTTTTACAAGTTAAAGTACTCGTCTTTTTTACTCTCAACATTACTTTACAGCTTTTTGCATACCCCACAACCAAGAAATACATTTCAAAAGGTTTTTCTATATTATTTCAGAATAAGTTCTTTTCTTAATATTCCTCCTAAACCTGTTTTACAAGTTGAAGTACTCATCTTTTTCACTCCCAACATTAATTTACGACTTTTTGCATACCCCAACACCAAGCAATACTTTTCAAAAGGCTTTATAATATTATTTCAGAACAAGTTCTTTTCTTAATATTCCTCCTAAACCTGTTTTACAAGTTCAATTACTCATCTTTTTCACTCCCAACATTACTTTACAACTTTTTGCATACCCCAACACCAAGAAATACATTTCAAAAGGTTTTTCTATATTATTTCAGAACAAGTTCTTTTCTTAATATTCCTCCTAAAACTGTTTTACAAGTTGAAGTACTCATCTTTTTCACTCCCAACATTAATTTACGACTTTTTCCATACCCCAACACCAAGCAATACTTTTAAAAAGGCTTTATAATATTATTTCAGAACAACTTCTTTTCTTAATATTCCTCCTAAACCTGTTTTACAAGTTAAAGTACTCGCCTTTTTTCACTCTCAACTTTACTTTACAACTTTTTGCATACCCCTACACCAACAAATACATTTTTTCAAAACGCTTTTCTATATTATTTCAGAAAAAGTTTTTTTCCCAATATTCCTCCTAAACCTGTTTTACAATTTGAAGTACTCATCTTTTTTCACTCCCAACATTAATTTACGACATTTTGCATACCCCAACACCAAGCAATACTTTTCAAAAGGCTTTTCTATAATATTTCAGAAAAAGTTCTTTTCTTAATATTCCTCCTAAACCTGTTTTACAATTTGAAGTACTCATCTTTTTCACTCCTAACATTAATTTACGACTTTTTCCATACCCCAACACCAAGCAATACTTTTAAAAAGGCTTTATAATATTATTTCAGAACAAGTTCTTTTCTTAATATTCCTCCTAAACCTGTTTTACAAGTTGAAGTACTTATCTTTCTTCACTCCCAAAATTACTTTAAGACTTTTTGCATACCCCAACACCAAGTAATATTTTTCAAAATGCTATATTATATTATTTCAAAACAAAATCTTTTCAAAACAATAATTTTCAAAAGGCTTTATTATATCATTTCAGTACAAGTTCTCGTAATATTCCTCCTAAACCCGTTTTACAAGTTGAAGCACTCATCTTTTTTACTCCCAACATTACATTACGACTTTTTGCTTACCCCAACACCAAGCAATGCTTTTCAAGTTGGAGATTATTCTACCCTTAAGGGTAATTTAGACTAAGTTACGCATGTGCACGTAACCTAGTCTAAATTATCTCCCTCTTGAAAAGCATTGGTTGGTATTGAGGTATGCAAAAAGTCGTAACGCAATGTTGGGAGCAAAAAAGATGAGTATTTCAACTTGTAAAACGGGTTTAGGAGGAATAATAAGAAAAGAGCTTGTTCTGAAATAATATAATAAAGCCTTTTGAAAAGTATTGCTTGGTGTTGGGGTACGCAAAAAGTCGTAAAGTAATGTTGGGGGTGAAAAAAGATGAGTACTTCAACTTTTAAAACGGGTTTCAGAGGAATATTATGAAAAGAGCTTGTTTTGAAATAATATAATAAAGCCTTTTGAAGAGTATTGTTTGGTGTTGGGGTATGCAAAAAATCGTAAAGTAATGTTGGGAGTGAAAAAAGATGAGTACTTTAACTTGTAAAACAGGTTTAGGAGAAATATTAAGAAGTGAACTTGTTCTGAAATGATATAATAAAGCCTTTTGAAATGTATTTTTTTAAGTTGGGTTTGCAAAAAGTTGTTAAGGTTTGTTGGGAGTGAAAAAGATGAGTGCTTTAATTTGTAAAACAGGCTTAGGAGGAATATCAAGAAAAGAAGTTGTTGTGAAATAATATTATAAAGCCTTTTGAAAAGTAGTTGCTTGGTGCTGGGGTATGCAAAAAGTCGTAAAGCAATGTTGGGAGTAAAGAGAACTTCAAATTGTAAAATGGGTTTACGAGGAATATTAACATCGGATGTATTTAAACATTGATGTTCTTATTTCTGAAAACTGAAACCCCACTTTATTAAAAATCAAATATTATTAATATAATCAGATGTATTTTTAACGCGGATGTTCCTATTTCCGAAAACTATAACCCAACTTTATTTAAAAATTTATTTTTAAATTCAGATGTATTTTAAACGTGGGTGTTCTTATTTCTGAAAACTAAAACCCAAATTTATTAAAAAATCTAATATTATTAATAGAAACAGATGTATTTTAAACGTGGATGTTCCTGTTTCTGAAAACTAAAATTCTCTCCGCTTTGTGTCAGGACGGGTGTTTGCTTGTCTGTGGAAATTTTTGAGAAAAAATTCAGCTCATCTCTCTCAGACTTTGGTAAAAGTTCTGTTAAAGCATCTCATTTTCTAATATATCCCCTGTGAGCCTGCTAGTAGTATCTTTATCTCTGAAAATTCCTTTTCTTACATCCCAGACCTTTTTAATAGATATTCTAAACGTTTGACGTTCTAGCACACCCTAGAAATAAAGATCATGTAACAAAGTAATGTATAATACATTTTTAATGAAATAATGACATGTAGACTATTAATATAAAAGACATTATTCCGACATTATTATACATTACCAACATCATTGAACTAATTTGGACATTTTGAATCTGTTCCATAAAATAATTTATCATGTTCTCTCTTGATACTATAGTTATTCTCTTCTCTTAGTTCATAACCAGTAGAATAATCATTCATCCATTTTGAGTCATACACAATTTTTACTGGGTGTCACCTACAGGCTCAATCTGCATTTCACCTTTGGTACTAATGGATTCATTGACTATATGATCAATATTAATATTAACGATCACTTGTGCTTCATTTTCCATCAATTCATCTTTATATTCATTGATGATATTGTATGCTAATGGCCTTTTTATTTTGCTAGCGATTCCACTGTCTATTCTCACATTGTGTTTACACAGGTAACAGTTCTGGCAGGAAGCCATGGTATGATTTATTACATTAGTGCAGCAGTTTGCTTTTATTTTCCCCTTTGCATGAATTTGAATACTAATACCAGAACGAGGGGAATAAGATGTATCAGTAGGTACTGTGTTACTAGAACCATGAGCAAGAAGATGCTCCTCTTCATCAACTCTTATCTTTATGTTGGCATTCTCTTTGAGCACTATCATCTCTGGTAATGATACTCTTGCATATCCACCATTTGTACATTGGAAATTCTTGGGTACTCCAAAGAAATCTAAACTCTCACTGTCATGACAACGCACGCATACATTCCCAACAGTGCTACCACTTGTACTTGTTTCATTTTTCAAATACTTCTCCTTGTCAGCATTCAAGACAACAATGATTTTATCATGTGTACACACTTTCCTCGAATCATTCATTTTCACTTTTTAAACAAATAGGATACAGATGTCAATCCTTCCAATGTAGAAAAATAACTGATTTAATACATGCGATAAAGTAGTTAGTGTCGATAACCGGGCGTAGAGTATCACTGGGAAAGCCGCGTTGTGTTTGTGAGCAAGCACAGAGAACGATTGGTACAGTCGCATGCATATTTCATGTTATTTCAAGATACTTAAAAAAAGTTGAAAAACCATGTTTAAAAATTAATAAAAAAAAGTTCAAAAACAATTAAAAAAAATATTAAAAAAACGGGGGAATGGGCCCCAAAAAGTTAAAGGGAGGGGGCCCCTTGGAGGTTGGGGAGAGGGGACCTTGGAGGCTGAGGTACTTGGTGGCTAGGGTCATTGATGGTTTAAATCCATAACCATCTCACTAATCCCAAATTGTGTACTTGTTCATTCTAAGACATGTAAAAAAAAATTGAAATAAAATTATAATCTTAAAAAATAAACTTCAAGAAAGTATAAAAATGGGGGGATGGGCCCCAAAAAGTTGGAGGGAGGGGATCCCTTGGAGGTTTTGGAGAGGGGACCTTGGAGGTTGAGGTCTTTGGTGGCTAGGGTCATTGCTGGTTGTGGTCCTTGATGTTCAAGTCCAAAACCATCTCACTAATCCCACATTGTGTACTTATTTATTCTTAGACATATAAAAAAGTTGAAATAAATTTACCATGTTAAAAAAATAAACTTCAAAAATTATTTTAAAAAATGGGTGGATTGGTCCAAAATGATGAAGGGAGGGGGCCCCTTAGAGGTTTTGGAGAGGGGACCTTGGAGGTTGAGGTCTTTGGTGGCTAGGGTGATTGCTGGTTGTGGTCCTTGATGTTCAAGTTCATAACCATCTCACTAATCCCTTATTGTGTACTTGTTCATTCTATGACATGTAAAAAAAGTTGAAATAAAATTATCGTGTTAAAAATGAACTTCAAAAAAGTATAAAATGGGGGATGGGCCTAAAAAGATGGAGGGAGGGGGTCTCTTGGAGGTTGGGGAGACGGGACCTTGGAGGTTGAGGTCCTTTGTGGTTAGGGTCATTGCTGGTTGCGGTCCTTGATGTTCAAATCCATAACCATCTCACTATAATCCCCATATTGTGTACTTTTTTATTCTAAGACATGTAAGAAAAAGTTGAAATAAAATTATCATGATAAAAAATAAACTTCAAAAAAGTATAAAAAATAGGGGGGGGGCAAAAAGTTGGAGGCGGGGGTCCCTTGGAGGTTGGGGAGAGGGACCTTGTAGGTTGAGGTCCTTGGTGGCTAGGGTCATTGGTGGTTGTGGTCCTTGATGTTCAAACCCATAACCATTTCAGTAATTCCCATATTGTGTACTTGTCTATTCTAGACATATAAAAAAAAAGTTGAAGTAAAATTATCATCTTAAAAAATAAACTTCAAAAAAGTATTGAATTTGGGGAATGTTAAATTGGAATTTCTTATGTTTTATGTGTGTTCTATCTCATTCGAAGACATGTAAAAAAAAAAGTTGAAAAAATATATCATGTTCAAAAATAATAAAAAAAAGTTAAAAAAACTTGAAAAAAACTTAAAAAAAAGTATTACAAATATAGGGGAGGGAAGTTGAGGGGGGGCTTGTAGGTTGAAGTCCTCCGTGGCTAGGGTCATTGATGGTTGCGGTCCTTGATGTTCAGACCTATAATCATCTCACTAGTTGATTTCTAAGGATTTCCAAGGATTGTTCTGAATTTCTTTATTAGTATCAACTTTTTAGTATACTAGAATGTTAAAACATATTTATATTGACAAGGCTGCTTAAATGGTACTTGTGTATTATAGGCCTACAGAACACAGTCGAGAACTACCAAAATAAAAAATAATATGTATATCTTAATTGAGTTAGCACTCCCTGAGGTGCCTTACCTTTTTCGTTTCTACTTTCAAATCCCCTAAAATGTCAATTAATTTCTGTCGTTTCCTGTGTTCTGGCAACTGTGCACAGATAAATTTTAAATTCCTATGAAGTCCTCCATATTTATAAATATGTTTCATGGAGAAATTGTGTCAAGAGATATCTTGTCCCGTTAGTATTTCTAAGTCCCTGATAAAAATGTTCCAATGTTGAAATTTCCTTATCTGATGATGTCACATGTCCTGGTCTATGATCTTGTTCGTACACTGATTCTAGTCCTCTGATTTGCTGTCATTTTATAAGCTTAGAAGTAGTTACTCTCTTGCTACTGATAAATCAAGTTCCAGATTCCCTGGAAATGCCCTCCCGGACCTCGAGGATTAAAATTTTGGATAAAAAGATCATGGCCCTCATGTCTTTTATCATATAATAATGAACAAATTCTGGTAAAGATGATAAGTTTCTCAGTTATTTGCAAAGTAGGGTTCTAAAAAACTTTCAATTTTCAATTAAAAATATAATTCTTATCTTCTGTGTTCATTACCCTGGAAATGCCCTCCCGGGCCTGGAGGATTAAAATTTTGGATAAAAAGATCTTGGCCCTCATGTCTTTTGTCATATAATAATGAACAAATTCTGGTAAACATGCTAAGTTTCTCAGTTATTTGCAATGTAAGGTTCTAAAAAGCATTCAATTTTCTAGAACAATGCGATTTTCAACATTTCAATGAAAATTTCAATGCGATTTTCAACATTCAATGAAAATTTCAATGCGATTTTCAATGTATCAATGAAAATTTCAATGCGATTTTCAATGGGTCAATGAAAATTTCATTGCGATTTTCAACGGCTCAACGCAGCCGTTGAACCGTTATGACACATAAACCTGCAGCAAAAAACGGATGAAACCCAACGGATCACGCGAAAATAGCCGTTATTGCACGAACATGCATCAACGTGAACCAAGGGTATTGAGTCTATGGACAGATTGGTGCAGCCAAGGCCCGTTCGCAAGTAAATTTTACGAGTACCAAAATTTAGCTAGTGCTAATTTGAGTCAATTAGATTTTTCATAGAATTTTCTGATTCGCTGGAAATTTTTATACAAAATTCTCATTTGTTCAAATTATCGCTAGCTTATTCTCTACATAAATACAATTTGGTTGAGAATGGGCCTCTAAGAAAGCTCTCAACTCAGTTTATTTAACTTTGCTCTTCGAACGCCTTCTGCACACCTAGTTGTTTAGTTCAAAGGAGTTAAAACCCTAATGAGCATGTGATATTTCTAAAGCGGTTTTCCCATACGTGTGGGTGGTAATTTACAATAACGTGAGGATTATTTGGTATTAACAGGTATTAAAATGTCAAGTGTTCAAATGGTTGAAGCTCTTTTCTAAAAGACATCTATCCAGGTTAGGTGGACAATTGGTCATTCAGCTTATTCATGGGCTTATGTGGGCTATTCCTGTCCTCTATAAGTCCATCGGATTCTTTTGAAGGATCAGTTTGTGATTATAGTTCATTTACAAATGTTTTGCTTCCAAAAAGGGCTGGATTCAACCCTTTTCATTCTTGGTGTTTAATATGAGTTTACAAATTGATTTTGAAACGGATTTTGGCAGTAGTGATTCAAAAGGCACTATGTGACGTCTTTGGGGGTGTTCATGCTTACTCGCCTTACACAGAATATGTTCTATTGAGTCATTTAATTTGTCTCTTTGTTTGGCTTCTAAGATATTAAGAACTTTTTTTTTATTTTCCAAAATACGGTATGTCCACTTTTTTGACTCACAGAAATACGTGAAATTTGAAGTTTTTATATTAGGCGCTTACTAGACACTTAATAAAAATCTTTATTGACATTATTAACGTTTATAAATCGTTATTGAAAAAAAACACACAAAAGCAAACCCAAAACGCAGAACACAAAAGCAAAAAACGCTGAGCACAAAACACAAAAAGCAGAACACAAAATCACGGTTTTCAGTTTTTCCTCTTTCCTGTAATTTATACGGTGTAACATACCGCTTTTTGAATTACGGTAGCTCATGCGAATAAAAACTATATTTACGTCATAACGATTTAAGATGCTAGTAAAGAAAGGTTCAACTCCAAAGAATCTGATACGTATTCAGGAACTTTTTTCAGGAGCGGGAATAATAAAAAAAATGATAATTTGAATAAGAACTGTCCAAATATTTGAAAAAATTTATGATTTTAGCCTGAGCCCCCCTCTCGTACGTCTCTGATGGTGATTGGTCTATAGTATATAATATTTAAACTTGTGAAAAAAACAATTACCTAATGGCGGGCATCTACACAACGGGAAGGATGTTAATTTCCCAAGTCTAGCTACCGAAAAAAAAAACTTAATTTCCATGTGTTCTTCAATAATTTCGTATCATTAATCTTATTCGCACTTTTGACGAGTTTCGGATAGCAGAAATTCAGCAAATTGACGAATTTTCATAGACTTTGTAACTGCCTAGTAATTGCAAGAAACGAAGAAAGAAAGGTAGTTGCATTTTTTTTTGTTAGAATAGTTAAAAAAAATTTCTTTTTTTTATGTTCAAATACAACTAATTCGAAATAATTCAGGTGTAACCAGATGGCTGTACATTAGATTCAAAATATAATTGTTATGACTGTATGGAGGCTCACAGTGAACCTGCAACCGTGATAAATATTTTAAAATGAGGAAGAAGATATTTACCAGGACTATCTGTATATTTTCTGAAGATGGCGCCGAGAATTCTGATGAAAACTTTTCCGGTTTAATAATTAATGTTTATCTAACCCTTAACTGGTGGAATGAAGTTACGTACCATGTCGGGTTGGTTCTAATAAACCCCGAAATACCAGTGTTTTAGCCAATAAATAGCAAATATTTCTCAGTTATCCTTTATTGAAACTTCAATACATACAAAGGAATAGAACTAGTGCAGGAAATAAGATCTAAGCGCTTAAAGGACAGGCAAATATCACATGGTTGAATAAGATAAGATTATTCTTCATTAGATACACATACAATATTACATGTTATTATTCCCCCAAAGGCTCATTGGCCTGTAAAGAGGGGGGAAGACAAATGAGTTGCTTACTCAGAGATGAAAAGCAAAAGAAAATTTAAAATGATCACTTACTCACATACGAAGGAGAAGAAAAGAAAATATAGATATATACGATTAATTTCCTGAATGAGGTTTCTAGCTTTATTGTGAACCTTAGAAAGTGGTTTTAACAGTGAAGGAAAAGTTGACATCCACACAATTGGACAGTAAGAAACGTAAGATTGGATCAAGCAGTGAAAAAGGATTTTCAAAATTGATCCAGGAAAAGTATGTA
This sequence comes from Artemia sinica, assembly GCA_027921565.1. NCBI lineage: Eukaryota > Metazoa > Arthropoda > Branchiopoda > Anostraca > Artemiidae > Artemia > Artemia sinica. Next base: position 15,482,699 of record CM051258.1, read on the forward strand.
TAAGTTTCCTTAAAATACCGAGACTCCTGCATATCTTCATTTCAATAAAATCAATGTGACGTTTGAAAGACAGGTTTTCATTAACAAGAATGCCCAAAAAACGAACATATCGGTCTTTAGATCTAATAATTATTCCATTTGGCTTGTGAATTTCTGATAACTGGGGATAAACCTGAGAAACACACGAAAAAAAATTAAAAAACTGGACTTAGAAAAATTTGGGGTAAGATGATTAGCATCAAAGCCACCAAATCACCCTCTCAAACAAATTTTCCGAATTTAATCGAAGCTCGGATTCGCAGTTTCCCAAAGCGCCAAGTGTGCTGTCATCGCCAAAACAAACAAGGACATCAGAAGAAGGCGAACTATAGTTGCCACAATGGGCAAGGGAAGACTTAGGATGACAAAGTCTACAGCAATTAATAAGTTTCTGCTTTTTTACAACATAATAAAGATCATTTGCATAAATCAAAAATAGCACAGGCCCTAAAACTGATCCCTGGAGGACACCGAAATTCACTTGTGAGGATGACCGGAAAAGTGGATCAACAGAAATTAACCTATTCTTCAAACAAGACTAAAACCAAAAAAATACATTTCCCCTTATGCCAAAATGAGACATCTTCGATAGAAGAATTTCATGGGTTTAGGAATCGAAAGCCTTACGAATATCCAGGAATATAGCAGCCGGAATCAATCCCGAATCTAACGCAGAATGAATAAAATTCAAAAGGGTCATACAGGCTTGTTCAGTGGAGTGCTTCTTTCGGAAACCAAATTGAAAATCATGAAGAAAATTTTTAGATTTTAAGAAAGTAAGGAGACAAGAAAGCATAGCCTTTTTAAATCATAATCTTCTTGTCTTTTTCTCTAGGACAGATATAGCAACGATTTTTCTTCGACCCGGACCCGGAATCTGCATTCTGTGAGACACTTTTGAATGGACTTTCAGCAAGCTGTTAGTTTATTTGCGCAATTCAAGAGCCAGAAACGATAGAACACCACGGTTTTTCAAATGCGATTCTAAAAGAACCTTTCTGAGATCAATGATCATTTTTTTTTTCCTTGTAATATTGTTCTCCTTGATGCTGAAAGAGACCAGAACCTCTGTATTTACCCCTTATATATCTATCAAGGGCTGGCCAAATTGTCGTCGCCCACCTTCTTGTCCTTCGACTAGTGCTGTATTTTGAGCACTTTTGGTCAAGAGATGTCACCTGTAACAGCATTGTAAAATGTGACTTTCTCTGGATTTCCCTAATTTAGTCAATAGATGCAGAAACATGACAACCATCCAGTTTTTCTTAAGTTTATATTACACCAATGTGAATTGGTCTCGGAAGCCGAACACAGAACTGCGTTCTCTTTTGCTGTTTGGCAGGAGGAAGGTAGATATTTCCCTTTTTGTTCCTCTTCATCACACCAACAAAGTTAAACATCTTGTCCTTAGATTTTTCAGAGAGCCCATGAAAGGGGTACCAACTATCTTCTGTAATATTGCAATTGGTATCTCTGACGTGGCTAACCAGCGTGACGACAGTTTGCGTGGGAATGCTGGCATCTGACTCCTTGACTAAAGGAACATCTTTCTTGGCATGTATGAATCAGGGTTGCCGGGGTAAAATGTCGTTGCATTGACTAATCACTGAATTTTTATCCCGTATTTATTCGGCTTCAAAGGATGTACGGTTTCGGCTTCATTTTGAAGCTGCACCGGCTGTAGAATCTGTAGTTGCTTTTCCAAAACAGATATGAAATAATTGAGAATCTCGTAGCATTTCTATCCGTAACTTGTTTTTATAGCATGCACAAGTGAATGTTTATAAATAAAGCAAGCGTGTTGAAATATTTCAAACTTCCCTGCAGACCTAAGTATCACACTGGACACTATTTTTTTCATCAGAGGCTCAGACAATCATTATAAACATAGAGTTAGTTAAGTTATTTCTAGTATTAATTAGTATCAGAATGTGAGAAAAGTTACCCTTCAGTCGGGGGGAGGGGTCTATTAGAACCCAATACCTTGTAGCTTTTTACCTATAAGAGATGCAACGAACTCCGTCAGCAATCGCAGCTCGAATATTACTGAAAATACACGGGAGATAAACTTTCTAAATCACTAAACATAAGACCAGATCCTATCTGGGGTTTGCTAGACCCCACCCGACCAGTAAAGAGTTAAGCCGACTTCAGTAGTACCAAGCTTGATTGTGTTTAAGATCTGGGCTCCCGGTGAAACGTGCAATTCTAAGGCAAACACTAACGACGAACTTATTTTATTAGAATAACAAATACCCGATCTTTCCATAAACTGAGGCATATTAAAAACATTGAAATATTAAAAAAGAGGGAATTAAAAAATAATATTCGTTAAGATATGTAAACTAAACAAAAAAAGTTTTTTTTTTTCAACTGAAAGTAAGGAGCAGCATAAAATATTAATTTGAAGAGAAATTATTCCGTATGTGAAGGGGGGGGAGGGCTACCCCCTTCTCATCCCTTCATTTGAAAAAAAGAAATTCTTTTCATTTGAAAAAAAATACTGTGCTTAATTTAATTTCAGATCGTGTTTCGAATCATGCCAGAAATCTCCTCCTCCGTGGAAAGTTTTCCCTGGAAATCCCCCTCCCAATGGTAAGTTTCTCCCACGAAAAATTCCCCCACGTAGAATTTATTCGACTAAAAATTTCCCCCAAGGAAAAATCCCCCCGACAATTCAAACCTCGCAGAAAGTTTCCCCTGGACAATTCCCCCCGAACCTCTCCATATGTAAAACTGAGTCGCTAAAGAAAAAGTAAGATTAATATAAAGAATTTAGTATTGGAATTCTGACAAATACTTCCCGTGTTAAATTTCCCCTGGAAAATTAACCCCGGAAAATTTTTCTCCACACGAAAAATCCTCCCCTGGTAAAAACCCCTCGAAGCCCCCCCCCCCCAAAAAAAAAATATCTGTATACTCCCCAATCACAAATACTATATGCAAACAATGGGTCAACTACAGCCCTTTGCCCATGGACTGATGGGGGTCATGTCATCCCCAGAGGCATAGTTATTGGACCTTTCAGCTATTCTAAAAAAATGGTTATCTCAAAATTTTGATCGTATGGCTCTGGGGAAAAGGGGCGTGGGAGGGGGGCTAGTTGCACTCCAATCTTTTTGGCCACTCAAAAGGGCAATAGAACTTTCAGTTTCTGTTTGAACGAGCCCCCCTCCGTCTTCTAAGATCATTAGCTTGATATGATCACCACTAGGGATGATCGTATCAAGGGATAACACCTGGGGGTGTTGACGTTTTGTGGTTGTTTTCCCCCTTTTTTAAAAATCAGGCAAAATTTCTGAGGCTCGTAGTTCTTGATGGGTAACATTAATCTTAACGGATTTTATATATTTGAACTCAGCATAAAAAGCCAATTCTTTCACTGTATTTATTGTAATCAAAATTCCGTTTTTTAGACTTTCGGTTACTATTTATATGAGTCTCTGGTTACTTACTGTTGGTCACCAGGAACTGTTTGGTTAGTATTTCAACAAAAGTCTTGAAGCCTATTCTAAAGAGAGTGAGAAATATTGCTCTAAGTTTTAAAAGGATGCAGACCAAGGAAACGGTGGAGCATAAGCACATAATCCAGGGCCCACAAAACACCACACCAATCCATACCGCAAGAGATAGGGGTATCCTTACGACATCGTATAGGGAAATAGCAGAGTCCTCACGCCGTATTTCCAATCGGAAATGCAGAATAATCGCATGCCTTAAGCCGTATTTTCATTCGGATTTCTACGGAATAAGCCTCAAGTAAATCAAGTATTTAAGATGTCATTTTTATTCTGTATCTTTAATTGTAAGATATTGTTTTTTAGTTTTTACTTCCTTACTGAGGACTGTAATTAACTTTATATTCGAAATAATTGTATGTGATAGTTTGCTTATTACTATCTTGGTAGGAAACAAGTCCTGATTTTTTGGAGTTGTTTTATGTACGTACTAAAACTAGGAAATAATAAGAAACAGGGCCGTAATAGCATTTTTGTTCGAGGGGAGATATTTTTTTTGAAGAGAGGGTGGGGGTACAAAAGAAAAAATGTGTTTTTATGCATTTTTATTACGTTTTTACAGGCCAGACAAACATTTTTTTTTGGGGGGGGGCTCAAACCCTCCTAACTCTTCCCCTGAATACGGCCTTGTTTGGGAATAATCTTTTATTGTCATTAGATAAAAATACAAGTTTCTTCGAAGTAAGGAGCAATATTAAAACTTAAAACGAACAGGGGCGTGGTAGGGGGGCTAGTTGCCCTCTAATCTGTTTGGTCACTTAGAAAGAGCACTAGAGCTTTCCAAAAGCCCTCTCCCATTTTTATAGGACCATTGGTTTGATGCGATCTCCCCTGGGGGATAAAACAAATAAATACACATCCATGATCTTTCTTCTGGCAAAATAAAAACAAAAACAAAATTCCACTTTTTTGTAGATACGAGCTTGAAACCTCTACTGAAGATTTTTCTGATATACTGAATCTGATGGTGGGATTTTCATTAAAATTGCTTGGATTTAAAGGTGTTTCCTCCTTTTTCGAAAATCGGGCAAGTTTTCTCTGGCTTGTAGCTTTTGATAGATAAAATTAAGCTTAATGAGTTTTATATTTTGAATTTATATAATATAATGTATTATATAATGTAAAAATATATTATATTTATAATGAGTTTATATTTATATATTTGGAATAAGCATAAAAAGCCAATTCTTTTGATATATTAGTTGTCATCAAAATTCCTTTGCCTAGAGTTTTGGTTACTACTGGGCCACGTCGCTCCTTACTTTAAGCTCGTTGCCACGGATCCTTTAATAAAACGATCACCTTATCAAAAGCAAGCCGACAGTATACCTTCACAAGTTCTATAAAGAAAAAAACATTAAAGATCGTCTGTGGTGTTTTAAAAATATCACTTTGCTTATAAATAATAGTCTGAAGAAATGCTAAGAAAAACAAAACATTGCGAATATTATATGCCTTTTGCGGAAAACCAATTAGTGCTTCCGTCTTCGCTCCTTTCGCTGCTAATTTGCAAAGGTGGTAGTCGCACGCTTTTATTCTTTAAATTTCTAAGAGGATTGAGGAGTAACCCCACGTAATAAATCACTAGCCAATCGGGATTCGACAAAAGAGTAACCGAGACATTAACAAACGAATTTGAAGTCATTAAAAGCTGAAAGATACAATACGACAAGTGAAAAACGGAAGTCGGATGTCGTCGTTTATTCAGATGTCCCAGAAAAGGTAAACTCAATTTATGGCTCTGTCAGCACGCGAAAATATTTTAAAAAGCCATGACAAGGGGACAGGCAACTCGCTTTGTGACGACTTTGGATCAGGGTTGCCACTCGTTTCTTCGTTACAGCGGATTTTGTCGTACCGACTAGGCCGAAATGTGCAAAGAACCAAGTTTTCGAATTCTTTTTTTGGGTGGCCGGCGTTTACCCCCAGAAAATACCCCCCCCCCGCGGAAAATACATCCCGCAGAACCCTCCCCCCGGAAAATACCCCTCCCCGTGGAAAATAAGGCTTTCCAAATTTGAGAATTTTATTTGAGTTTTATTTTTTTAATTTCCGTAGGGGAAAGGAGTTTTGGTACTAGTGTATTATGGACAACTCACTCAAGTTTACGCTATGTGAAACTCCAGAATAAACCGGTTTCTTCGTTAGTTTTTTTCAGCTTAGCGCGAGACAAGACACAGACACGTGACAGAATATATGGGAAATATATAATTTGGGCTATATTTTTGCACATAAGGGGGGGGGGGGTAAAGTATTTGGACAGTTTGAAGTCAGAAAACAATTCTTTCAAATTTAACGTTTCATTTAAGTGTTTTTTCCAAGTGTTAAATATTTTTTTTTGTTTTTCAATGACAGTTTTTCCAAGTATTAAGTACTATTATTAAGTTAATGTAGTATTTCATTTAAGAGTTTTATGATGATCGCTGATCAAAGTTTATGTTATTTGTGCCTTTCATTTATGTTTTTTTACTATGTTCATGGCCCTATATTTGGCTTTAAAATACAATTCTCTATCTATCTATCTAATATGCAGAATAATTGTACCAAGCACATTTTGGATTCAGACCCGCTATACTTTACCCCCCTCCCCCCCTAATATGCGAATCTATAGCCCAAATTTATTTCTAAAGTAACCACAAAACTGGTGTGTTCTCGAATTTTACACAGCGTAAACTTGAGGGAGTGGCGCATAATACACAAGTACCAAAATTCCTTCCCCCTACGGAAATATTTCTGCGGGATTATTTTCCACGGGGGAGTATTTTCCGGGGGGGTGTATTTTCCGCGGAGTGTATTTTCCTGGGGTATTTTCCGGGTGGTATTTTCCGGGAAGGGGGTGGGGTAAACGCCTAGAAGCAATTTTTGAAGGGTTGAGAGAGGCTTGTTCCTACAATATTAAATGTTTCATTTTTCGGCACTATTAGAATTCTAGTTTGGAGAGAGTTCGAATTATTTTGGAGGGAATGTTATCGAGGCTCTGACAGCAATTTTTTTCTAATAGTCGTTATATTTACTTTAATGGCTTTTCCAGCATACGGCAATTGTTTATGAAGACATGACAGGGGGACAGGCAACTCGCTTTATGGTGACTTTGGACCAGGGTTGTCAGTCGTTTCTTCGCTAGAGCAAATTCTGTTGTATCGACTATACCAAAATGTAAAATAGAACCAAGTTTTTGGATTTTTTTTTATGTTGAAAAGGGATTGTTATTACAGTCCTGACAAAATATTTAGTTTTTTGAGTGTTCCCACAATTCTGGTTTGGGGAGAGCTCAGATCATTCGAGAGGGAATGTGACCGAGACTCTTACTTCAAATTTTTTAAACAGTCATTATATTTGTTTTTATTGTTTTTCAGCTTGCAAAAATGTTTAAGAAACATTTCTACGGTTCAACGTTGCAACACTGACGAAGACGTGGTGCTGCTCTAAAAACTTCATAATTTTGAAAACCAAATGAAAAAATCTTAGAAAGTTGCAGTTTTCAGGTTAGAGCAGATCTGAGATGAGTCCAGGGGATTTTTATTTTGATGTCCTTGGTACTTTATTTAAATGTTTCCTCGAGCTATGAGGGAATTAACAAGAGTATCAACGCCACCTTGCGTTTGGCGACACTTGGCATTTTTTTCAATCTTTTTAATCGTCTTCTGTCAGGAACTGATATCAGACACTTATAAATAACCTTGTTTTTACTAATTAAAGTTATTAAATTTATTATTCCAATTATTACACTGAAAGAATTCGAAGTATTGCCAAGCGCTAGATGGTGTTGTTAGTTTTTTGTCGACAGTATTGCCAGTTACCACTCTTTTAAGTTACCTATACTCTTTGTGAAGTAACTTAAGTTTAGATGACTTACGTCTATAGTTTTAGGCTATAGACTCATAGAGGGAATGCTTTTTATCGCTTTTCAACTTGTAAAAATGTTTTAAGAAGACCTAAGAAAGAGACAGACAACTCAGTCTGTGGCGACGTCGGACCAGGGTAGCTACTTCGAGATTGTTCATATGAAAATGACAATTTCAAATACTGTTGATCTTTTTTTATTCCTAGCGTTTTTCAGTCACGTTAACAGACGACAAACCAATCAAAAAGAGACTCTTGAATAAACGCGTGCGCAAAAACCAACTTCAGGGAAGAGGATCAAATTTGTTACAACAGCAACAAATTGGCGAATTTTTGTCACAAAATTTTTTCTATTTCGGGAACACAGAGCTTCGGTCTCAGGACAGAAGAACCAAAATTTTCACACTTCCATCCATTTTACTTAGAATCTTACCGAAATCTGTGTTTCTGTCTACAAGATGTCGGGAAACAATAATCAGGCAGGAGGTTGAAAATATCCGTTGGTCCGTTGCACATTGTAGTTCAAAAGACTTTAGGTGGTATTTCTTATTACATTTTCTGTTTTCGACTATCCCCTCCAACCAAGGGAGTTCTGTCCATTGGTCTAATCCGTTTTTTAAAGTCTTATTTAGTCGAAAAATATTTAGCAGTTAAAATTTGTCTTTTCCAAACTGGGATGCGTCCTTTTCTCTCCCTTAAATATTCAACTGAGAAATGGAGCCTTTGATACACAACCTATTTTTTTGTATCTTGGACCTTAAATACCTTTTCTGAAAAATGACTAGCAAAAAAAGAAAAACACTTTTTTAGTTTTTTACTTTCTTGTAAAATTTGTAAAATGTAACATGACGCCTTTTTTCAATAGACATTTAAAATTATGAGAAACTAGAACCAGTAGTGTTTTGGCGAGATTCGTGTGGTTTTTTCTTAGGTGTTTACAAGCAGCTGACAGTCAGGTCAATTCACGAAAATTTAGGAGGGAGGAAAAAATGTATTTTTCAAAGTCCAAGGGAGTAAATTTGCCTTTTTCAATAAAAATACCAAAACAGGCATTTTTTTTTAATGAAAAGACGTCCCCCTCCTAGCAAGAGGGGACTAAACACCCTAGGGGACACATGCCACCACTGTTCTCCTACACAATTGACACCCCTGGCAGATGAAGCAGCAGGGATCACTCTGTCTATATCTCCTTCTCTATTGTTCATGCACTCCGATAGGGGGGGGGTTACTGGGGCCATCCCCTCCTCCTTGTTTTTGAGGATTACCTTATTATTTCTATTTCATAGCTATTTTCTATTTCAGCTGTGTGGTATATTGAACCAGCGAGACTGTCTTTTTGTATTTGTTACCCCTGTGCTTCGTCCTTCACAGCTATTAAAATAGCACTGTTACTTTTCGAGGACATAGTTATGAAATGTCCCATCGACCCCACTCCTGCAAAACCCTTGTTTTGAAGTATGATTTAGGTTATAAGTTGGTTATAGGTTATTAGTTATAGGTTATACATGATAAAAAGTATAGGTTAGAATATGATTTAGGTTATAAGTTGGTTGTAAGTTACAGATTACAAGATATAGTTTATAGATTATACGTGATACAAAGTATAGGTTAGAACATTATTTAGGTTATAAGTTGGTTATAGATTAAAGATTATAAGTTATAGATTATACATAACATTTATCTAAGATATAGAGTGTATTTTCCATTTGGTAGCTTTAAGGGGCCTCCCCCAGGCCTCTCAGCATGTCCCCAGGTTGCGATAGGGGAACGCCCTACAGATATGTAGGGTACCTCCATAGGAAGCACGGACCAAGGAAGGATCTTGTCCCTGGGGGTCCATAATAGAAACTGAGGCACCCTCGCCCGGGGCCATAAACACGGGCGGAGAGAAGTGGGGCCATAATACCTTCAAAGACAGCCATAGGGAAATTAATATAGTGAAAATAGCATTGGATTTCAAAGGCAGCAATAGGAAAATTAACATTGAGTTTCAAAGGCAGCCCTGTCCCTTTTTCTATGGGATTTCAAAGACATGCCCTCTGACGTCACGCGACACACCTGTTTCTAGGTGACATTCCCTCCCCCCCCCTTGGAAAGAGTTCAAAGGTTAGGTCAGCTGTTTTTCTATGACACACCCCCTTGAATTTCTGTGAAAAGCCCTTTGACGTCACAGCAACCCTGGCAAGATTCCTATGAGAGCCCTGGCGAAATTCCCAGCCCTGGCAAGATTCCAAGCGCATATCCTATTTCTAGGTGAAATTCCCGGGTGTGTCATTGGAATGTGGTCCGTATAATACACAAGTTTGGATAACAACTGAAGCTCCTAACCCCTCACCCCTGTTTTCTAGCGCATGCCCTCTGACGTCACGGTGCACACCCCTTTTTCAAGCGCATGTTACACCACGAGCTACATCCTCGCCTTTAAAGGGTCAGATAAGTGGAGCTACCTACCCCTCACACCTACAAAATGCGGTTACCTGTTCTATCAAAGGGAACACACATGGCAAGATTCCATTACTCACCCCTCTGGACTCCAATGACGTCATACGACTTACCCCGTTTCAAACGGACAGGTCTAATATGGATAACGCAATTTGGCGTAACCCTACCACAGGAACCCAAGGGGGAATCCCCGCTTGTGACGTAACGACACCCGAAACCCCCAAAGCATTCTATTTTCATTAACTTAATGATGGTACACACTTTATGTAAGGTCGGCGCAACCATCACTGCCAGATAATACCATTTTGACATTTTTCGCCCAAAAGCCTTTCTGTTTCGGCGTTTCACCTTTCGCTCGAAACACCTTTCATTTTTTTCCAGAGTTCTTGAGCCCGCCAGGACTCTAAAGATCATTCCCTTCCAATGGGTACAGCGCCCCAAACAAGTTATCCATGAAACCTTTGCCGATATTTTGTATCTTGAACCATATTCTAAAAATAAACTATTGCAAGACACTTGAGATTCCCCATTTGTTGGCACTTATTATAACGACGTGTTTACATTGAAAATTTGGCACGCATTTTGAAAACATCTATTTCCAGGGGATATTTCCTCTCGAGATATTAATAAACAGAAATGCGTGTCTTACTCTTGCTAAAGACTACATCTTAAAAACACAGACACTGTAAATGAAAACGAATTGATAAGCAATAAAACACAAAAAAAGACAGCTAAAAAAACCTGACAAAAAATAAAAGATGAAAATGTCTTATTATACTATACGCAAAAAAGAACCGTCTATTATAGAAAACTGGGGGCTTCTAGCCTGCAAGCCCCGAGGGTAGGGGAGGGGGGAGTGATATTAGATGCAAATTTAAAACATATTAAGAACTTTTAAGGAAATACTCCTTTTTCATTAAGATGAATTCATGGATATTTCACAATATCCTAACAATGTTTTCCAGCTCCCACCTAGTAGCCTCCATTTTTCAGATGGCGTATTGATAATAGATGTAGGTTTTTAGGTGTTATTGTGGCTTTAAAAGGATAAAGAATAAAATGCTTAATTTAAGGAAAGACGAAGGGAGAGGACTCCAGAGGAGGGGGGAACCGTCTGTGGGGGAGGAGATCCAAGCGTACATTTATTGTTATCCAGACTCCATCCACTAAGGTACCGACCGGCTCGCTGATCGCCTCCGAGAAGGTTTTCAATCCCCTCGATCAGTTTGTCCCAGCCCGACACACCCCCAGGGCAAAATTTTTCAGCAAAAATATTAGTGAGGGGATCATAATATATACAAAAAGAACCGTGTATTATAGAAAACCGATACTTCTAGCCTGAAACCCAGGAGGATAAGAAGGAGGGGAGTGATATTAGATGCAAATTTAAGACATATTAAGAGCTATTAAGGAAATACCTCTTTTTCATTAAGATTAATTCATGGATATTTCACAATATCCTAACAACATTTTCTAGCTCCCACCTTGTAGCCTTCATTTTCAGAGGGTGCATTGATAATAGATGTAGGTTTTTAGGCGTTATTGTGGCTTTAAAAGGATAAAGAATAACATACCTCATTTAAGGAAAGACAAAGGCAGAGGACTCCAGGGGAGGGGGAACCGTCAGTGGGGGAGGAGACACAAGCGTACATTCACTGCTATCCAGCCTTCATCCACTAAGGTACCGACCTGCTTGCTGGTCGCCTCCAGGGAAGTGTCAGTAGGAAGCTATCTATAACTCTGAAATAAACACCGTGCTGCCATCTATAATTGAGTCTAACGCTGAATACATATAATTTATTCAAGGATTATCGATCGAGTCTAATGGGGTAAAGGTCAATTGATGTGTTGTTGTTCGTCAAGGTGCAAAGACTCCGGAGTGAAGTTTGCACGTGCGCATTAACGGGAGAGAGATGTATTGATCTAGGACAAGAGGGGGAAGTGGATTTCTGAGAACTTGATTTGCATAGTCGGTGGGGGAATGTATTGGAACATTCTAACGGGAACAGGATTTGTTGTTGTTCGTCTAGGTGTATTGACTCCAGGGCGAAGTTAGCACATGCGCATTCACGGGGGAGAGATGTATTTATCTAGGACTTGAGGGGGAAGTGGATTTCTGAGAAATTGATTGCGTAATTGAAGGGGGAGAGGATTTCAGAGAAATTGATTGCATAATCGACTAGGACAAGTTTTTATTAGTGTGTGAATAGAATTCACTATGTTTATAGTTGTTTATAAGTAAGTTTATAACAAGTTGAGTTAGAAATATCCTTTTATTGCAACTGTTCTATTTGTAAAGGACATTTTCATGATTTTGAACATTCTAATGAACCTACTGCATGTTTAGACAGCATAGATGTAGAGATAGATGAGAAGAATCTAGAGGAAACGAAAAGAAAAATCATACGTGATGCGGAGAGAAGTTTATATCAATTGCAAGTAAACTCACATAAAAGAAGGTTCGATATGACAGAAAAGGAAGATCAAAAGAAGAGACCGGCAAAAGAGGGCTTCTCTATAGAGATATCTCAAAATATAGTGTAAAAGACAGCAGTGAAAACCGAAAGAAAAATGTGTATAATGCAAGATATAACACTGAATATTTTGATGAATATGTTCTAAGAGAAGAGAAAAAGTGGACATTTAAGAGACAGCAAAAGTGGTCATTCTATGGAATGGATTTTAAACAACGAAAACCGTGGTGGAAGAGTTCTCATATATCATTTAACGATAAATCTAATTATTGATATGCATAATGAGTTTTATATTGTAATCACACAATAAATTTGTTTATAATATATTTATTTTCTCCTAGTAGATATGTATAGAATAAGGATACCAGCAGAGACTTCTGTACATGAATAGTTCAGTTTAATTAGATCACCCAATAGAGTACTATCAGTCCACAGCCAAGTTTTCTATCAAAGATAAAAAATAAATCATTCTTCTAATCATTTACTCATTTGAAAAATCAATATTTATAATGGTTTTTAAATATACAATGTCTGGTTCTATTATCTCTACATCAATATCACAATCTTCTTCTAATATCGCTATCTGACATAGAGGGGGTGGTATACATTCAATCTCGTCTTCATCATTTATTGTTATATCAATCAAAGGGGGGGGGCATCTCCTGAAATAAATCGTCACCTACTCTTATAGATGGAAAACTTGGAGCCAACCGCTCATCGTCTTCAATGCACATTCGACCCGAAGGTCCCCGCTTCACTAAATCATCAGATGTATACGACAGAGCTAATGATGTATAATGAACTTCCATTACATCATCATCAGCAGCATCAATGCTTGTACTACAAAGAAGAACCCCATCCTCAACTGTGAGCTCCCACCCGAGCCATACATCCTAAAAAGATTGAGAAAACTATGATCAAAAACTTTGTGACAATAAAATCTTCATGAGTATACTGAAGGATGCTCTATAAATGTAATAAACAGGATTTATTACATTTAATATTATTATTATTATTATTATTATTATTATTACATTTAACATACAATATTATTTTTTATTATACCTTTTTTTATAATTTTATATGTCTAAAATTCATCAATTAGCTGAATATGTTTTTTTTTTACATACGGAATGAGATTTAATGTTCTTGATAAAAGCCTGTATGAGATTTAATGTCTGTGATAAAACCAGGAAAAAAAACTTTTTCCACAAAATAAGTTTTTCAAAGAAAAGTAAAGAGCTACTACATTACATCAATGATGAACAGAAATAAAGTTGAATAATTGCTTAAATGTAAATTTTCTTACATTTCTCTTAGAATTAACAGGTTTTTAACAAGTTATCTTTCAAAGTTAGCCCGATATTCTACAACCATTAGCTTGATACGATATCTCGAGAGAGAAAAAAAAACTAACAAATAAACAAGCATCCGTGATCTTTCTTCTGGCAAAAAAAAAAATATAAAATTCCACATTTTTGTAGAAAGGAGCATGAAACCTCTACATTGGGCTTCTCTAATACGTTGAATATGATGGTGTGATTTTTCATTAAGGTTCTATAACTTTTAGGGGGTCTTTCCCCCGTTTTTCGAAAATCAGCCAAATTTTCTCAGACGTCTAACTTCTAATGGCTAGGACTAAACTTGATGAAACTTATATATTTGAAATCAGCATTAAAATCCGATTCTTTTGATGTATCTATTGCTATCGAAATTCCGTTTTATAGAGTTTTGGATACCATTGAGCTGGGGTCGCTCCTTACTTACAATTCATTACCACGAAATGTTTGATTAATTAAAAAAACTTTTTCCACAAAATAAGTTTTTCAAAGAAAAGTAAAGAGCTACTACATTAAATCAAAGATGAGCAGAAATAAAGTTGGATATTTGCTTAAATGTAAATTTTCTAACATTTCTCTTAGAAGTAACAGGTTTTTAACAAGTTTTCTTTCAAAGTTAGCCCGATATTCTACAACCTGCTTGATAAGATATCTCGAGAGAGAGAAAAAAAAACTAACAAATAAACACGCATCCGTGATCTTTCTTCTGGCAAAAAAAATGTAAAATTCCAACCTCTTCTCTAATACGTTGAGAATGATGGTGTGATTTTTCATTAAGTTTCTATAACTTTTAGGGGGTCTTTCCCCCGTTTTTCGAAAATCAGCCAAATTTTCTCAGACGCCTAACTTTTAATGGCTAGGAGTAACCTTGATGAAACTTATATATTTGAAATCAGCATTAAAATCCGATTCTTTTGATGTATCTATTGCTATCGAAATTCCGTTTTCTAGAGTTTTGGATACCATTAAGCTGGGGTCGCTCCTTACTTACACTTCGTTACCACGAAATGTAATTAAAAAAAAAAATTCCACAAAATAAGTCTTTCAAAGAAAAGTAAAGAGCTACTACATTAAATCAAAGATGAGCAGAAATAAAGTTGGATATTTGCTTAAATGTAAATTTTCTAACATTTCTCTTAGAAGTACTACTACTACTACTACTAACAACTCACCGCAGCACGAAGCCGCCTGAGGCCAACACAGCTACGCACGCTTCTCCTCCACCCCAATCTATTCAAAGCCTCCCTTTTTACACCCGCCCACGAAGTTCCCATTTGCTTTAAATCTTTCTTTATGATGTCCTCCCACCCCAGACGGGGACGACCTGCTTTCCGTTTAGCCCTAGATGGTTGGCCGAAAAGGACAATCTTCGGCAATCTGTCATCCTTCATCCGCACAACGTGCCCTAGCCACCTCAACCTTTATTTCATTATAGCCCTAGAGAGCGGTATTAAACCACATTTTTCGTATAGCCTATTGTTTGAACTACGGTCAGTCAGCCGGGTACCCAGAACAATCCTTAAGCAATTTCTCTGGAAAACAGAAGTCTTATATGAACTTGTTTCCTAGACCTATATAGCATTGTTAATTCAATTAGTGAAAGATATATACCGTTATTAATGTATATTATTAGGTGTTTGATGGTTTTAACTCCAGTGCATATCGAAATATAGATACAAATAAATAAAGTGATGAATACTCCAAATGAACTCGCCGGTTCTTCAATGGCTAATGTAAGTTTAAATAGCTTTTTAAGACAAGATAGAATTTTGTATAGCCCTGATAGACAGATGTCGATTTTCTAAGAATTGAAGCTGGCCATGGTTTTCTGAAAATTGAATCTTTTCTGTGACTTTATATTTATAAATTCGGTTTAGCTAATCAAATATGTAAGTTTCATCATGTTTAGTCCTACCCATCAAAAGTTAGGCACCTGAGAAAATTTTGCTGATTTTCTAAAAACTGGAGAAAGACCCCCCTAAAAGTGATAGGACCTTAGTGAAAAATCACACCATCATATTCAACGTATTAGAGAAGCCTACTGTAGAGGTTTCATGTTCCTTTCTACAAAAATGTGGAATTTTACATTTTTTTTTGCCAGAAGAAAGATCAAGGATGCGTGTTTATTTGTTAGTTTTTTTTTTTCTCTCTCGAGATATCGTATCAAGCTAATGGTTGTGGAATATCAGGCTAACTTTGAAAGAAAACTTGTTAAAAACCAGTTACTTCTAAGAGAAATGTTAGAAAATTTACATTTAAGCAATTATTCAACTTTATCTCTGCTCATCTTTGATTTAATGTAGTAGCTCTTTACTTTTCTTTGAAAAACTTATTTTGTGGAAAAAGTTTTTTTTAAGTAATCAAACATTTCGTGGTAATGGAGTGTAAGTAAGGAGCGACCCCAGCTCAATGGTATCAAAAACTCTAGAAAACGGAATTTTGATAGCAATAGATACATCAAAAGAATCGATTTTAATGCTGATTCGAAATATATAAGTTTCATCAAGTTTAGTCGTAGCCATTAAAAGTTAGGCGTCTGAGAAAGTTTGGTTGATTTTCGAAAAACGGTGGAAAGACCCCCCTAAAAGCTATAGAACCTTAATAGAAAAACCACACCATCATATTCAACGTATTAGAGAATCCTACTGTAGAGGTTTCATGCTCCTTTCTAGAAAAATGTGAATTTTACATTTTTTTTGGCCAGAAGAAAGATCACGGATGTGTGTTTATTTGTTATTTTTTTTCTCTCTCGAGATATCGTATCAAACTAATGGTTGTAGAATATCGGGCTAACTTTGAAGAAAACTTGTTAAAAACCTGTTACTTCCAAGAGAAATGTTAGAAAATTTACATTTAAGCAATTATTCAACTTTATCTCTGCTCATCTTTGATTTAATGTAGTAGCTCTTTACTTTTCTTTGAAAAACTTATTTTGTGAATAAAGTTTTTTAATTAATCAAACATTTCGTGATATTAAAGTGTAAGTAAGGAGCGACCCCAGCTCAATGGTATCCAAAACTCTAGAAAACAGAACTTTGATAGCAATATATACATAAAAAATAATTGGATTTTAATGCTCATTTCAAATATATAAGTTTCATCAAGTTTAGTCCTAGCCATTAAAAGTTAGGCGTCTGAGAAAATTTGGCTGATTTTCAAAAAACGGGGGAAAGACCCCCCTAAAAGCTATAGAACCTTAATGAAAAATCATACCATCATATTCAACGTATTAGAGAAGCCTACTGTATAGGTTTCATGCTCCTTTCTACAAAAATGTGGAATTTTACATTTTTTTTGCCAGAAGAAAGATCACGGATGCTTGTTTAATTGTTAGTTTTTTTTTCTCTCTGGAGATATCGTATCAAGCTAATGGTTGTAGAATATCGGGCTAACTTTGAAAGAAAATTTGTTATAAACCTGTTACTTCAGTAGAGAGGACCCTATAACTCGTGACGGGCACCCCTGCTGCCACCTACAACTTTTTTACATAATTTATGCATATTTTTATGTCTGTTCGTTGTCAGTGAGAATGAAAAAACAGGATTTTTCTCACTTTTATGGATGTTTTTTTGGACGGTTATGTGTGTTGGTCAATTTATTTGATGTTTTTCATGGATTTCAACATCAATATTTATGTCTGTTTTATGGTTTTTGTCAGTGAGAATGAAAAAACAGAATTTTTCTCACTTGAAAAAAACAGGATTTTTCTCACTTTTTCTTGGACGGTTATGAGTGTTGGTCAATTTATTTGATGTTTTTCATGGATGTCAACATCAATTTATGTCTGTTTTATGGTTTTTGTCAGTGAGAATGGAAAAACAGGAATTTTCTCACTTTTATGGATGTTTCTTGGTTTCGATGAAATTGATTTACATAATCGACGGGAATTATTGATTCACGAAAGGGGAGAGAATTTTTGAGAACTTGATTTACATAATCGCTAGGGGAATTATTGATTTACGAAAACGGGAATAAAGAAACAAGTATGGCTTCTTTGATCTTAGGTCTGAGGGATAAACGTTCTTTAGGTCAGAGAGAAAAATTAATATTCTATTTTTAAATAGGGCTTCATTGATCTTTAGTGTCAGGGATTAGAAATGACATCATTTGTTATCTTGGAATTATGCGGGAGTCTAAAGAGATAGAAATTCTATTTTAAATACGGCTTCACTGATCTTTAAGTCGGAGAGATAAATTGATATTCTAACGAAACCTTAATAGTGTAGCTAGGAAGATTTATGAGATGAAGAGATTAGCGCGCGAAAGGGTTTCCCAGTAATTTCAAATGTGAAAGCGCAGAGATGTCAAAAACAAAAGGAACTCACTGAAATTACGCTTAGGGATTATTTGGGCGAAACCGTTTTAGACATTTTAGGGAATGATTTCGGTGAAACAGTTAGAGACATATTAAAAGATGATTTTAGAAAAGGTTTTAGAAGAGGTTTTGAGTGTGGTCGTTATAGTAAACAAGTTCTATTTGAACAGTGTCGTGAGGTCCTCTACCCCAACCCCAAAGGGCCCCGATCGCCCTACCCCGACCCCAAAGGAATCCCCCGGCCCCCAAAGGTCCCCCAGGCTCCCAAAGGACCACCCGGCTCTCAAGGGCCCCCGGACCCCTAAAGGTCCCCCCGGGCCCCCAAAGAGTCCCCTCCCCATTTTTTAATACTTTTTTAAGGCTTTACTATATCTTTTCATAACAAGTTATTTTCTTAATGTCCATCCTAAACCCATTTTACAAGTTGAAGTTCCCATCCTTCTCATCCACAACTTTACTTTACAGCTTTTGGATACCTCAACACTAAGCAATACTTTTCAAATGACATTTCAGAGCAAGTTACTTTCTTAATGTTCCTTCTAAACCCATTTTACAAGTTGAAGCATCCATCCTTTTCACCACAACTTTACTTTACAGCTTTTTGGATACCTCAACACCAAGAAATACTTTTCAAAAGACATTTCAGAGCAAGTTCCTTTCTTAATGTCCCTTCTAAACCCATTTTCCAACTTGAAGTACTCATCTTTTCCCCAACAACTTTACTATACTGCCTTTTTGGATACCACAACACCAAGCAATGCTTTTCAAAGGGCATTTCAGAACAAGTTTTTTTCTTAATGTCCCTCCTAAACCCATTTTACAAGTTGAAGCATCCATCTTTTTCACCCACAGCCTTACTTTACAGTTTTTTGGATACCTCAACACCAAGAAATACTTTTCAAAAGGTATTTCAGAGCAACTTTTTTTTTCTTAATGTCCCTTCTAAACATATTTTCTAACTTGAAGTACCCATCCTTTTCACCCACAACATTACAGTACAGATTTTTGGATACCTCAACACCAAGACATACTTTTCAAAAGACATTTCAGAGCAAGTTCCTTTCTTAATGTCCCTTCTAAACCCATTTTACAAGTTGAAGCATCCATCCTTTTCACCCCACAACAATACTTTACAGCTTTTTGGATATCTAAACACCAATAAATACCTTTCAAAAGGCATTTCACAACAAGTTCTTTTCTTAATGTCCTTCCTAAACCCATTTTACAAGTTGAAGCATCCATCCTTTTCACCCACAACTTTACTTTACAGCTTTTTGGTTACCTCAACATCAAGCAATACTTTTCAAAAGGCATTTCAGAACAAGTTCCTTTCTTAATGCCCCTTCTAAACAAATTTTACAATTTGAAGTACTCATCCCTTTCACCACAACTTTACTTTACGAATTTTTGAATACCACAACATCAAGCAATACTTTTCAAAAGGCATTTTCAGATCAAGTTCTTTATGTAATCCCCCTTCTAAACCAATTTTACAAGTTTTAGTTAAGAGTTTAGAGTTTTTAGCTTAGAGTCTTAGCTTAGAGTTTTTGTTGAAGTTCTAGTTTAGTTTAGTTTTAGTTAAGAGTTTAGAGTTTTAGCTTAGATTCTTAGCTTAGAGTTTTTGTTATAGTTCTAGTTTAGTTTAGTTATAGGTAAGAGTTTGAAGTTTTACCTTAGAGACTTAGCTTAGAGTTTTAGTTTAGTTTAGTTTTAGTTAAGAGTTTAGAGTTTTTTAGCTTAGACTCTTAGCTTAGAGTTTTTGTTAGAGTTCTAGTTTAGTTTAATTTTAATTATGAGTTTAGAGTTTTTAGCTTAGAGTCTTAGCTTAGAGTTTTAGTTAGAGTTCTACTTTAGTTTAGTTTTAGTTAAGAGTTTAGAGTTTTACCATAGAGTCTTAGCTTAGAGTTTTAGTTAGAGTTGAAGTTTAGTTTAGTTACAGTTAAGAATTTAGAGTTTTAGCTTAGAGTCCTAGCTTAGAGTTTTACTTAAAGTTGTAGTTTAGTTAAGTTTTAGTTAAGAGTTTCGAGTTTTAGCTTAGAGTCTTACCTTAGAGTTTTTGTTAGAGTTCTAGTTTAGTTTAGTTTTAGTTAAGAGTTTCTTAGAGTTTTACTTAAAGTTTTAGTTTGGTTAAGTTTTAGTTAAGAGTTTCGAGTTTTAGCTTAGAGTCTTAGCTTAGAGTTGTTGTTAGAGTTGAAGTTTAGTTTAGTAATAGTTAAGAGTTTAGAGTTTTAGCTTAGAGTCTTAGCTTAGAGTTTTTGTTAGAGTTCTAGTTTAGTTTAGATATAGTTAAGAGTTTGGAGTTTTACCTTAGAGACTTAGCTTAGAGTTCTAGTTTAGTTTAGTTTTAGTTAAGAGTTTAGAGTTTTTTAGCTTAGAGTCTTAGCTTAGAGTTTTTTGTTAGAGTTCTAGTTTAGTTTAGTTTTAGTTAAGAGTTTAGAATTTTAGCTTAGAGTCTTAGTTTAGAGTTTTTGTTAGAGTTGTAGTTTAGTTTAGTTTTAGTTAAGAGTTTAGAGTTTTAGCTTAGAGTCTTAGCTTAGAGTTTTTGTTGAAGTTCTGTACCATTGGAGTTTGATTTGTAGTAATAGAAAAGATTTGCTCGTGGCGATAGAGATTTCTCCTATAGCGCCACTTATAGCGGTGGAGATTGTGTCAACTAGGCTAGCACCGCTCTCAAGTAATGAGAGAAAATTGAATATGTAGACATACAAATGTGGCTTCTTCTTTCTTGAGCTATCTGGAGATCAGATTCCTTTGGGAGCATTTACCATGGAGACTGGCGAACTAGTTACCTATTATCGGACTAGACTCAGACATATAAGAGAAACAAACACATATAAAAAGACAATAGATTTATTGAACTTACATGCTTAGTTGTACAGCAACGGGTCACTTCAATGACAATAAAAATGGTGTCCGAAATTATTTGCGGTACTAATCGCTTCAAATCTGGATAGAGATTCAAATTAAAAAAGCACATTTGCCCCACTCCCAAACGCAGTTCTTTCGTCCTGCGCTCTAGGGACTGTCTGCCATTGGCTTACGTGGCCCAAGGACGCGCACCCTCGTCCAATAATACGTCTTAAATATTTTTGATGATTTAGGCGTTCACACGGTTCTTTGCCTTTTAAACTTCCTTGGAAATTTTATGCATTGCATTTTCTTGCTACAATTATCTTAGCGAAATTCGAACGACTCGCGCCGTTGTCTGACTGAAGCTAGAAATGCAATTTCTTTTTTTTGCTGATTAAGGACTTTTCATTTTTGCAACTAGATTTAGCTTAATTATAAGAAATCGGAATTATCTTTAGAAAGGAACTTTATTTTGGTATTTTAAATACATCGTGTTTTACTCCCGGTACATATCACCCTTCCCGTCAATTAATGACGTCCCGTCATTAGTTACTGCCCATCAGGAGTTTTAAAATTTTTCAATTATTTTTCTTATTTTATTCTACATCCCTATCTAAAATTCATCTACCGGACTAAGATTATTTTTGGTTCTAGGTTAGCTACTATACTAAAGATTTTTTTTTTTCTATATCTAACACTGATTACTTTTACTTTTCCAATAAGGTTGGGACTATTCTACTTTTATATTAGTTCTCTTTTTTTTTGATTTTGCTGTCTATATGACGTACTACATACTATCTACACAACGTTAAATGAATAACATAATAATATTACACCTAATTCTACTTGTGGTACATACATAAATGATTTATAACATACAATATTTGGTTCAACATATTCACAGATGACATTAAAACACTTTCACTATTTAGATTTTTGCATTGTCAAAGCTGTTAGGAAGTAACACATGTAGCTTCACATCTATTCATCACCTTTCGTGTCCTTAGTGTACTACACCCTTCTGTTGTAAATTACTGTCCTTCACTCCTTTTGTCGTGGCAAAAATTTCGAAGCACGTACGTTATGGTTTCTTCATGGAACAGTTCGAGTCTAGTTGTCTTTACACGGTATGTTTTCCCTAATAGTCAACTGGGAAATGACCGTTAAATATCGTTCTAATAGTCAACTGGGAAATGATTCTTCCCACTACAGGTGTTGGTGTTTTTCTTCTTAGCATATCATTTTTAGGATTTTTGAGGCACATAGAGAATGTATTCTCCAGTAAAATTGTTCGTTTGTGCCTTTTGAAACGGGTTGCCGTCATATTATAGTGACTCTCTTAATATATTGTCTTTAAATTCAACTTCGAACCTCTTCAACTATCAGCTAACTTCAAATATCGTTAAATATCGTTTATCTTGTACTGCTCGATGGTGTTCTCAGAGTTAAACTTCAAATTTTCTTTAATTTTGTCTTCAAATATCCTCAAATGTCTTTAAGTGTCATTTAACTTCAAATATCGTCTATCGTGTGCTGATTGATGGAGTTCTCAGAATTAAACTTCAAATTGTCTTTAATTTCATCTTCAAATATCTTCAAATGTCTTTAAGTATCATTTAACTTTAAATATTGTTTAATATCGTTTAGCTTCAAGTATCATCACTATACTGTCAAATTATTATGGGGTCCATAGTGAGTATCAACAGCGATATCTACGTATTTATATCTTGTCCTAGCCGATGGGTTTCTCAGCGTTTATGCGATTATATAGTTCGTTAAAGCACTTGATACTGAGGTTCAAATATAGTGTTACCTGATACATAATATGGTTCATAGTCGAAGAAACGACGATCGAAGGTAACTGTTGTTTTCGTAGACGAAGCTGGGATGAAGTTGCCTGGAGTCATGGTGAGTACTCTTCGTTGGTTGAGATATGATGAAAATAGATGTTACTGGGTCGTATCTGTACTGGGCAGCTTATTGTAATACTCGATGACCAAAGTGTCCATTTACTTTCCTGTAATAAAAACAACGCGGCAGAATCACATGTTCTTTTAAGTAAATACACATACAATAATTCACGCATTAATTGGGTTATAATTTCTTAGCTATGAGACAGAATTAAATAAATACACTAATATTGGTACTCACATTGAAAATCTAAAACAGAGATTTCTTCAAATTTGTTTTGATAACGAAAATATCGATATTAAATAAACATAATTTACCCTACATTATTAAGTTTGAGGTCTGTTTTTACAATATTTTTTCATGCCTGCATTGTTCACGCAAGTCCGCGCTGTATAAGAAACGCATGTTGCAGCGTCATAACCACACGGTTTTACGCAAACGATACTACAATGAGGGAACAAGACATAACAAGGACTAGTGGAGACCTCTATACCCACTAGTTTTCTGATGTCTTCCCTATTTCTTGGCTTAGACGTTCTCATGTGGCTCCGGGTTTATTCTCAGCATTTCAGCTGTTTCCCCGTGTTCCTCTTTTGGTTTTCTTCTTCTTATTCTTAAGACTTTTCCGTAATTAAAAGTCAATAGGGTTCTTAGGGTCAGGGAGGTTGCGAATACGAAACATACGGGCAATAATATGTTCCACCAGAAATTGGTCGAGAACAATCCGTATTTATTATCTACATACGCTAATCTTTGGTCTTCGTTTGTAAATAGGGGAATCTGCGAATCTAATGCCTCTCTTATTTTTGTAAGCCTTATCGTTCCTTTATTTTTCTCTATTTTTGACCATACCGAGGTTTTTATTTCCTCGTTTTCTAGTTTGGGAATAGTGTACGACAGGTTGATCGCCTTGAAGTTGGTTATTTCGGGACTTATTACCTTTGTGCTTGTGGTAATTAATGGCGTTCGGACGGTTGACTCTTTAGTTACGAGTCGACACCCTTGTTTTATGGTTATCGTACCCACGTTTTGTAACAGTACTTCTGTCTTGTAACTGGGTTCTATTCTTTCCGTATTATTGTAACAAGACAGAGTTCCGACGGTTTCTCTTGGAACTGAGAATAACCAAAGGTCATTTTTAGGTGAATGAATATTTCTCGCTTAGTACTTCCTACCACGGCTTCGCATGAATTCGGTGTTTCTTCTTGTTGTGTGTCTTTCAAAAATATATCTAACATACAGGATCCAGGTTTGACATTATAAATAGGTAACGCGAGTTGGCATACTAAGTTTTTGAATGGTACGCACTCTTTTAAGTCTTGTGGATTGGCTAGGGCGTATTTTCGTCTATCTTGATCAATAAGCAAGTACTCTGCTTCGGGCGTGATAGTCATAAATGAATTCGTCTTCTTTATGTTAGCCGGGAAGGTCGAAATTTTGTACAGGTCGTAAACGGATTGTTGATTTATCAATGGAATTGTTACCACTACAAATAGCTGTTCATTTATTTCCGTGACGTGGACTTTTAATTTAGTATAGTAATGGTATAAATTTGATACTTCTGGTTCTAGGGGCAGATGTAAGCCAAACGTTAGGTGCGTTTTTATTTTGTCTAGCATACTTTTTAGGCTAGAAGGATCTACTAGGTCGTAGGACAAAGTTCCTCCCGTGAGGGCAAATAGTGCAAACTCGAACTTGCCGACGTCTGTCGCCAAATTTAGTAATGACATGGTAATTGTGTCGAGTGAAATCATGGTCAAGCTCGCGTCTACTACCACGCGGTCCACTTCATTCCTTAAGTAATTCATTACGTTTATGGTTTTTGAGATTCTCTTAGATATCATATCGATTGTATTTCTCTGGTAATTTGCTACACTGGCTTGCATCTCTTGAACGTGTAATGTTACGTTCATGGCATTGTTCAACTTTCTTACACTTTCCCTTAGGCTGTTTAGGTCTTCCTCTGTCGTTAAACCGAAAAGTTGGGAGGCGAGTTCTCCGATGATGGGAATTAGGCCTGTAGATCTACGGTATTTATTTCTTTGAAAGAATACTTCGAAAATCTTCGTGGTACTTTGTTTTAATTTTTGTATTTCCGTGTTGAATAATTCAAATAGGGCTTGTAATCTTTGTCTATATAGTATTAAGTAGGCTTGATGAGTTGAAATTTTTTTGTGCACTTTTCTCATTTAGATTGGGTAACGGTTGTTCGTCGTTTGTTGCGTGATTTCCATCGTAAGGTTTTCCTTTCTCTGTAATCAGTAGTTTAGGGTTTTGTATTAATTTTGTTTTAGCAACGTCTTTTGCTAAGTCTTCCATATTATCCGCCAGTCTTTTCTCTCTGTCTTCCTCAGTGCTCGTTCCAAGTGCCATGTCGATTCCCGTCCTTTTCTCATCAGGCTCATCTATTACGAATTTTGATTTTGGTTTGGGTATGACTGAAGTCGGAAATTCTTCATTATCTTTTTTATGTATTATTTTACTGGCCTCTAGTCCTTTGTTCGATCTAAGGTATTGAAATATCGACTCCTTGAGTTCATTCGTGTTTTTTTCTAGCCTTGTTACTTGCTGGAACAAGGTTTCAAAAGGTTTGGGATCCAATTTCATAAAGATTTTCCATGCGTCATGGCTAACTAGGAGTGAATTTTCATGTTTGAATATTACTCCGTGTTTTACAATATCTTGGGCCACTACGTGAACAACGAGGATAAGGATGATAATCTTAGTCCTCATCTTCTTGTTTTTGTTTCTAGAATTAAATTATCATTTATTGTACCTCTTTTTTTTGTAAACTTATTTTGTATACTCCCTTTTTTTTGTAATCATTTTGAGGCATTGACCAAGGAAAACTGACTTGTGAGCGTAAAACAGAATGATTATTTAAAGATTAGATAGGTTAGGAAAGTAAGGTTAGGATTTTAGAACTTAATTCTGGCCGTGATATGTCTCTAAGACTGGTTGAGATATAACCTTAAAGTTTAGCTAGTAATCTTTTTTTTTTGCATTATATTTCTCGAGTAAGGAAAATATAGGTAAGCAGGCGTGCAGTACATAATTACACTGGTATCCTATTTTGTGCGTAGGCCTAAAACAATTATAATCTGCACTATTACAAAATAGCTTATGCATAGGAGGTTAATTTCTTCAGAAGTCACCTACTAATGGGTAGTTTTGAGTTTAGAATCTTTTCTTTATTTTCTTGTTACTATTTTTATGGGCGTCTCTTTTCCTTTGGTAAGTTTTCACACGTTTCAGGAATAATTTGCTACCGAGGGATTTGTATTCTTCAGATTCAGGGTCAAATAAAAATTGTTTGTAATATTGAATTTCCGCTAAAGGATGATGTATGCCTTCATACTTGACACATTGGGGATTTTTTTCGAGGTTATAGCAAATTTTGGGGGCTCTGCATTTATCAAGGAGTAATAAATCTGTTTGAGTGGGTCCCTTGCAATAGAAATACTTGATATTGAGGTTCTTTTGTAGGCGTCTTATCAATAATTGTAGACAGCCAAGTTGCTTTGCGCTTCTTTTCCTATATTTTGTTTTGACCTCCCCTCTAGCCGGACGATACTTGGGGGAATTCGCAAGTGCTAAACCATACTTATAAGTGTGGGGAGCATACCCTTTAAGGTTGTAGGTTACATCCCATTCTTTCTCGTATATTTTATTTCCTTGTTCGTCCACGACTAACATAGCTGCCGAATATATAATGTTTTCCTTCGCATTCATTATGCTAATGAACTCCGTATCAATTATCGCCCTTCTAGTAGATTTTGATTCCATTGTCATGATCTGAAAATGTTCATAATTAGAACCATGAACATGATCACCCCACAGTTCACAACTATGAACACGATCAGCCCATAATTAGACCTTTCTGTCCTGGTAATTTTTTTTGATGACATCAGTCTTTATTACAATGAGGGTTGATTTCCCTAGTTCCCTCGCAAGTAAAGGGGATGACTAAACACTAAAAACTTAAAAATAGAGCAAAACACGATTTAGATCATGTTCTAGCTAAATAAGTTGAATTCCATATGATTCCCTACGTGTTGTCCCTATACCTGGTGTCCAATGACCAAGTACAACAACAACACGCTTAGGATCTATGATTTTGTCGTTGATAACACGGTCGGTAGGGGAGACAGAACCTTCTTATGTTTGGACCTGGGTCGATTTTTCATAGAAAATCCGAGGGGACCGCCAAAACCCAACCATTAAAAACTACATGGGCTTTGAGTTTCTCCCCAGGCTTCCCACAAAACTTGGTCCTTCGCGAGTTGTCGTTTTCAGTAGACCACTAGCTTCCTACCTTTGGTTATTTTCTGTGATCGTCAACGTTTTGACATTACTCGTATTATTTTATTTTTTTTTTTTTTTTTTCATTAATATTGACTTGGTTAACTTTACTTGCACACTTTTGAATTTATTATGGTGTTAAATTCATATCTTTGAAATTTGTCTTTACATTAATTAGGGATATTTCCATCTGTCAGGTTTTTTAACAGTTCTACCTGACTGTGTCGTTATTTTCTCCTCTGTTTCTTGCGGTTTTTTCTTTTTCGGTTTGTCTAGCGAAATAAGGTCAAACTTTTTGTATTGTTTTTTCAAAAATTCTTGCCCTTTTAATTTCGTTTGTTTCCCGTGTGCGGCTGCTGAGGTCGGCCTTGATTTCCCTATTTCTTTAGCTACTATTTGGCCTGATTCACCATCAGACTCTTCGGAACTAGTTTCTGACGAATCCGGATTGGAACTTTTAGAGGTGGCACTTTTTGTGGTATCACCTGCCATTCCTTCGTAAATTTCTACTCCCCTGGAAGTAGAAGGTTTATTCTCTAAGTCCTCGCCTTGAGTTCTCAACTCGGGGGATTTGAAAGATTCTTGAGAGCTTTGGGAGGAATCAAAAGTTTTTGCGGGGTTCCTCCATTGTTTGAAGGCCATGTCTTCAGGGGGATGGGGCATTCTTTGCACAAAGGTTTCCCTCCATGAAGTCCACTTTTTAGGTTTGACCATGGACACAGTTATATCATGATGTTGACCTTGCTGGTCATCCTCGGGAGTTTTATTCTCGGGCAATGTACTTTGACTCTTTTTTATGGGGAAATTAATTAAATCCATAGCTTCTCGCAGGTTTGTTTTAATTAAATCTTTGAGAGGAGTTTTCTTTACAGTAATACCGGGGGTTTCTACAGCTCTGTTTAATTCTTCCTGTAAAGACAGGGGCCTTTCTATTGGTGTTGCAGGGGAAACCATATCGTCTGGAAATCTTTTGGGGGGACATGGGGTCGAGATTCTATCGGGGAAAAATTGGGTTTTTGGAGATATTGTATAATCTAAATCTCCTGCGTTTGCCGATGAATAACTTTTTGGGCTTTTTGGCGTTCTTGTTCTTACTGGTGTTAGGGATTTTTTCTCTGGAATAACTAGATTTTCCATAGCTAAAAATTCTTCAAAGTTTTGTTCATCACTCTCATTTTCAAAATAATCTTGTTTGAAATTAAAGGGTTTTAGCTCTGCCAGTCTTGACCTAGGGGGCTCATTTTCCGAATCTGACGAATCAGTAGAAGAGGGATGTGACATCCATCTCTCTGGAAATTTTGCTCTTTTTATTCGGCTAACATGCGCCTTGTAAGTTTTTCCACTATCGGGGTTCTCCATTTTAAAGGTATATTCATTATCGTACTTTTTGACTATTCTGTACGGCCCAGAATATTTGTTGGAAAGTTTTTTTCCTTCCGGTTTTGCCTCGTTCTTTAGGTAAACGAAGTCTCCTACTTTGAAATCTATATTCCCCTTAACTTTGGGTTGGTTTCTTAGCTCTTGGTTTATTTTACATTTTTCCAACTCTTGCCTAACTATTTTATAAGTTTTCCTCATCCTATTTATGAATTCTTGTTTATAATCTTCTGAGTCGTTATAATACTGCCGAGACTCAATAATCTCATCATATGGGATTCTAAAATCTCGACCAAAAAGTAAATAAAATGGATTGTCTCTGGTTGTTTCGGAATAAGCAGTGTTGATTACGTTGGTTAAATAAGGTAAGAATTTATCCCAGTCGCTCCTATTGTCTTTCGTATAAATACTTAGAACGTTCGAAAATATTTTATGTCTGTTTTCTATTTTGCCATTAGCTTGTGGATGGTACGGCGCTGTCACCATTTTCTCTATATTAAGGAAACTCATTAAATCTTTTGTTACTTTTGCAACAAAATTGCTCCCGTTGTCGCTCAAAATTTTATTAGGAATGCCAAATTGTAAAAATAATTTTGCTAATGCCTTACTTGTGGCATAAGCACCTTGATTTTTTAATGCTTTTGCAAAAGTAAATCCGGAAAAATGATCTACAACCGAAAGAATACAAGTATGGCCTCTGCTAGAAACAGGTAAGCCTCCACTTGTCCCGAATAGGTCAAATGAGATAATATCGAAGGGGTACTTTGCTACTGGGACCCTTCCCATTGGGGGATTTGGATAAGCTGGGGGGATTTTTCTCAAATTACATGCTTCGCATGTACTTACAAATTCTTTAAGTTTTGTCAGTGCCGATTGTACGTAAAAGTATTGTTTTAGCTTATGGAACGTTTTCATAACTCCTAGATGTCCACCTGTGTCCGAATGAAAATATTCAAATGCAGGCCCTATCAAGTTTTGTGGTAACACAGGTATTATCGAGGTTTGGTTTCTATTTGTCTCAGCAGTCACAATCCTACACAGTATTTCTTCATCAAGGTCGTAGTAAAAATTATCTATCTCTTTTCTAAGAGTTTTGAATTTATCCGGTAACGCCTCATCATTCACAAAATAATTAATTAGTGCTACGCACATTTCGTCCTTTTTTTGCTTTCTTTTTATATTTTCCAAAGATAAGGGACAATAGTTAATCTTATTTTCTTTTACTGCGTCTTTGACTTTGTTTTTCTTACATCCATGTTTGCTTTTAGCATTAATAGCATTAACTTCATTTTCTTCAGCTTCCGACGGATCATTTTCTGGATATCTACTCAAAAAGTCGCAAGCTGCGTTTTGTTTTCCCTTTAAATGTTCAAATTCATAATCTAGGTCTTGGATTTTCATGATCCATCTAGCTAGAATGCCCGTGGGGTTTTTAAATGTGTGCAGGTACTGCAAGCTTTTATGGTCTGATCGTAATATAAATTTTCTACCAATTAAATAATGCCTAAATTTGTCCAAGTGGTAGATAATAGATAACAATTCTAAGTTTGTGGCGGAATAACTGCTTTCGCCCTTTGATAAAGTTTTACTTGAATAGCATATAACTTTTTCTATTTGTTTAGGTGTTCCCTGTAGAGGGTTAGGGTTTTCTACTGGGATTGTTTGCGAAAGGATAGCGCCTATGCCCTTTGAGCTAGCATCAGTGGTAACGATGAATTTTCCGTTTTCGAAATCAGGGAGTGACAGAATTGGTTCAGAAGTGAGTGCCTTTTTGAGACGGTCTAGGGAAGTTTGAGCTTCCTGGGACCAGGTAACATTATGGGAGTTCCCTTTAGTTAATTCCGTGAGGGGTTTCGCAATTTGGGCATAATTGCGTACGAATTTTCTAAAGTAGCCAGTAAGTCCTAAAATTCCCCTTAATTCTTTCATAGTTCTGGGGGGCTTGAGGTTTTCAACACATCTTATTTTATCAGGGTCTGGGGATATCTCTCCCTGGGTCACTACTACTCCTAAAAATTTAATTTTGGATTGAAATAAATTTACTTTCTCAGGCCGGCATTTTAAATTGCCTTGCCTGAACTTCTCGAACACCTTAGCTAAAGTTGCTAAGTGTTGCTCAGTGTTTTCCCCCACGCATATAATATCATCAACAAAATGAATTATATTCCTTAATCCTCTCAACAGGTGCAATAGGGGTCTACATAATGCGCTTGAACTTGTTTTAAGCCCAAATGGTACCCTTAAGTATTCATAAGATCCATATTCGGATGCTGAAAATGCAGTTTTATGGACATCCTTTTCGGCTATTTTCACTTGGTGGTAGCCTTGGGTAAGGTCCAAAGAAGTAAAAATTTTGTTTTTGCTTGAAATTGAGTCAAGAATTTCATCTATTCTTGGTAGAGGAAATTTATCGCTAACTACTTGTTTGTTGAGAGCCCTATAATCTACAACGAGCCTAAAATCTCCATTCTTTTTTGGTACTAAGATCACTGGTGCACTATACGGACTTATACTTGGGCGTATGATTTCGTTTCTTTCTAATTCATGGATTTTATTTTTTAACCACTCTTTGTGCTTATATGGCACACGATATGGCTGTTTTGCTACGGGATTACCAGTCGTTAAAATTGAATGCTGATAAAATGGAATCAGACAGATATCATTTTCAGATGCAGAAAATACATCCTTAAAATTCCATAATAATTCGCATAATTTTTTCTTAAGTTCCGTATCCGTAATATGATCCATTTTAAATTTGTTTAAAAATTGCGATTTAGTCAAAGGATATTCGTTATTTGAAGTTTTAATACCGTTAACTAGGTTTCTTTTAGAATTTTCCCATGTATTTAAATCATTTTCCGTTAAAACCTCGATTTGGACTAAACAAGTCCCCTTTTTTATTGTAATTGTATCGTTTTCATGGTTATTGGTTACCCAAATAAAACCTTCCCCTTGGTCATAAGATATAATTTGTTCCTCGCATGACAGATTTTCGGGTATTTCAGACGGTGTCGCAAACCATATTTCTGATTTGCTAATTACTGGCTCGATCATTTGTGATATTTGGATTTTTTGCATCGTTTTGGGAGGGACTTTTGTTTTCCTTATCGCAAATCCGTAATATTTCTCTTCATTTTCCTTGTTTATTAGATTCATGCTGGCGCTATGCTGCGCCATTGCGGCATCTTGTGGCGTCACGTTGGGTTTTACTATGTTTTTCCACAATTCCACTATTTTCTTAATTTCATTTGATCTGTACTGTCGCATATCTCCTATTTTTATTTTCGCAGATTCAATACTGTTATTATTTAAATTTACTTCATTTCTGCGATATCTCTCAGGATAATTGAACAAATTTCCAATTATGCCATGCCTTTGCGAGACATGGGGTTCAAAATACTTCGACATTATACCACTAGAAATTTTGTTTACTGTTATGTTATCTTCGTAACCTCTGTTACGATTTCTTAAGGTAGAAATTTCTTCCCCCACCTTAGCTGGGTATACCAGCTTCTCGTTGGCCACGTCTAATAGTATTCTATTAGACCTTAGAAAATTTGCCCCTATAATAGCTTCATATGGGAGATTATCACATACAATAAAATTTGTCATGAAGGTTCTGTTGTCTCTTTTTACGTTTAGGCAAATTGACCCTTTTGCATTTAATTTATGACCTGTAACACTTGTTAAATTGGGATTCTTAGGGTTCTTTTGTCGCCTAATGTGCAGAGGCAACGTATTAAATACGCAAGAGTTTATGATATTTACAGTAGCTCCACTGTCAACTAAGGCCGTAAAGTAAACGTTTTCCACACAAAAATCATTAAATATAGGTAACTTGTTAATAATATCACTACAAGAAGGCACTAGTATTGTTTTGGACCTATTAAATATCCCTGGCACCCTCGGGGTCCAACTTATGTTTCTGAGGGGCCTGAAGCGTTTCCCTGAGAATTTATTTCATTTGTCGGTGCCTGTAATAGATATTCAGACGTATTAGGTTCCGTAGGCATATTTAAATGATTTACGTCTGCCTGTCTTTGCCATGTATTATTATGGTAGCGTGGATGTCTCGTGTCAGTGCCATTTGCTGGCGTTGACTGCCAGTGCCGTTGGCTTGTAAAATTTTCATTTCTCATCGGCAAATCTTCATGATTTCTATATTGCATTCTCGCATTATATTGACCTTGGCGAGTATTTGGGTTTTCAAACCGGTAATTAATTTGCCTGTTGGGGAAAGGGCTATACAAATTTGGTTGGTACGCATTATAAGGTACTGATTGGCGCAATCCCCCCTGGCTATAGCCTATTGCACGACCGGTGCTAAAATTTGTTCTTCTGAACAAATGGTTACCGTAATTTTGCGTATTACCGACAGCATTTCTTGGTATGGGATTGGTGACGTAGTGGCACTCTCTTGCTATGTGGCCAACACGATTGCAGTTATAGCACCTTATTATTGTAGGGTTAATGGGCTGAAAACGTACTGTTTTCTGCCTAGCGGGTTCTGGCGTTTTGTTTCTTTGTGCTACTGGGGAGTTATCCCTTGAAAAGAAATTGGGGGATGCTTGATCGCCCTTGAAGATTGGGTTCGCGTTTGAGTCGCCTAAGCTATTTATTTTTGCATTACTATGATTAGCAACCATTTTATCAACTTCGATTAATCGTTCTACCTCTTGGACTGCAAGATCCAACGTCTGAATATTCTTGGATATTACTACTCTATATAGTTTTGGGGGTAGCCCTTGCAAAAAGGTATTTAGTATGACTTTTTCATACAGTTGCCCAGAACCACTTCCGTATTTTGCTTCTACAGAAATGCGTATGTTATCCAGATATTCCCTTATATTTTGTGAAAAATCAAAGTTCACTACTCCATGTTTTAATTTATTTATTGAACTGGTTTCTATAAATCTCTCTTTGAATGCTTTTAACAAGTCATCAACCGTATTTATTGGCAAGTTGGCGTTATTTCCTATGGTATGTTCGACCTGTTTTAGAAAGGTTAAGGCCTGGCCTCTTAATCGTAGAAGCAGCATGTCTTTTAATGCTCCAACGTCTGTTTTTGTTAATTGGACAAACTGGGTCAATTGGATATTAAATTCGTCAATATCTGATTGACCATTGTATTCCGGGATAGATTTTGCAATCTCTATATTTTTGGCGACTAACTTTTGCACTATTAATAACTCACTGATTTCTTCCATCTTTTTTTTGCGTTTATATCAACTTAAAATTTTACTTAACCTATTTTGGGGGACTCTATTATCTCCTATGAGATATTCTAAAGGGTTTCCCTGTGGTAGCTTAGCGGTTATAGGCCTAATCAATTTTCTTATATGTCTGTATCTCTCCGAAAATCAAATTTGAATTACAAAGTTTAAATGGCGTAACTAGTTCGCAGTTTTCCTCCAATTTCCGACACGCGCCATTTGTACCATTGGAGAAATATTTGTGGTAATAGAAAAGATTTGCTCGTGGCGATAGAGATTTCTCCTATAGCGCCACTTATAGCGATGGAGATTGTGTCAACTAGGCTAGCACCGCTCTCAAGTAATGAGAGAAAATTGAATATGTAGACATACAAATGTGGCTTCTTCTTTCTTGAGCTATCTGGAGATCAGATTCCTTTGGGAGCATTTACCATGGAGACTGGCGAACTAGTTACCTATTATCGGACTAGACTCAGACATATAAGAGAAACAAACACATATAAAAAGACAATAGATTTATTGAACTTACATGCTTAGTTGTACAGCAACGGGTCACTTCAATGACAATAAAAATGGTGTCCGAGATTATTTGCGGTACTAATCGCTTCAAATCTGGATAGAGATTCAAATTAAAAAAGCACATTTGCCCCACTCCCAAACGCAGTTCTTTCGTCCTGCGCTCTAGGGACTGTCTGCCATTGGCTTACGTGGCCCAAGGACGCGCACCCTCGTCCAATAATACGTCTTAAATATTTTTGATGATTTAGGCGTTCACACGGTTCTTTGCCTTTTAAACTTCCTTGGAAATTTTATGCATTGCATTTTCTTGCTACAATTATCTTAGCGAAATTCGAACGACTCGCGCCGTTGTCTGACTGAAGCTAGAAATACAATTTCTTTTTTTTGCTGATTAAGGACTTTTCATTTTTGCAACTAGATTTAGCTTAATTATAAGAAATCGGAATTATCTTTAGAAAGGAACTTTATTTTGGTATTTTAAATACATCGTGTTTTACTCCCGGTACAGTTCTAGTTTAGTTTAGTTTTAGTTAAGAGTTTAGAGTTTTAGCTTAGAGTCATAGCTTAGAGTTTTTGTTAAAGTTGAAGTTTAGTTTAGTTATAGTTAAGAGTTTAGAGTTTTAGCTTAGAGTCTTAGCTTAGAGTTTTTGTTAGAGTTCTAGTTTAGTTTAGATATAGTTAAGAGTTTGGAGTTTTACCTTAGAGTCATAGCATAGAGTTTTAGTTAGAGTTCTAGTTTAGTTTAGTTTTAGTTAAGAGTTTAGAATTTTAGCTTAGTCTTAGCTTAGAGTTTTTGTTAGAGTTCTAGTTTAGTTTAGTTTTAGTTAAGAGTTTAGAGTTTTTAGCTTAGAGTCTTAGCTTAGAGTTTTATTTAAAGTTCTACTTTAGTTTAGTTTTATTTAAGAGTTTAGAGTTTTACCATAGAGTCTTAGCTTAGAGTTTTAGTTAGAGTTGAAGTTTAGTTTAGTTACAGTTAAGAATTTAGAGTTTTAGCTTAGAGTCATAGCTTAAAGTTTTACTTAAAGTTGTAGTTTAGTTAAGTTTTAGTTAAGAGTTTCGAGTTTTAGCTTAGAGTCTTACCTTAGA
The DNA here is from genome assembly GCA_027921565.1 of Artemia sinica. Classification (NCBI taxonomy): domain Eukaryota; kingdom Metazoa; phylum Arthropoda; class Branchiopoda; order Anostraca; family Artemiidae; genus Artemia; species Artemia sinica. Next base: position 15,517,928 of record CM051258.1, read on the forward strand.
GTTTTTGTTAGAGTTCTAGTTTAGTTTAGTTTTAGTTAAGAGTTTTACCTTTAGAGTCTTAGCTTAGAGTTTTAGTTAGAGTTCTAGTTTAGTTTAGTTATAGTTAAGAATTTAGAGTTTTAGCTTAGAGTCATAGCTTAGAGTTTAGAGTTCTACCTTAGAGTCATAGCTTAGAGTTTGTGTTAGAGTTCTAGTTTAGTTTAGTTATAGTTAAGAGTCTAGAGTTTTTAGCTTAGAGTCTTAGCTAAGAGTTTCTGATAGAGTTCTACTTTAGTTTACTTCTAGTTAAGAGTTTAGAGTTTTAGCTTAGAGTCTTAGCTTATAGTTTGTGTTAGAGTTCTAATTTAGTTTAGTAATAGTTAAGAGTTTAGAGTTTTAGCTTAGAGTCTTAGCTTAGAGTTTTTGTTAGAGTTCAAGTTTAGTTTAGTTAAAGTTAAGAGTTTGGTGTTTTACCTTAGAGACTTAGCTTAGAGTTTTAATTTAGTTTAGTTTTAGTTAAGAGTTTAGAGTTTTAGTTTAGAGTCTTATCTTAGAGCTCTTGTTAGAGTTCTAGTTTAGTTTATTTTTAGTTAAGAGTTTAGAGCTTTTAGCTTAGAGTCTTAGTTTTGAGCTTTTTGTTGAAGTTCTAGTTTAGTTTAGAGTTTTAGCTTGGACTTAGAGTTTTAATTAGAGTTCTAGTTTAGTTTAGTTTTAGTTAAGAGTTTAGAGTTTTAGCTTAGAGTCTTAGCTTAGAGTTTTTGTTAGAGTTCTAGTTTAGTTTAGTTTTAGTTAAGAGTTTAGAGTTTTAGCATAGAGTCTTAGCTTAGAGTTTTTGTTAGAGTTCTAGTTTAGTGTAGTTATAGTTAACAGTTTGGAGTTTTACCTTAGAGACTTAGCTTAGAGTTTTAGTTTAGTTTAGTTTTACTTAAGAGTTTAGAGTTTTAGCTTAGAGTCTCAGCTTAGAGTTTTTGTTAGAGTTCTAGTTTAGTTTAGTTTTAGTTAAGATTTTAGTGTTTTTAGCTTAGAGTCTTAGTTTAGAGTTTTTGTTGAAGTTCTAGTTTAGTTTAGTTTTAGTTTAGAGTTTTAGCTTAGACTTAGAGTTTTAATTAGAGTTCTAGTTTAGTTTAGTTTTAGTTAAGAGTTTAGAGTTTTTAGCTTAGAGTCTTAGCTTAGTTTTATATAGAGTTCTAGTTTAGTTTAGTTTTAGTTAAGAGTTTATAGTTTTACCATAGAGTCTTAGCTTAGAGTTTTAGTTAGAGTTAAACTTTAGTTTAGTTACAGTTAAGAATTTAGAGTTTTAGCTTCGAGTCATAGCTTAGAGTTTTACTTAAAGTTATAGTTTGGTTAAGTTTTAGTTAAGAGTTTCGAGTTTTAGCTGAGTCATAGCTTAGAGTTTTTGTTAGAGTTCTAGTTTAGTTTAGTAATAGTTAAGAGTTTAGAGTTTTACCTTAGAGTCGTAGCTTAGAGTTTTTGTTAGAGTTCTAATTTAGTTTAATTATAGTTAAGAGTTTAATGTTTTACCTTTTGAGTTTCAGTTAGAGTTCTAGTTTAGTTTACTTATAGTTAAGAGTTTGGTGTTTTACCTTAGAGTCTTAGCTTAGAGTTTTAGTTAGAGTTCTAGTTTAGTTTAGTTTTAGTTAAGAGTTCAGAATTTTAGCTTAGAGTCTTAGCTTAGAGTTCTAGTTTATTTTAGTTTTTAGTTAAGAGTTTAGAGTTTTTAGCTTAGAGTCTTAGCTTAGAGTTTTTGTTGAAGTTCTAGTTTAGTTTAGTTTTAGTTAAACTAAAGTTAGGTTAGGTTAAGTTAGGTTAGGTTAGCTTAGCCTACGTACGCGCGCGTACGTAGGCTAACCTAACCTAACCTAACTTAACCTAACCTAACCTAACTTGATCTATCCTAACCTAACCTAACCATACTCGCCGGAAAATCCCCCCATGTGGCTAAGACTTTAAGGTAAAACTCTAAACTCTTAACTAAAACTAAACTAAGCTAGAACGCGTACGTAGGCTAACCTAACCTAACCTAAGCTAACTTAACATAACCAAACCTAACTTGATCTATCCTAACCTAACCTAACCATACTCGCCGGAAAATCCCCCCATGTGGCTAAGACTTTAAGGTAAAACTCTAAACTCTTAACTAAAACTAAACTAAGCTAGAACTCTAACTAAAACTCTAAGCTAAGACTCCATGCTAAAACTCTAAACCCTTAACTATAACTAAACTAAACTTCAACTCTAAGTAAAACTCTAAGCTAAGACTCTAAGGTAGAACTCTAAACTCTTAACTAAACTAAACTAGAACTTCAACAAAAACTCTAAGCTATGACTCTAAGATAAAACTCTAAACTCTTAACTGAAACTAAACTAAACTAGAACTCTAAGTAAAAGTCTAAGCTAAGACTCTAACCTAAAAACTCTAAATTCTAAACTATGACTAAACTAAACTTCAACTTCAACAAAAACTCTAAGCTATGACTCTATGATAAAACTCTAAACTCTTAACTAAACTAAACTAGAACTCTAACAAAAACTCTAAACTACGACTCTAAGCTAAAAACTCTAAATTCTTAACTTTATAGTTTAGTAATAGTTAAGAGTTTAGAGTTTTAGCTTAGAGTCTTAGCTTAGAGTTTTTGTTAGAGTTCTAGTTTAGTTTAGATATAGTTAAGAGTTTGGAGTTTTACCTTAGAGACTTAGCTTAGAGTTCTAGTTTAGTTTAGTTTTAGTTAAGAGTTTAGAGTTTTTTAGCTTAGAGTCTTAGCTTAGAGTTTTTGTTGAAGTTCTAGTTTAGTTTAGTTTTAGTTAAGAGTTTAGAGTTTTAGCTTAGAGTCTTAGCTTAGAGTTTTTGTTAGAGTTCTAGTTTAGTTTAGTTTTAGTTAAGAGTTTAGAGTTTTTAGCTTAGAGTCTTAGCTTAGAGTTTTTGTTGAAGTTCTAGTTTAGTTTAGTTTTAGTTAAGAGTTTAGAGTTTTAGCTTAGAGTCATAGCTTAGAGTTTTTGTTAAAGTTGAAGTTTAGTTTAGTTATAGTTAAGAGTTTAGAGTTTTAGCTTAGAGTCTTAGCTTAGAGTTTTTGTTAGAGTTCTAGTTTAGTTTAGATATAGTTAAGAGTTTGGAGTTTTACCTTAGAGTCATAGCACTGAGTTTTAGTTAGAGTTCTAGTTTAGTTTAGTTTTAGTTAAGAGTTTAGAATTTTAGCTTAGTCTTAGCTTAGAGTTTTTGTTAGAGTTCTAGTTTAGTTTAGTTTTAGTTAAGAGTTTAGAGTTTTTAGCTTAGAGTCTTAGCTTAGAGTTTTAGTTAAAGTTCTACTTTAGTTTAGTTTTAGTTAAGAGTTTAGAGTTTTACCATAGAGTCTTAGCTTAGAGTTTTAGTTAGAGTTGAAGTTTAGTTTAGTTACAGTTAAGAATTTAGAGTTTTAGCTTAGAGTCATAGCTTAGAGTTTTACTTAAAGTTGTAGTTTAGTTAAGTTTTAGTTAAGAGTTTCGAGTTTTAGCTTAGAGTCTTACCTTAGAGTTTTTGTTAGAGTTCTAGTTTAGTTTAGTTTTAGTTAAGAGTTTTACCTTTAGAGTCTTAGCTTAGAGTTTTAGTTAGAGTTCTAGTTTAGTTTAGTTATAGTTAAGAATTTAGAGTTTTAGCTTAGAGTCATAGCTTAGAGTTTAGAGTTCTACCTTAGAGTCATAGCTTAGAGTTTGTGTTAGAGTTCTAGTTTAGTTTAGTTATAGTTAAGAGTCTAGAGTTTTTAGCTTAGAGTCGTAGCTAAGAGTTTCTGATAGAGTTCTACTTTAGTTTACTTCTAGTTAAGAGTTTAGAGTTTTAGCTTAGAGTCTTAGCTTATAGTTTGTGTTAGAGTTCTAATTTAGTTTAGTAATAGTTAAGAGTTTAGAGTTTTAGCTTAGAGTCTTAGCTTAGAGTTTTTGTTAGAGTTCAAGTTTAGTTTAGTTATAGTTAGGAGTTTAGTGTTTTACCTTAGAGACTTAGCTTAGAGTTTTAATTTAGTTTAGTTTTAGTTAAGAGTTTAGAGTTTTAGTTTAGAGTCTTATCTTAGAGCTCTTGTTAGAGTTCTAGTTTAGTTTATTTTTAGTTAAGAGTTTAGAGCTTTTAGCTTAGAGTCTTAGTTTTGAGTTTTTTGTTGAAGTTCTAGTTTAGTTTAGAGTTTTAGCTTGGGCTTAGAGTTTTAATTAGAGTTCTAGTTTAGTTTTGTTTTAGTTAAGAGTTTAGAGTTTTAGCTTAGAGTCTTAGCTTAGAGTTTTTGTTAGAGTTCTAGTTTAGTTTAGTTTTAGTTAAGAGTTTAGAGTTTTAGCATAGAGTCTTAGCTTAGAGTTTTTGTTAGAGTTCTAGTTTAGTGTAGTTATAGTTAACAGTTTGGAGTTTTACCTTAGAGACTTAGCTTAGAGTTTTAGTTTAGTTTAGTTTTACTTAAGAGTTTAGAGTTTTAGCTTAGAGTCTCAGCTTAGAGTTTTTGTTAGAGTTCTAGTTTAGTTTATTTTTAGTTAAGAGTTTAGAGCTTTTAGCTTAGAGTCTTAGTTTTGAGTTTTTTGTTGAAGTTCTAGTTTAGTTTAGAGTTTTAGCTTGGACTTAGAGTTTTAATTAGAGTTCTAGTTTAGTTTAGTTTTAGTTAAGAGTTTAGAGTTTTAGCTTAGAGTCTTAGCTTAGAGTTTTTGTTAGAGTTCTAGTTTAGTTTAGTTTTAGTTAAGAGTTTAGAGTTTTAGCATAGAGTCTTAGCTTAGAGTTTTTGTTAGAGTTCTAGTTTAGTGTAGTTATAGTTAACAGTTTGGAGTTTTACCTTAGAGATTTAGCTTAGAGTTTTAGTTTAGTTTAGTTTTACTTAAGAGTTTAGAGTTTTAGCTTAGAGTCTCAGCTTAGAGTTTTTGTTAGAGTTCTAGTTTAGTTTAGTTTTAGTTAAGATTTTAGTGTTTTTAGCTTAGAGTCTTAGTTTAGAGTTTTTGTTGAAGTTCTAGTTTAGTTTAGTTTTAGTTTAGAGTTTTAGCTTAGACTTAGAGTTTTAATTAGAGTTCTAGTTTAGTTTAGTTTTAGTTAAGAGTTTAGAGTTTTTAGCTTAGAGTCTTAGCTTAGTTTTATATAGAGTTCTAGTTTAGTTTAGTTTTAGTTAAGAGTTTATAGTTTTACCATAGAGTCTTAGCTTAGAGTTTTAGTTAGAGTTAAACTTTAGTTTAGTTACAGTTAAGAATTTAGAGTTTTAGCTTCGAGTCATAGCTTAGAGTTTTACTTAAAGTTATAGTTTGGTTAAGTTTTAGTTAAGAGTTTCGAGTTTTAGCTGAGTCATAGCTTAGAGTTTTTGTTAGAGTTCTAGTTTAGTTTAGTAATAGTTAAGAGTTTAGAGTTTTACCTTAGAGTGTAGCTTAGAGTTTTTGTTAGAGTTCTAATTTAGTTTAATTATAGTTAAGAGTTTAATGTTTTACCTTTTGAGTTTCAGTTAGAGTTCTAGTTTAGTTTACTTATAGTTAAGAGTTTGGTGTTTTACCTTAGAGTCTTAGCTTAGAGTTTTAGTTAGAGTTCTAGTTTAGTTTAGTTTTAGTTAAGAGTTCAGAATTTTAGCTTAGAGTCTTAGCTTAGAGTTCTAGTTTATTTTAGTTTTTAGTTAAGAGTTTAGAGTTTTTAGCTTAGAGTCTTAGCTTAGAGTTTTTGTTGAAGTTCTAGTTTAGTTTAGTTTTAGTTAAACTAAAGTTAGGTTAGGTTAAGTTAGGTTAGGTTAGCTTAGCCTACGTACGCGCGCGTACGTAGGCTAACCTAACCTAACCTAACTTAACCTAACCTAACCTAACTTGATCTATCCTAACCTAACCTAACCATACTCGCCGGAAAATCCCCCCATGTGGCTAAGACTTTAAGGTAAAACTCTAAACTCTTAACTAAAACTAAACTAAGCTAGAACGCGTACGTAGGCTAACCTAACCTAACCTAAGCTAACTTAACATAACCAAACCTAACTTGATCTATCCTAACCTAACCTAACCATACTCGCCGGAAAATCCCCCCATGTGGCTAAGACTTTAAGGTAAAACTCTAAACTCTTAACTAAAACTAAACTAAGCTAGAACTCTAACTAAAACTCTAAGCTAAGACTCCATGCTAAAACTCTAAACCCTTAACTATAACTAAACTAAACTTCAACTCTAAGTAAAACTCTAAGCTAAGACTCTAAGGTAGAACTCTAAACTCTTAACTAAACTAAACTAGAACTTCAACAAAAACTCTAAGCTATGACTCTAAGATAAAACTCTAAACTCTTAACTGAAACTAAACTAAACTAGAACTCTAAGTAAAAGTCTAAGCTAAGACTCTAACCTAAAAACTCTAAATTCTAAACTATGACTAAACTAAACTTCAACTTCAACAAAAACTCTAAGCTATGACTCTATGATAAAACTCTAAACTCTTAACTAAACTAAACTAGAACTCTAACAAAAACTCTAAACTACGACTCTAAGCTAAAAACTCTAAATTCTTAACTTTATAGTTTAGTAATAGTTAAGAGTTTAGAGTTTTAGCTTAGAGTCTTAGCTTAGAGTTTTTGTTAGAGTTCTAGTTTAGTTTAGATATAGTTAAGAGTTTGGAGTTTTACCTTAGAGACTTAGCTTAGAGTTCTAGTTTAGTTTAGTTTTAGTTAAGAGTTTAGAGTTTTTTAGCTTAGAGTCTTAGCTTAGAGTTTTTTGTTAGAGTTCTAGTTTAGTTTAGTTTTAGTTAAGAGTTTAGAATTTTAGCTTAGAGTCTTAGCTTAGAGTTTTTGTTAGAGTTCTAGTTTAGTTTAGTTTTAGTTAAGAGTTTAGAGTTTTTAGCTTAGAGTCTTAGCTTAGAGTTTTTGTTGAAGTTCTAGTTTAGTTTAGTTTTAGTTAGGAGTTTAGAGTTTTAGCTTAGAGTCATAGCTTAGAGTTTTTGTTAAAGTTGAAGTTTAGTTTAGTTATAGTTAAGAGTTTAGAGTTTTAGCTTAGAGTCTTAGCTTAGAGTTTTTGTTAGAGTTCTAGTTTAGTTTAGATATAGTTAAGAGTTTGGAGTTTTACCTTAGAGTCATAGCATAGAGTTTTAGTTAGAGTTCTAGTTTAGTTTAGTTTTAGTTAAGAGTTTAGAATTTAGCTTAGTCTTAGCTTAGAGTTTTTGTTAGAGTTCTAGTTTAGTTTAGTTTTAGTTAAGAGTTTAGAGTTTTTAGCTTAGAGTCTTAGCTTAGAGTTTTAGTTAAAGTTCTACTTTAGTTTAGTTTTAGTTAAGAGTTTAGAGTTTTACCATAGAGTCTTAGCTTAGAGTTTTAGTTAGAGTTGAAGTTTAGTTTAGTTACAGTTAAGAATTTAGAGTTTTAGCTTAGAGTCATAGCTTAGAGTTTTACTTAAAGTTGTAGTTTAGTTAAGTTTTAGTTAAGAGTTTCGAGTTTTAGCTTAGAGTCTTACCTTAGAGTTTTTGTTAGAGTTCTAGTTTAGTTTAGTTTTAGTTAAGAGTTTTACCTTTAGAGTCTTAGCTTAGAGTTTTAGTTAGAGTTCTAGTTTAGTTTAGTTATAGTTAAGAATTTAGAGTTTTAGCTTAGAGTCATAGCTTAGAGTTTAGAGTTCTACCTTAGAGTCATAGCTTAGAGTTTGTGTTAGAGTTCTAGTTTAGTTTAGTTATAGTTAAGAGTCTAGAGTTTTTAGCTTAGAGTCTTAGCTAAGAGTTTCTGATAGAGTTCTACTTTAGTTTACTTCTAGTTAAGAGTTTAGAGTTTTAGCTTAGAGTCTTAGCTTATAGTTTGTGTTAGAGTTCTAATTTAGTTTAGTAATAGTTAAGAGTTTAGAGTTTTAGCTTAGAGTCTTAGCTTAGAGTTTTTGTTAGAGTTCAAGTTTAGTTTAGTTATAGTTAGGAGTTTAGTGTTTTACCTTAGAGACTTAGCTTAGAGTTTTAATTTAGTTTAGTTTTAGTTAAGAGTTTAGAGTTTTAGTTTAGAGTCTTATCTTAGAGCTCTTGTTAGAGTTCTAGTTTAGTTTATTTTTAGTTAAGAGTTTAGAGCTTTTAGCTTAGAGTCTTAGTTTTGAGTTTTTTGTTGAAGTTCTAGTTTAGTTTAGAGTTTTAGCTTGGGCTTAGAGTTTTAATTAGAGTTCTAGTTTAGTTTTGTTTTAGTTAAGAGTTTAGAGTTTTAGCTTAGAGTCTTAGCTTAGAGTTTTTGTTAGAGTTCTAGTTTAGTTTAGTTTTAGTTAAGAGTTTAGAGTTTTAGCATAGAGTCTTAGCTTAGAGTTTTTGTTAGAGTTCTAGTTTAGTGTAGTTATAGTTAACAGTTTGGAGTTTTACCTTAGAGACTTAGCTTAGAGTTTTAGTTTAGTTTAGTTTTACTTAAGAGTTTAGAGTTTTAGCTTAGAGTCTCAGCTTAGAGTTTTTGTTAGAGTTCTAGTTTAGTTTATTTTTAGTTAAGAGTTTAGAGCTTTTAGCTTAGAGTCTTAGTTTTGAGTTTTTTGTTGAAGTTCTAGTTTAGTTTAGAGTTTTAGCTTGGACTTAGAGTTTTAATTAGAGTTCTAGTTTAGTTTAGTTTTAGTTAAGAGTTTAGAGTTTTAGCTTAGAGTCTTAGCTTAGAGTTTTTGTTAGAGTTCTAGTTTAGTTTAGTTTTAGTTAAGAGTTTAGAGTTTTAGCATAGAGTCTTAGCTTAGAGTTTTTGTTAGAGTTCTAGTTTAGTTTACTTATAGTTAAGAGTTTGGTGTTTTACCTTAGAGTCTTAGCTTAGAGTTTTAGTTAGAGTTCTAGTTTAGTTTAGTTTTAGTTAAGAGTTCAGAATTTTAGCTTAGAGTCTTAGCTTAGAGTTCTAGTTTATTTTAGTTTTTAGTTAAGAGTTTAGAGTTTTTAGCTTAGAGTCTTAGCTTAGAGTTTTTGTTGAAGTTCTAGTTTAGTTTAGTTTTAGTTAAACTAAAGTTAGGTTAGGTTAAGTTAGGTTAGGTTAGCTTAGCCTACGTACGCGCGCGTACGTAGGCTAACCTAACCTAACCTAACTTAACCTAACCTAACCTAACTTGATCTATCCTAACCTAACCTAACCATACTCGCCGGAAAATCCCCCCATGTGGCTAAGACTTTAAGGTAAAACTCTAAACTCTTAACTAAAACTAAACTAAGCTAGAACGCGTACGTAGGCTAACCTAACCTAACCTAAGCTAACTTAACATAACCAAACCTAACTTGATCTATCCTAACCTAACCTAACCATACTCGCCGGAAAATCCCCCCATGTGGCTAAGACTTTAAGGTAAAACTCTAAACTCTTAACTAAAACTAAACTAAGCTAGAACTCTAACTAAAACTCTAAGCTAAGACTCCATGCTAAAACTCTAAACCCTTAACTATAACTAAACTAAACTTCAACTCTAAGTAAAACTCTAAGCTAAGACTCTAAGGTAGAACTCTAAACTCTTAACTAAACTAAACTAGAACTTCAACAAAAACTCTAAGCTATGACTCTAAGATAAAACTCTAAACTCTTAACTGAAACTAAACTAAACTAGAACTCTAAGTAAAAGTCTAAGCTAAGACTCTAACCTAAAAACTCTAAATTCTAAACTATGACTAAACTAAACTTCAACTTCAACAAAAACTCTAAGCTATGACTCTATGATAAAACTCTAAACTCTTAACTAAACTAAACTAGAACTCTAACAAAAACTCTAAACTACGACTCTAAGCTAAAAACTCTAAATTCTTAACTTTATAGTTTAGTAATAGTTAAGAGTTTAGAGTTTTAGCTTAGAGTCTTAGCTTAGAGTTTTTGTTAGAGTTCTAGTTTAGTTTAGATATAGTTAAGAGTTTGGAGTTTTACCTTAGAGACTTAGCTTAGAGTTCTAGTTTAGTTTAGTTTTAGTTAAGAGTTTAGAGTTTTTTAGCTTAGAGTCTTAGCTTAGAGTTTTTGTTGGAGTTCTAGTTTAGTTTAGTTTTAGTTAAGAGTTTAGAATTTTAGCTTAGAGTCTTAGCTTAGAGTTTTTGTTAGAGTTCTAGTTTAGTTTAGTTTTAGTTAAGAGTTTAGAGTTTTTAGCTTAGAGTCTTAGCTTAGAGTTTTTGTTGAAGTTCTAGTTTAGTTTAGTTTTAGTTAAGAGTTTAGAGTTTTAGCTTAGAGTCATAGCTTAGAGTTTTTGTTAAAGTTGAAGTTTAGTTTAGTTATAGTTAAGAGTTTAGAGTTTTAGCTTAGAGTCTTAGCTTAGAGTTTTTGTTAGAGTTCTAGTTTAGTTTAGATATAGTTAAGAGTTTGGAGTTTTACCTTAGAGTCATAGCACTGAGTTTTAGTTAGAGTTCTAGTTTAGTTTAGTTTTAGTTAAGAGTTTAGAATTTAGCTTAGTCTTAGCTTAGAGTTTTTGTTAGAGTTCTAGTTTAGTTTAGTTTTAGTTAAGAGTTTAGAGTTTTTAGCTTAGAGTCTTAGCTTAGAGTTTTAGTTAAAGTTCTACTTTAGTTTAGTTTTATTTAAGAGTTTAGAGTTTTACCATAGAGTCTTAGCTTAGAGTTTTAGTTAGAGTTGAAGTTTAGTTTAGTTACAGTTAAGAATTTAGAGTTTTAGCTTAGAGTCATAGCTTAGAGTTTTACTTAAAGTTGTAGTTTAGTTAAGTTTTAGTTAAGAGTTTCGAGTTTTAGCTTAGAGTCTTACCTTAGAGTTTTTGTTAGATTTCTAGTTTAGTTTAGTTTTAGTTAAGAGTTTTACCTTTAGAGTCTTAGCTTAGAGTTTTAGTTAGAGTTCTAGTTTAGTTTAGTTATAGTTAAGAATTTAGAGTTTTAGCTTAGAGTCATAGCTTAGAGTTTAGAGTTCTACCTTAGAGTCATAGCTTAGAGTTTGTGTTAGAGTTCTAGTTTAGTTTAGTTATAGTTAAGAGTCTAGAGTTCTTAGCTTAGAGTCTTAGCTAAGAGTTTCTGATAGAGTTCTACTTTAGTTTACTTCTAGTTAAGAGTTTAGAGTTTTAGCTTAGAGTCTTAGCTTATAGTTTGTGTTAGAGTTCTAATTTAGTTTAGTAATAGTTAAGAGTTTAGAGTTTTAGCTTAGAGTCTTAGCTTAGAGTTTTTGTTAGAGTTCAAGTTTAGTTTAGTTATAGTTAGGAGTTTAGTGTTTTACCTTAGAGACTTAGCTTAGAGTTTTAATTTAGTTTAGTTTTAGTTAAGAGTTTAGAGTTTTAGTTTAGAGTCTTATCTTAGAGCTCTTGTTAGAGTTCTAGTTTAGTTTATTTTTAGTTAAGAGTTTAGAGTTTTTAGCTTAGAGTCTTAGTTTTGAGTTTTTTGTTGAAGTTCTAGTTTAGTTTAGAGTTTTAGCTTGGGCTTAGAGTTTTAATTAGAGTTCTAGTTTAGTTTAGTTTTAGTTAAGAGTTTAGAGTTTTAGCTTAGAGTCTTAGCTTAGAGTTTTGTTAGAGTTCTAGTTTAGTTTAGTTTTAGTTAAGAGTTTAGAGTTTTAGCATAGAGTCTTAGCTTAGAGTTTTTGTTAGAGTTCTAGTTTAGTGTAGTTATAGTTAACAGTTTGGAGTTTTACCTTAGAGACTTAGCTTAGAGTTTTAGTTTAGTTTAGTTTTACTTAAGAGTTTAGAGTTTTAGCTTAGAGTCTCAGCTTAGAGTTTTTGTTAGAGTTCTAGTTTAGTTTAGTTTTAGTTAAGATTTTAGTGTTTTTAGCTTAGAGTCTTAGTTTAGAGTTTTTGTTGAAGTTCTAGTTTAGTTTAGTTTTAGTTTAGAGTTTTAGCTTAGACTTAGAGTTTTAATTAGAGTTCTAGTTTAGTTTAGTTTTAGTTAAGAGTTTAGAGTTTTTAGCTTAGAGTCTTAGCTTAGTTTTATATAGAGTTCTAGTTTAGTTTAGTTTTAGTTAAGAGTTTATAGTTTTACCATAGAGTCTTAGCTTAGAGTTTTAGTTAGAGTTAAACTTTAGTTTAGTTACAGTTAAGAATTTAGAGTTTTAGCTTCGAGTCATAGCTTAGAGTTTTACTTAAAGTTATAGTTTGGTTAAGTTTTAGTTAAGAGTTTCGAGTTTTAGCTGAGTCTTAGCTTAGAGTTTTTGTTAGAGTTCTAGTTTAGTTTAGTAATAGTTAAGAGTTTAGAGTTTTACCTTAGAGTCGTAGCTTAGAGTTTTTGTTAGAGTTCTAATTTAGTTTAATTATAGTTAAGAGTTTAATGTTTTACCTTTTGAGTTTCAGTTAGAGTTCTAGTTTAGTTTACTTATAGTTAAGAGTTTGGTGTTTTACCTTAGATTCTTAGCTTAGAGTTTTAGTTAGAGTTCTAGTTTAGTTTAAATTTAGTTAAGAGTTCAGAATTTTAGCTTAGAGTCTTAGCTTAGAGTTCTAGTTTATTTTAGTTTTTAGTTAAGAGTTTAGAGTTTTTAGCTTAGAGTCTTAGCTTAGAGTTTTTGTTGAAGTTCTAGTTTAGTATAGTTTTAGTTAAACTAAAGTTAGGTTAGGTTAAGTTAGGTTAGCTTAGCTTAGCCTACGTACGCGCGCGTACGTAGGCTAACCTAACCTAACCTAACTAAACCTAACCTACACTAACTTGATCTATCCTAACCTAACCTAACCATACTCGCCGGAAAATCCCCCCATGTGGCTAAGACTTTAAGGTAAAACTCTAAACTCTTAACTAAAACTAAACTAAGCTAGAATGCGTACGTAGGCTAACCTAACCTAACCTAAGCTAACTTAACATAACCTAACCTAACTTGATCTATCCTAACCTAACCTAACCATACTCGCCGGAAAATCCCCCCATGTGGCTAAGACTTTAAGGTAAAACTCTAAACTCTTAACTAAAACTAAACTAAGCTAGAACTCTAACTAAAACTCTAAGCTAAGACTCCATGCTAAAACTCTAAACCCTTAACTATAACTAAACTAAACTTCAACTCTAAGTAAAACTCTAAGCTAAGACTCTAAGGTAGAACTCTAAACTCTTAACTAAACTAAACTAGAACTTCAACAAAAACTCTAAGCTATGACTCTAAGATAAAACTCTAAACTCTTAACTAAACTAAACTAGAACTCTAAGTAAAACTCTAAGCTAAGACTCTAACCTAAAAACTCTAAATTCTAAACTATGACTAAACTAAACTTCAACTTCAACAAAAACTCTAAGCTATGACTCTATGATAAAACTCTAAACTCTTAACTAAACTAAACTAGAACTCTAACAAAAACTCTAAACTACGACTCTAAGCTAAAAACTCTAAATTCTTAACTTTAACTAAACTAAACTTCAATTCTGACTATAATTCTAAGCTAAGACTCTAAGCTAAAACTCTAAACTCTTAACTAAAACTAAACTAAACTAAAACTCTAACAAAAACTCTAAGTTAAGACTCTAAGCTAAAACTATAAACTCTTAACTAAAACTAAACTAAACTAGAGCTTCAACAAAAACTCTATGCTAAGACTCTAAACTAAAAACTCTAAACTCTTAACTAAAACAAAACTAAACTAGAACTCTAACAAAAACTCTAAGCTAAGACTCTAAGCTAAAACTCTAAACTCTTAACTAAAACTAAACTGAACTAGAACTCTAACTAAAACTCTAAGCTATGACTCTAAGGTAAAACACCAAACTCTTAACTAAAATTAAACTAAACTAGAACTCTAACAAAAACTCTAAGCTAAGGCTCTAAGCTAAAAACTCTAAACTCTTAACTAAAACTAAACTAAACTAAAACTCTAAGCTAAGTCTCGAAGGTAAAACTCCAAACGCTTAACTATATCTAAACTAAACTAGAACTCTAACAAAAACTCTAAGCTAAGACTCTAAGCTAAAACTCTAAACTATAAACTAAAACTAAACTAAACTAGAACTTCAACAAAAATGCTAAGCTAAGACTCTAAGCTAAAAACTCTAAACTCTTAACTAAAAAATAACTCTTAACTAAACTCTTAACTAAAACTAAACTAAACTAGAACTCTAAATAAAAATTTAAGCTAAGACTCTAAGGTAAAACACCAAACTCTTAACTATAAGTAAATTAAACTAGAACTCTAACTGAAACTCAAAAGGTAAAACATTAAACTCTTAACTATAATTAAACTAAATTAGAACTCTAACAAAAACTCTAAGCTACGACTCTAAGGTAAAGCTCTAAACTCTTAACTATTACTAAACTAAACTAGAACTCTAACAAAAACTCTAAGCTAAGACTCAGCTAAAACTCGAAACTCTTAACTAAAACTTAACCAAACTATAACTTTAAGTAAAACTCTAAGCTATGACTCTAAGCTAAAACTCTAAATTCTTAACTGTAACTAAACTAAACTTTAACTCTAACTAAAACTCTAAGCTAAGACTCTATGGTAAAACTATAAACTCTTAACTAAAACTAAACTAAACTAGAACTCTAATTAAAACTCTAAGTCTAAGCTAAAACTCTAAACTAAAACTAAACTAAACTAGAACTTCAACAAAAACTCTAAACTAAGACTCTAAGCTAAAAACACTAAACTCTTAACTAAAACTAAACTAAACTAGAACTCTAACAAAAACTCTAAGCTGAGACTCCAAGCTAAAACTCTAAACTCTTAAGTAAAACTAAACTAAACTAAAACTCTAAGCTAAGTCTCTAAGGTAAAACTCCAAACTGTTAACTATAACTACACTAAACTAGAACTCTAACAAAAACTCTAAGCTAAGACTCTATGCTAAAACTCTAAACTCTTAACTAAAACTAAACTAAACTAGAACTCTAACAAAAACTCTAAGCTAAGACTCTAAGCTAAAACTCTAAACTCTTAACTAAAACTAAACTAAACTAGAACTCTAATTAAAACTCTAAGTCCAAGCTAAAACTCTAAACTAAACTAGAACTTCAACAAAAAACTCAAAACTAAGACTCTAAGCTAAAAACTCTAAACTCTTAACTAAAACTAAACTAAACTAGAGCTCTAACAAAAACTCTAAGATAAGACTCTAAACTAAAACTCTAAACTCTAAACTCTTAACTAAAACTAAACTAAACTAAAACTCTAAGCTAAGTCTCTAAGGTAAAACACCAAACTCTTAACTATAACTAAACTAAACTTGAACTCTAACAAAAACTCTAAGCTAAGACTCTAAGCTAAAACTCTAAACTCTTAACTATTACTAAACTAAATTAGAACTCTAACACAAACTATAAGCTAAGACTCTAAGCTAAAACTCTAAACTCTTAACTAGAAGTGAACTAAAGTAGAACTCTATCAGAAACTCTTAGCTAAGACTCTAAGCTAAAAACTCTAGACTCTTAACTATAACTAAACTAAACTAGAACTCTAACACAAACTCTAAGCTATGACTCTAAGGTAGAACTCTAAACTCTAAGCTATGACTCTAAGCTAAAACTCTAAATTCTTAACTATAACTAAACTAAACTAGAACTCTAACTAAGACTCTAAAGGTAAAACTCTTAACTAAAACTAAACTAAACTAGAACTCTAACAAAACTAAGGTAAGACTCTAAGCTAAAACTCTAAACTCTTAACTAAAACTAAACTAAACTAAAACTCTAAGCTAAGTCTCTAAGGTAAAACTTCAAACTCTTACCTATAACTAAACTAAACTAGAACTATAACAAAAACTCTAAGCTAAGACTCTAAGCTAAAACTCTAAACTCTTAAATATAACTAAACTAAACTTCAACTTTAACAAAAACTCTAAGCTAAGACTCTAAGCTAAAACTCTAAACTCTTAACTAAAACTAAACTAAACTAGAACTTCAACAAAAACTCTAAGCTAAGACTCTAAGCTAAAAACTCTAAACTCTTAACTAAAACTAAACTAAACTAGAACTCTAACAAAAACTCTAAGCTAAGACTCTAAGCTAAAACTCTAAACTCTTAAATATAACTAAACTAAACTTCAACTTTAACAAAAACTCTAAGCTAAGACTCTAAGCTAAAACTCTAAACTCTTAACTAAAACTAAACTAAACTAGAACTTCAACAAAAACTCTAAGCTAAGACTCTAAGCTAAAAACTCTAAACTCTTAACTAAAACTAAACTAAACTAGAACTCTAACAAAATTTCTAAGCTAAGACTAAGCTAAAATTCTAAACTCTTAACTAAAACTAAACTAAACTAGAACTCTAACTAAAACTCAATGCTATGACTCTAAGGTAAAACTCCAAACTCTTAACTATATCTAAACTAAACTAGAACTCTAACAAAAACTCTAAGCTAAGACTCTAAGCTAAAACTCTAAACTCCTAACTTCAACTAAACTAAACTTCAACTTTAACAAAAACTCTAAGCTATGACTCTAAGCTAAAACTCTAAACTCTTAACTAAAACTAAACTAGACTAGAACTTCAACAAAACTCTAAGCTAAGACTCTAAGCTAAAAACTCTAAACTCTTAACTAAAACTAAACTAAACTAGAACTCTAACAAAAACTCTAAGCTAAGACTCTAAGCTAAAACTCTAAACTCTTAACTATTACTAAACTAAACTTCAACTCTAACAACAACTCTAAGCTAAGACTCTAAGCTAAAACTTTAAGCTCTTAACTAAAACTAAACTAAAGTAGAACTTTAACTAAAACTCTAAGCTAAGACTCTAAGCTATAAACTCTAAACTCATAATTAAAACTAAACTAAACTAGAACTCTAACAAAAACTCTAAGCTAAGAGTCTAAGCTAAAAAACTCTAAACTCTTAACTAAAACTAAACTAAACTAAAACTCTAAGCTAAGTCTCTAAGGTAAAACTTCAAATTCTTACCTATAACTAAACTAAATTAGAACTATAACAAAAATTCTAAGCTAAGACTCTAAGCTAAAACTCTAAACTCTTAAATATAACTAAACTAAACTTCAACTTTAACAAAAATAAGCTAAGACTCTAAGCTAAAACTCTAAACTCTTAACTAAAACTAAACTAAACTAGAACTTCAACAAAAACTCTAAGCTAAGACTCTAAGCTAAAAACTCTAAACTCTTAACTAAAACTAAACTAAACTAGAACTCTAACAAAAACTCTAAGCTAAGACTCTAAGCTAAAACTCTAAACTCTTAAATATAACTAAACTAAACTTCAACTTTAACAAAAACTCTAAGCTAAGACTCTAAGCTAAAACTCTAAACTCTTAACTAAAACTAAACTAAACTAGAACTTCAACAAAAACTCTAAGCTAAGACTCTAAGCTAAAAACTCTAAACTCTTAACTAAAACTAAACTAAACTAGAACTCTAACAAAAACTCTAAGCTAAGACTAAGCTAAAATTCTAAACTCTTAACTAAAACTAAACTAAACTAGAACTCTAACTAAAACTCTATGCTATGACTCTAAGGTAAAACTCCAAACTCTTAACTATATCTAAACTAAACTAGAACTCTAACAAAAACTCTAAGCTAAGACTCTAAGCTAAAACTCTAAACTCTTAGCTATAACTAAAATAAACTTCAACTTTAACAAAAACTCTAAGCTATGACTCTAAGCTAAAACTCTAAACTCTTAACTAAAACTAAACTAAACTAGAACTTCAACAAAAACTCTAAGCTAAGACTCTAAGCTAAAAACTCTAAACTCTTAACTAAAACTAAACTAAACTAGAACTCTAACAAAAACTCAAAGCTAAGACTCTAAGCTAAAACTCTAAACTCTTAACTATTACTAAACTAAACTTCAACTCTAACAACAACTCTAAGCTAAGACTCTAAGCTAAAACTCTAAACTATTAACTAAAACTAAACTAGACTAGAACTTCAACAAAAACTCTAAGCTAAGACTCTAAGCTAAAAACTCTAAACTCTTAACTGAAACTAAAATAAACTAGAACTCTAACAAAAACTCTAAGCTAAGACTCTAAGCTAAAATTCTAAACTCTTAACTAAAACTAAACTAAACTAGAACTCTAACTAAAACTCTAAGTTAAGACTCTAAGGTAAAACACCAAACTCTTAACTAAAACTAAACTAAACGAGAACTCTAACTGAAACTCAAAGGTAAAACATCAAACTCTTAACTAAAATTAAACTAAACTAGAACTCTAACAAAAAAACTCTAAGCTAAGACTCTAAGCTAAAACTCGAAACTCTTAACTATAACTTAACCAAACTAAAACTTTAAGTAAAACTCTAAGAAACTCTTAACTAAAACTAAACTAAACTAGAACTCTAACAAAACTCTAACCTAAGTCTCTAAGCTAAAACTCGAAACTCTTAACTAAAACTTAACTAAACTACGACTTTAAGTAAAACTCTAAGCTAGGACTCTAAGCTAAAAATCTAAATTCTTAACTGTAACTAAACTAAACTTCAACTCTAACTAAAACTCTAAGCTAAGACTCTATGGTAAAACTCTAAACTCTTAACTAAAACTTAACTAAACTACAACTTTAAGTAAAACTCTAAGCTAGGACTCTAAGCTAAAAATCTAAATTCTTAACTGTAACTAAACTAAACTTCAACTCTAACTAAAACTCTAAGCTAAGACTCTATGGTAAAACTCTAAACTCTTAACTAAAACTAAACTAAACTACAACTTTAAGTAAAACTCTAAGCTAGGACTCTAAGCTAAAAACTCTAAACTCATAATTAAAATTAAACTAAACTAGAACTCTAACAAAAACTCTAAGCTAAGAGTCTAAGCTAAAAAACTCTAAACTCTTAACTAAAACTAAACTAAACTAAAACTCTAAGCTAAGTCTCTAAGGTAAAACTTCAAACTCTTACCTATAACTAAACTATACTAGAACTATAACAATAACACTAAGCTAAGAATCTAAGCTAAAACTCTAAACTTTTAACTAAAACTAAACTAAACTAGAACTTCAACAAAAACTCTAAGCTAAGACTCTAAGCTAAAAACTCTAAACTCTTAACTAAAACTTGTAAAATTGGTTTAGAAGGGGGATTACATAAAGAACTTGATCTGAAAATGCCTTTTGAAAAGTATTGCTTGATGTTGTGGTATTCAAAAATTCGTAAAGTAAAGTTGTGGTGAAAGGGATGAGTACTTCAAATTGTAAAATTGGTTTAGAAGGGGCATTAAGAAAGGAACTTGTTCTGAAATGCCTTTTGAAAAGTATTGCTTGGTGTTGAGGTAACCAAAAAGCTGTAAAGTAAAGCTTTGGGTGAAAAGGATGGATGTTTCAACTTGTAAAATGGGTTTAGGACGGTCACTAAGAAAAGAACTTGTTGTAAAATGCCTTTTGAAAGGTATTTCATGGTGTTGAGGTATCCAAAAAGCTGTAAAGTAAAGTTGTGGGTGAAAAGGATGGGTACTTCAAATTGTAAAATGGGTTTAGAAGGGTCATTAAGAAAGGAAATTGCTCTGAAATGCCTTTTGAAAGGTATTTATTGGTGTTGAGATATCCAAAAAGCTGTAAAGTATAGTTGTGGGTGAAAAGGATGTATGCTTCAACTTGTAAAATGGGTTTAGAAGGGACATTAAGAAAGGAACTTGCTCTGAAATGTCTTTTGAAAAGTATTTCTTGGTGTTGAGGTATCCAAAAAGCTTTAATGTAATGTTGTGAGTGAAAAGGATGGGTATTTCAAGTTGGAAAATAGGTTTAGAAGGGACATTAAGAAAAAAAAGTTGCTCTGAAATACCTTTTGAAAAGTATTGCTTGGTGTTGAGGTATCCAAAAAGCTGTAAAGTAAAGTTGTGGGTGAAAAAGATGGATGCTTCAACTTGTAAAATGGGTTTAGGAGGGACATTAAGAAAAGAACTTGTTCTGAAATGCCCTTTGAAAAGCATTGCTTGGTGTTGTGGTATCCAAAAAGGCAGTATAGTAAAGTTGTTGGGGAAAAGATGAGTACTTCAAGTTGGAAAATGGGTTTAGAAGGGACATTAAGAAAGGAACTTGCTCTGAAATGTCTTTTGAAAAGTATTTCTTGGTGTTGAGGTATCCAAAAAGCTGTAAAGTAAAGTTGTGGGTGAAAAGGATGGATGCTTCAACTTGTAAAATGGGTTTAGGAGGGACATTAAGAAAGTAACTTGCTCTGAAATGTCATTTGAAAAGTATTGGTTAGTGTTGAGGTATCCAAAAAGCTGTAAAGTAAAGTTGTGGATGAGAAGGATGGGAACTTCAACTTGTAAAATAGGTTTAGGATGGACATTAAGAAAATAACTTGTTATGAAAAGATATAATAAAGCCTTAAAAAAGTATTAAAAAATGGGGAGGGGACTCTTTGGGGCCCGGGGGGGACCTTTATGGGTCCGGGGGGCCCTTGAGAGCCGGGTGGTCCTCTGGGAGCCTGGGGGACCTTTGGGGGCGGGGGCTTCCTTCGGGGTCAGGGTAGGGCGATCGGGGCCCTTTGGGGTTGGGGTAGAGGACCTCACTACACTGTTCAAATAGAACTTGTTTACTATAACGACCACACTCAAAACCTCTTCTAAAACCTTTTCTAAAATCATCTTTTAATATGTCTCTAACTGTTTTCACCGAAATAATTCCCTAAAATGTCTAAAACGGTTTCGCCCAAATAATCCCTAAACGTAATTTCAGTGAATTCCTTTTGTTTTTGACATCTCTGTGCTTTCACATTTGAAATTACTGGGAAACCCTTTCGCGCGCTAATCACTTCATCTCATAAATGTTCCTAGCTACACTATTAAGGTTTCGTTAGAATATCAATTTATCTCTCCGATTTAAAGATCAGTGAAGCCGTATTTAAAAATAGAATTTCTATCTCTTTAGACTCCCGCATAATTCCAAGATAACAAGTGATGTCATTTCTAATTCCTGACACTAAAGATCAATGAAGCCCTATTTAAAAATAGGATATTAATTTTTCTCTCTGACCTAAAGAACGTTTATCCCTCAGACCTAAGATCAAAGAAGCCATACTTGTTTCTTTATTCCCCTTTTCGTAAATCAATAATTCCCCTAGCGATTATGTAAATCAAGTTCTCAAAAATTCTCTCCCCTTTCGTGAATCAATAATTCCCCTCGATTATGTAAATCAATTTCATCGAAACCAAGAAACATCCATAAAAGTGAGAAAAATCCTGTTTTTTCATTCTCACTGACAAAAACCATAAAACAGACATAAATTGATGTTGACATCCATGAAAAACATCAAATAAATTGACCAACACTCATAACCGTCCAAGAAAAATCCATAAAAGTGAGAAAAATCCTGTTTCTTCAAGTGAGAAAAATTCTGTTTTTTCATTCTCACTGACAAAAACCATATAACAGACATAAATTGATGTTGACATCCATGAAAAACATCAAATAAATTGACCAACACTCATAACCGTCCAAGAAAAATCCATAAAAGTGAGAAAAATCCTGTTTTTTCATTCTCACTGACAACGAACAGACATAAAAACATGCATAAATTATGTAAAAAAGTTGTAGGTGGCAGCAGGGGTGCCCGTCACGAGTTATAGGGTCCTCTCTACTTACTTCTAAGAGAAATGTTAAAAAATTTACATTTAAGCAATTATTTAACTTTATTTATGCTCATCTTTGATTTAATGTAGTAGCTCTTTACTTTTCTTTGAAAAACTTATTTTGTGAATAAAGTTTTTTAATTAATCAAACATTTCGTGAAAATAAAGTGTAAGTAAGGAGCGACCCCAGCTCAATGGTATCCAAAACTCTAGAAAACGGAACTTTGACAGCAATAGATACATCAAAAGAATTGGATTTTAATGCTGATTTCAAATATGTAAGTTTCATCAAGTTTAGTCCTAGCCATTAAAAGTTAGGTGTCTGAGAAAATTTGGCTGATTTTCGAAAAACGGGGGAAAGACCCCCCTAAAAGCTATAGAATCTTAATGAAAAATCACACCATCATATTCAACGTATTAGAGAAGCCTACTGTATAGGTTTCATGCTCCTTTCTACAAAAATGTGGAATTTTACATTTTTTTTGCCAGAAGAAAGATCACGGATGCGTGTTTATTTGTTAGTTTTTTTTTTCTCTCTCGAGATATCGTATCAAGCTAATGGTTTTAGAATATCGGGCTAACTTTGAAAGAAAACTTGTTAAAAACCTGTTACTTCTAACAGAAATGTTAGAAAATTTACGTGTAAGCAATTATTCAACTTTATTTCTGTTCATCATTGATTTAATGTAGTAGCTCTTTACTTTTCTTTGAAAAACTTATTTTGTGGAAAAAATTTTTTTAATTAATCAAACATTTCGTGGTAACGAAGTGTAAGTAAGGAGCGACCCCAGTTCAATGATATCCAAAACTCTAGAAAACGGAATTTTGACAGCAATAGATACATCAAAAGAATTGGATTTTAATGCTGATTTCAAATATATAACTTTTATCAAGTTTAGTCCTACTCATTAAAAGTTAGGCTCTGAGAAAATTTGGTTGATTTTCGAAAAACGGTGGAAAGACCCCCTAAAAGTTATAGGACCTTAATGAAAAATCACACCATCACATTCAGCATATTAGAGAATCCTACTGTAGAGGTTTCATGCTCCTTTCTAGAAAAATGTGGAATTTTACATTTTTTTTTTGCCAGAAGAAAGATCACGGATGCGTGTTTATTTGTTAGTTTTTTTTTTCTCTCTCGAGATATCGTATCAAGCTAATGGTTGTAGAATATCGGGCTAACTTCGAAATAAAACTTGTTAAAAACCTGTTACTTTTAAGAAAAATGTTAGAAAATTTACATTTAAGCAATTATTCAACTTTATTTCTGTTCATCATTGATTTATTGTAGTAGCTCTTTACTTTTCTTTGAAAAACTTATTTTGTGGAAAAAGTTTTTTTAATTCATCAAACATTTCGTGGTAATGAAGTGTAAGTAAGGTGCGACCCCAGCTCAATGGTATCCAAAACTCTAGAAAACGGAATTTTGATAGCAATAGATACATCAAAAGAATTGGATTTTAATGCTGATTTCAAATATATAAGTTTCATCAAGTTTAGTCCTAGCCATTAAAAGTTAGGTGGCGTAAAAATTTGGCTGATTTTCGAAAAACGGGGGAAAGACCCCCCTAAGAGCTATAGAACCTTAATGAAAAATCACACCATCATATTCAACGTATTAGAGAAGCCTACTGTATAGGTTTCATGCTCCTTTCTACAAAAATGTGGAATTTTACATTTTTTTTGCCATAAGAAAGATCACGGATGCGTGTTTATTTGTTAGTTTTTTTTTCTCTCTCGAGATATCGTATCAAGCTAATGGTTGTAGAATATCGGGCTAACTTTGAAAGAAAACTTGTTAAAAACCTGTTACTTCTAAGAGAAATGTTGGAAAATTTACATTTAAGCAATTATTCAACTTTATTTCTGTTCATCATTGATTTAATGTTGTAGCTCTTTACTTTTCTTTGAGTTTTTTATTTTGTGGAAAAAGTTTTTCTTTTTCCTGGTTTTATCACAGACATTAAATCTCATACAGGCTTTTATCAAGAACATTAAATCTCATTCCGTATGTAAAAAAAACATATTCAGCTAATTGATGAATTTTAGACATATAAAATTATAGATATAATGAAAAATAATAAGTAATCCTGTTTATTACATTTATAGAGCATCCTTCAGTATATTCATGAAGGCTTTATTGTCACAGAGTTTTTAATCATAGTGTTCTCAATCTTTTTAGGATGTATGGCTCGGGTGGGAGCTCACAGCTGAGGATGAGGTTCTTTTTTGTAGTACATGCATTGATGCTACTGATGATGGTAATGGAAGTTCATTATACATCATTAGGTCTGTCGTATACATCTGATGATTTAGTGAGGCGGGGACTTTCGGGTCGAATGTGCATTGAAGACGATGAGCGGTTGGCTCCAAGTTTACCATCTATAAGAGTACGTGATGATTTATTTCAGGAGATGCCCCCTCCCCTTTGATTGATATAACAATAAATGATGAAGACGGGATTGAATGTATACCACCCCCTCTATGTCAGATAGCGATATTAGAAGAAGATTGTGATAGTGACGTAGAGATAATAGAACCAGACATTGTATATTTAAAAACCATTATAAATATTGATTTTTCAAATGAGTAAATGATTAGAAGAATGATTTATTTTTTATCTTTGATAGAAAACTTGGCTGTGGACTGATAGTACTCTATTGGGTAATCTAATTAAACTGAGCTATTCATGTACAGAAGTCTCTGCTGGTATCCTTATTCTATACATATCTAGTTGGATTAAATAAATATATTATAAACAAATTTATTGTATGATTACAATATAAAACTCATTTGCATATCAATAATTAGATTTATCGTTAAATGATATATGAGAACTCTTCCACCACGGTTTCCATTGTTTAAAATCCATTCCATAGAATGACCTCTTATGCTGTCTCTTAAATGTCCACTTTTTCTCTTCTCTTAGAGCATATTCATCAAAATATTCAGTGTTATATCTTGCATTATACACATTTTTCTTTCGGTTTTCACTGCTGTCTTTTACACTATATTTTGAGATACCTCTACAGAGAAAGCCTTCTTTTCCCGGTCTCTTCTTTTGATATTCCTTTTTTGTCATATCGAACCTTCTTTTATGTGAGTTTACTTGCAATCGATATAAATTTCTCTCCGTATCACGTATGATTTTTCTTCTCGTTTCCTCTAGATTCTTCTCATCTATCTCTACATCTATGCTGTCTAAACATGCAGTAGGTTCATTAGAATGTTCAAAATCATGAAAATGTCCTTTACAAATAGAACAGTTGCAATAAAAGGATATTTCTAACTCAACTTGTTCACTCATGTTATCACACTGCTAACTATAAACTTAGTGAATTCTATTCACACACTAATAAAAACTTGTCCTAGTCGATTACGCAATCAATTTCTCAGAAATCCTCTCCCCCTTCGATTTTGCAATCAATTTCTCAGAAATCCACTTCCCCCTCGAGTCCTAGATCAATACATCTCTCCCTCGTCAATGCGCATCTGCAAACTTCGCCCTGGAGTCAATACACCTAGACGAACAACAACAAATCCTGTTCCCGTTAGAATGTTCCAATACATTCCCCCACCGACTATGCAAATCAAGTTCTCAGAAATCCACTTCCCCCTCTTGTCCTAGATCAATACATCTTTCCCCCGTTAATGCGCATGTGCAAACTTCGCTCCGGAGTCATTACACCTAGACGAACAACAACAAACCAATTGACCTTGACCCCATTAGACTCGATCGATAATCCTTGAATAAATTATGTGTATTCAGCGTTAGACTCAATTGCAGATGGCAGCACGGTGTTCGTTTCACAGTTATGGATAGCTTCCTATTAGTGTCCAGTCCCCCTGAACGGTTTCTCATAGCCCAGGGTACATTTCCCATCAAAATATCAAAATGCAAAAAGGGTGGAAATTCTTGTCCCCGCTCACCCCGTGTGCTGTGGAGGAGTTTGGTCTATGTCTGCTCATTCCTGGGACGGAATCCGGGCCTCGGCTAGGTGATAAAAGAGGCTAAAAAACTCTATTACTAGAGATAACATAAAATGTAGCAATAATAGGGAAATTATCATATAATTTCTACGGCAACCCTCTAAAATCAGACCATCCCTGTTTCTAGCTCTCAGCTAGCAAGATTCGTGCCCTGGTGAAATTCCCACCCCTGACAAAATTCCAGCCATTGATACATTGTTTTTCTTATTAGCTGCCCCATTTTGTCACCATTAAGGGGTAGAGCCCATCTGAATAGAGGGGGGTGGAGGAGAATCACATGTAAGTGCGTTGACCTAAGGCTGCTGTATGCTAAAGTAAAATGTCAGTAGTATGAGCGAATTCAATTCCTTAAAACACAGTTTCAGTTTCTGTCTTTTTTATCATATAAAAAATTGGATTTATTCCAATGACTTGACCTGAAATTTGTGTTATCAGTGTTGATATTGATGAAGAGATGGACTAATACAAATGAATCCGTCGGTGACAGGTGCTAAATATGGCCTATTTTATGGCCGATAAAAATTGTGGGTAAATACGGCCAATATTTTAAAAACTAAAATATGGCTGATTTTATTCCATAACCACAGAGGAACAGAGAATTCACTTGTAAATAATGTCGTGACTCAAAAACTGTTTATTCTTTTCATTGGCTTAGAATGTTATACAAAAATGATAGGTTGTGTATATGCTCACTCATGTTATAAAGATAAACCAAGAGAATTAAAACTCAAATTTTAAAATAGCAAATTTATCAAAAGGGGTTGAGTTAAATTTGGGTTGAGTTACTCGCACAACCTAAATAATTGCTATGGAGTTATTTAAGTAAAATATTTATTTTATTAAAATCTTTCGCATTTTTCTATAGTCTAGCCGTAATAAATCACTTAACTAATTAGGTAAATGTAAGTAAATTGACCGTGAATAGCAAGTATTAAAAGCCAAAATCTTAAAATGGAAGAAAATCGTACATAGACTTTCGTGAATATAACTAATCAATCTTAACAACGACGTGTGAAGAAAGTTACCGTGATGAAAGAAATAATAACATGATTTCACGCGTTTTAAACCAACAGAAAACAAGTAGGTCTAAATGTCGTTATAAATCATCAGTTATAAGTTTCCAAATTTGTTTAGAGGTGCCTTTTTGGGCTGACTCAAATATGGTATGAACTATTACTAATTATTAGCTGGAACATTGTTGGACATAGTCAAGACCTCTGGATGAACCAGAAGGTTGTTAAAACATGGATACTCCGATGATTAAAGAACAGGTCTCAGATGTTTGAATTTTCCATTTTATTTTTCTCAAAATTTGGATATTTGTGCAAACGTAACCTCTTAAGAAGTTGACTACGTCAGAGCTGGTTTACAAAAAACACCCCAAACAAAAGTATTGAATTAAAGCTTTCGGACCATTATTTTTAGCATGCCGCCGAAGTCTTTATAGGCGCATAGTATTTAAGTAGCAACTAAGAGTTCCATTCGCTCCCTGACTCCATAGGGAGCAATGGAGTTTATCACCAGGAGCAACGAAGGTATTATGCATAACTCTAGAACAGAAAGTGTTTTTTCAGTTGAAGCGTCAAATTCAGGGTATTATAGCCTCGCTTTGTCCCTCCCTTCGAATATTCAGCCCCCTGTTTGTTTTAAATAAGGCTATGATAGAAATATAAAACGATATTTACAGATAGATATTTATTGCAAAAAAAGCCACCGGACAATGGAAACACAAAACTGTTACTCAAAACAATGATTGGATAACGCACACAAAATAAAATATCAAAAAAAGAACAACAAAAAGACCACCTTACATAGAAACAGCAATATCTTAAGTACTAGCCCCAAGTTTTTTCCAGCAAAACAAACCTCTATGTGCTATTTCCAAATTCATATATTTTGCATTGTTATTAATTATCCCAAAATCATTCGAATCCATAACTAAAACAAACTACTCATTTGACACTACATTATTTGAAAATAATAGTTACCATTTCCGAATCAGATAAAAATGGGATTTTTTTTACTTGCTAGTTTTATTAACATTTTTTTTTAATTTTTGGTTACTATGTGCTGTGTTTCGTCTTTTACTAGGTTACAGCCACCGATGCAACCAAGGTAAATCTTTACTTAAATTCAGTAGTTCGGGACAAAGGGCATAAAGTGAAGCAGGTCCTTACCAACTTCTCCACACATGTCGCATGGGTAAGGACCATCCATTGTTCTTACCCTCCCTAAAAATTTTCTTCTTTATCTAAGTGCTAAGAAATTTCCCCTCCCTGACATATACCCAAGGCTGTATCCAGGATTTCTTTTCGAGGGGGGTATTTTTTCGGAGTAGATTACAAAAATATTAGAATAAGCTATCGAACGGTTGTTTAGACACATTTTCGTTACGTTTTTACGAGTCGGGCAAAAATTCGGAAGGGGGGTTCAAATCCCCTAACCACCACCATGGATACAGCCTTGCCAATATCACTATCTCTATGAATACGCATATCAGGCTTTAAACCTTTCATGGTTACAACGATAGCTGCAACATATTAAAGAGCCAACCACGGTCCAGCAAAGTTTTAAGAGTGTTTTATAAGAAGGCATCTAACAAGAAAAAAAAAATCATTTGACGCTTATTCAACGAATGTTAACTATTATTTCAGTTGATCTTAATAGTAAAAGTTAATTGCGACACAAAAAATAAAAAGACATTCAAAAAAGAGCCTGAAAAATCATAAAAATGGTGGCAGATCGAAAAAAATAGCCTATATCATTTGAAATACCATGGTCAAAAACCCCATACAGGGGAATTACTGTCCTTCGCCTTGAACCACAAGGAAAATCACTTTTTTGGATAGGTAGCATTGATTTTTGTTCTACCAAGTCTAGCAGGCAAACATAACATCACAGATAGATGCTTAATATCTCATACCACCCACATCTACGAGCTATTTATAGATTCGTCCCAGTGACGCCATCTATAAGTGCGATATTTAATTAAAATGGTATATTTTGGTGTTTGTGTATCTCATATAGGATAATATTTTATAATTTATCTGCCGCTCCTCAAAGATACCGTTGATAATATTCCCTTGGACTCTTTGTGTGACAAAATTAAACATTTTTGTAGGAACGTTTAAGAGAGGTGCGTATCAAACCTACAGTTAATGCCCTATTTTAACAAAGACTCACGCTATTTCTTTAGTATCTTTGCCTAAGTTAGACAAATATTTTTTTATAAGGCTTATTGTGCATATTTAAAAAATCTAAAAAGAATCAATTTTTTTAAACTATTCTTTCTGATGGAAGTAAAGACCGAAGTTGAAACTTAAAACGAGCAAAACTTATTGTTTTGTAGTTTATGCAATATACATCTGCAAAACAGTTGCAAATAAGCTGAATATTTTGGAATATTTTTAGAATTTTAAAAGACTAGCGCTTTACTGAAAACACAAAACCGACACAATAAAACAGGATTGGGAGCCGAAAAATGCTCAAGTAGCCTTCAGATAGTAAAAGTTAGCAAACCTACAGTTAATGCCCTATTTTAACAAAGACTCACGCTAACTTCTTTAGTGTCTTTGCCTAAGTTAGAAAAAGATTTTGGTTGTAAGGCTTATTGTGCATATTTAAAAATCTAAAAAGAATTAAATTTTTTCTGATGGAAGTAAAGATCGAATTTGAAACTTAAAACGAGCAAAACTTATTGTTTTGTAGTTTATGCAAAACAGTTGCAAACAAGATGAATATTTTGCAATATTTTTAGAATTTTAAAAGACTAGCGCTTTACTGAAAACACAAAACCGACACAATAAAACAGGATTGGGAGCCGAAAAATGCTCAAGTGGCCTTCAGATAATACAAGACTAATTTATATGGCTCTCAATAATCTTTCACTGGTCTTGAAAGCAGTAAAGTTTAGTATATGATATCAATTCTCTAAAATCTCCAGCAAGCTCAGTTTTCACTAAAGTGCTAGTTTTGTTTTATAATTCTACAAATATAGGAAAATATCACGAGTAAGTTAATCTCCACCAGTTTTGCAGAGATATGTTGCATAGACTCTGAAGCAACAATTATTGTTCGTTTTAAGTTTCAACTTCGCAGTCTACTTCAATTAGAAAAACTGTTTTATTTAAATAATATAAGATGGGGAACTATTTCTGCTCCAATCTTTCTGTATATTATTAGATTTTTGAAGCGTTTAAAGGATTGAACCTCAAGTTGGTGATGAAGAAAGGAATACTCCTATGGTGTTTGACACCATAGAGATGTCTGACTATACCGAGGGGTCACCCACTTTCTGGCATCTGGTGCACGCCACGGAGCGCCAAGTGTGCCACACGGTTCGGCCAAGCTTGGTACAGTCTCCATCACGTTTAGCATAGTTCCGTCACGCTTTGTGCAGTTCCCACAACGCTTGGCGCCTTTTCACTGCTCTCGAAGTACACAGAGTGGTATTGCTCGCTTTTTCTAAATAGTGGAGTTCGGAACCCGATTCTTCTCTTCAAACACCACTAGATATTCTATGATCGAAAAAACTGTAAATAAATATTAGATATATACTGATATCCGAAATAGTGGCCTCAATTCACAGAAAAATAAAAGAGGGCAAAAATCTAAAATTCAAGATCGAAGGGGGTTGGGGGTATAATTTTATTCTTTATCCAATTTTTCAATGAAAGTACCAAAGAGTTTTTTTTAATATAGGAGGCAAATAGCTCCCCATGCCCCCTCCCCTCAATCACCGCTATGGGTTCGAAATCCCGTGACAACAGAAAAGACAAAATCAAGCAATATAAAATAACACTTACTTGACTTAGGAAATACTTGAAATAAAACAGTTTGTGGTAACAAACTGTAAGTAAGGAGCGACCCGACTCAATAGTTAAGCGAAACTCTAAAAAACCGTATTTTGATACCAATATATACATCAAAAGAATTCAATTCTTATGCTGATTTCAAATATATAAATTTCATCAAGTTTAGTCTTGCCCATCAAAAGTTACAAGCCTGAAAAAATTGCCTTATTTTTGAAAAAAGGGGAAAACATCCCCTAAAAGTCATAGAATCTGAATAAAAATCACACCATCGGATTTAGCATATTAGAGAACCATACTGTAGAGGTTTCAAGCTCCTATCTGCAAAAATGTGGAATTTTGCATTTTTTGCCAGAAGAAAGATTACGGATGCGTGTTTATTTGTTTTCTTTTTTGTTTTTTCCCCAGGGGTGATTGTATCGACCCAATGATCCTAGAATACCGCAATAGGGCTCATTCGAGCGAAGATTAAAAGTTCTAGTGCCCTTTATAAGTGACCAAAAAATTGGAGGGCAACTAGGCCCCTTCCCACGGTCAGTTTTTTCCCAAACTCATCGAATCAAATTTTGAGATAGCCATTTTGTTCAGAGTAGTCGAAAAATCTAAAAACTATGTCTTTGAGGATGACCTAATCCCCCACAATCTCCGGGGGAAGGGCTGCAGGTTATGAACTTGCCCATTGTTTACACATATTGGTTATTGGGAAGTCTACAGACGTTTTTTAGGGGGTTCTGGTACGGGGGTTGGAGGGAGGGGATTACGGGGGGATCTTTCCATGGAGGAAGTTTTAATGGGGAAGGGACATTTTAATGAAGATTTCACATCATTATTTAAAAAACGATCAGAAATTATATAAGAAAACAAGCTTTTTCAACTGAAAATAAAGAGCAACATTAAAACTTGAAACAAACAAAAATTATTACGTTAATGAGGGGGTTTGTCCCCTAGTCAATACCTCGCTCTTTACGCTAAAGTTTTTTAGTACTATCAAAAGAGCTAATTATTCCAATTAAACGGCCTTTGGGGTTCAGGGGTCATTCTTAAAGAATTGGAACAAAATTCGAACTTCAGGGTAAAGAGGAAGTATTGACTAGGGGCGAACCGCCTCATATACGTAATAATTTCTGTTCGTTTTAAGTTTTAATATTGCTCCTTACTTTCAGTTGAAAAACTTGTTTTTTTTTTTTTACTTAATAGTTAAAAAGAATGACAAAAGCCAAACAATCATCTTTTGACTGTATGGGTGAGGGGTTGTGTTTTTGGCATTTTTAATGTTAGGAGTTACCAGAAGGAGTTGCACAAGCAATAAATTTAGTTAAGTAGTGGGAATAAGTGGTTACCCCCCCCCCCCCCCAAGAATAGCTTTTACACTTAAAGAAATGGTCCACTTTTGTTAAAAGAATAACAATTCAAGCTCTTGACACCCCAATTTTTTTTTTAGTTTTAGCCATGAATTTTTGACACCCTACACTGAAATTTTGGCTATTGGTTTTGCCAGAAATGGAAAGCTCAATGAAGGGACGTGCATTAGGGGGAGGTCCCTGTCCCAAATAAATCTTAAATCATTTTTAATTTCCGGTCACTTCTTATTCAAGCTATCAAATAAAATTTGTTTTTTTACCCCCCCCCCCCCCCCCCCCCCCCCCCCCCCCCCCCCTCCCGAGAAACATTTCTGCGCATATACCTGAATCAACTCTAGTGCCATAACATATACTAATTTTTTATATTAAAGAGCAGACAGGGCCGTATCCAGGATTTTTTTCGGGCTGTGTTTTATACAAGGATTGTTTGGGGGACCGGGGGGGTCACAAAAAACGCATAACAATTTCGTTATATCCATTTTTAATGTTTTTACGAGTAAGACAAAAATTTCGGAGGGGGAGTTCAAGCCCCTTAACCCCCTTGTATACGGCCTTGAGAGCAGACCCCTAAGTTTCTTGGAGGCCTGAGCCCCACTCCCAACACTTTACCTGGGTTATTAGCCTACTAGCCTCCCGTAATCTTTTTATTTTTGAACCATGGTAGCGGAAATTTAAGCAAATAATAACTAAGAATCAATTGTCAAAAAAAAAAAAAAAAAAAAAAAAAAAAAAAAAAAAAAAAATCGAAATGCGAGCAGAAGGATACCTTATGAATGAAAGGTGAATTGACCTGCAGAAAAAAGTGGAAATTAAACAGTTATGGCTGAGCCCGGAAATTTTGTGTAACTTTCAAACCGGCGTGTGGTGGTTTACATAAATCTAAACAGAAGTGTCATTAGTTTTGCATCTCAGCTTCAAAAGCCCTGTTAACAGAAATTAAAAATGGTTTCTGATTTTGATTATCATCTAGATTATCCTCATTTCCTGCTAAATCATCATCTTTTTAATTGATTTTGGAGTGCGATTGGCGTGGAACGCATTATTTGTGAATTCTTTTGTCTATATTAATTTGTGCGTAATATATCGTTTGAAAATATGGTAATCGCAAGGAGAAGAATATTTTCATAATGATTTCTAAATAATTTTGAAAGTGGAGATGAAGTCGGCCGAATTCGATGAAAATTTTGGAGTTGACTTAAGTTATTACAGATGGAAGCTAGTTAGGGTCAAAGATGCCAATTCCGTTTGAAGATGTATTGGTAGGGCTTCATTATTGCATTAAAACTTTGTCAGTAATAAATTATTTTCATAAAATCAAAATATTGCAAAAATCTAGCTTATAACTCCCCCACAAGGGGCTTTCTCATCAGATTTGACTAGTGGGTGTTTTTTTTTTTTTTTTTTTTTTTTTAACTAAGTGGCTGGTTGCACGAAGGAGCCGTTTTGAAAAAAAGTGTTTCTTATCGAACAATTGGTTACGAACTTTTTAAAATATGGTAAATACTCGCTTACTTTACAAAAATTCTTTATTTTTGTAAGGAAATTAGTTGTCTTAGGTGATTAAAACATACAGATATTTGCTGGAATTGAAATTTGAGCTCATCCCAGAAATTTTATCAATAATTCTCCCGGGTCCGCTACTTATTTAGAGTTGAAAGGATGTCTGTACAGAGAGTACTTTCCTACCCCGCGTTCACATTTTGCCCCAGCACTTTCTTGTTTTCCAATGATAGAAATTATATCTAAAAGGCACATTTGTGACCATCCTGGTAATCATGCTCCAAATATCATCAAAAGGGTACGTCAAACGGATTTATAACTTATTCCAGCGGACCTTTTCATGCAGTATCCTTAGCCGCAAATTCAGAGGTCGTATTGTTTTACCTAAAGAGATAATTAAGTTGAACAAAGTGTGTAAATTCCAAAGTGTTTAGAATTTTATTGTCTCATCATAAACTTGTACAACTGCAACTTCCGTAAAAATGAGCAAGATACAATCAGGACAAGGCGACGGTTCACTATAAAACTGCGCTGTAATTGAGCGACAAATTATTGAAAACATGATCCCTGAAGTTAGTAATGATCCTAATCCAAAAAAAAGATAATTTATTTCAACTAAGTCAGAGGCAGGTGCCCAGAGGTTAGGAGAGGTAGAGGTAAGGGGTCCGAGGCCGTGTCCCCAAAGTTTCGAAATCTTAGCAAGTTTTCCTGTAATCTCACGCACTTAACTTACTTGACTTAAGGCTCTTGCTGCGTTTGCGTTGGCTTAAAGGACGTCGCAACTCTGCTTTTCCAGGATGAAGGGGCTGCTGCTAGGAGTGGGCCTCGTCAATAGCTACCTATTTCCAGAAGTTTATTGAGGCTGTCCTTCCGTCTTGTCCGGGGTCTTTCCCCTCGGATGGGATAAGCCATGAGCTTTTGGCTCGAAATCATAAAATATTTGGGCTGGGACTGTCGTCTGCATACGTAGGAGTTATCCGAACCACCTGAAGGTTTACTGCGTTATTTGGACGGAGAATGGGACTTGAGAGGTGAGACAAAGCTACCCTGCTTTGCTTAAAAAATCATCCCACAGTGGTCCATCAAACTAATGAGCTGTTTCTTCTGACAGACGTCTATCATGTTGAAGATTGAAGGTTTAAGGAGTCATATTTCCACTTCCGCTCTACAGAGCAGGACTGAGCGTACGGATGCATTATAGATTCACATCTTCGTGAGCCTAGAAATGTGAGAAATTCTCTAAAGAGCGTTGAGTCTTCGAACGATAAACGATGCTTTTGATATTCAGCTGCATACCTATTCATGTGTGGAGCTATCATTAGACAACACGGAGCCAAGGTAAGGAAAACTTATTAAAATTACAGTAGGAACTCCACAGGCAGTTCTGTTCTCAGGGTGTGAGAATTGGCTCAGGGCTCAATTACATTATCTTAATTCTTTCAGTCAGGTTATTTTCAGTCCTATTTTTGCTGCCTCTTCGCGTAGAGCTTCTGGAGCGCCAGTCAATTGGTCGATTGAGTCAGCAACGGGAGCAAGATCATCTACAAAGTCGGCCTCCGTCAGAAACCTATCTTCAAACTGCAGACTGAAATGCAGGAGATTCAAATTTCATATCATGTCATAGTTTATTACGCAATTGAAAAGTTTTGGGGTGGCGACACATCCCTGGTGGACACCAGCTTTGATAGCGAATGTCGTGCTCCTTTTGCCGTTGACTCGAGACACAAACCTCCGTCTCTTCCTAAAGTTTCTTCAATAGCTTACAGTATTTGTCAGGTAGCCCAGTTGTTTGAAGTATCAGCCAGAGAAATTTGCAATCCACTGAGTCGAACGCAGCAACCACCAAGACTTTGAGGATGCTGGATATAATCCAAAGCAAAGGACTCTGGAAAATAGAGGGACTTAGTTGGTACGACTTTGTCAGCAACACCAACCTCCTATCCCGTACGATACAGGTTCCATTCTCCCTGCAAGCTGCGCAATGTACACTGAGATGGTAAGGCCCCCTCCTCCAAATGTTAGGAGAAACCCCTTGCCTTATCGTATATGATTTTAACCCTGCGGTCTCTGGATGGAAACAACCGCGCGGTCGCCCAAGAGCAAGATGGTCCGACAGTCTTCATCATTTTCTAAGTAAGCAAGCATAAGACCTGAAGATGCACCTGTGGCAGCTCAAGACTGGGTGTCCTAGAGAAGGATAGTGTCTGCTCTCTCGACACTGGCACCAAGTCAGCAGGAGAATTAAGTCAAGTAAGTCAATCAGGCCTCGGTGAAATCCCCCTATGTGGAAAATTTTTCCCGAAAATTCTCCCTCCCTCTTAATTTGAGCTATGTGGAATAGGAAAATTTCAATTGGAGAATTCCTTATAATTTGAAATTTGGTTCCTCAAAAGGCCCACTCACAATGAAATTTGTTAATCCCGACAATTAGCTAGGGCTAATTTGTGTAAATCCAATTTTTCATAATTTTTCTGATTGACCCAAATTTGTATTGAAAACTCTGCTTATCTCAAATTAGAACTAGCTATTTCCCGGAATTAATGAAACCTCATTGTGAATGGGCCTTAAACAACTTTTGCGATAGTTTATTTTTCTTTTTTTCTCGTTGCCATTTTTTGTTCCAACGAAATTTGAATTAAAAGCATCGACTGATCATGCAGTAAATATTTAAAAGGGCAATTATGTCGCTCATAAAATAAACAAGTAGCAAAGTAAACATTTCCAAGAAAAAATATTTATCTAGTTTAGAAATACAAGTGTGATTTTCTACCTTCAAACTTTTATTTATCGCAGCCGTAATCATAAGTTTCGTTAGTTACGTCCTGCAAATTTCCAGTTCTGGGGTCATTTATCTCATTATCAAGGCCACAAAATAAAATTTTAGCCTATATTTGGCGTCTTTTTCATCATTGGGCTGGTTGTTGTAACTCGAAAATTGTTCGTATCACTGAAAAAAAAGTAGATTGATATGCTCTTATTTAGATTCTGTTTCTTCCATTATTAGCGTTCTATTAAGTTTTACTATAGAACAGTTATTTTGCACTTTTTTCATCGATTTGGTGGCTGTTTTAATTTTAAAATTGTATACACCATTGAGAAAAAGAAAAAGATTGGCTCTAATTTGGAACATATTGGATGTGAAAGCTGCCAGAGAAGCCGGGAAGGGGGGGGGGGTGAGTTTTAGTCCAAAAATGCAGGGGTGAGCAGTTTTTTTTCACTGAAAATACCAATAAAAGGGTATCTATTTAGCATTTTCAATAAAAATGCTAAAAAAGCATTTTTTGAAATTTAGGGAGGGAAAAAAAATACGGGGACACAAACTTGGAACTTGGATATAGGGTCGAAATATTCATTTAAAGTTACGTTCCACTGTCTTGTATAAAAAAAAAAAAAATCCCTGTTGTTCTACTTATTTGTTTATAGAGCTGGATTTTTGAAACCTTTCACGTGCTTTTGGGGTATCATAACATCCTCCCCCAGAAAATTCCTCACCCCAAAGAATTTGTGATGTGTGCCTTACAGTATAGGATAACCTGCATTGAAATCTAAAAAGAGGTCATGCGCACAAAAACATCAAAAATTAAATAAACTAACATCCAAAATCTTCATTAGATCAAACATTAAATAACATCTGAAAAATGACAAAATAAAATTTTATTTCAATAAACACATGTTGGAGATTCCTTGTTATTTTACAAATGACATTTTAACTTTTTGAGAGAGACTCTTTGTATATATAGGGAGGGGGATTTACTTCCTAACCTCTCTTCATTTGGCGGAATTTACTTGAACTAAGCAGGACAAAAGTGATTTAAAAAAACTGAAGCAATGAAACAAAAAAGGCTGAACTGAAGCGTAAAGAAGGGAGGGCTTATGGGGTACTACCCTCCAGGACCGTATTCAGGATTTTTTCAGGGGGAGGGGGTATAAAAGATTTTTCTGGGGGGGGGGGGGATACAAAAAAATTTAAAAAACGCATCCAAAGTTTGTTGTTTCATTTCGTCATTTCTGTCACATTTCGGGGGGAGGGGGGTGGGTGGGTTCAAACCCTCTAACCTCACCCCTGGTTACGGCCTTGCTATCCTCCCCCCTATTCAGAGCCATTTAGAAATATCGTGAAATGTATGATGCGAAACCTATGTGAATGTTAACTGTTAATACCTACCTGACGTAACGAATGTGAGACATTTTTTGGCTCAACAGCTTTCCAGCTTTTATGCTTGTTTTAGTTTTTTTTTTTCTTTGGACTTCTGCTAATGTCACCTTTATCAGTCTATGCTTTCCACCTATTTCAGCTTCTACGCTTTGAAGAGAAACAAATATGATACGAGCTGCAGGTTTCTACAAAGACTATATATAAATACGTAGAAAAGCGCGGTTTTTTTATAGTTTGAGGGGATATGTTTTAGGGGGGTATTCTTTAGTTTGAAGGGGTATTCTTTTGTTCTATCAATATTAACAACAAAGATTGATAATACAACGAGGTAAAAGAAAGACAAACAAGTGCTAAGCTTAAAAAGATTAATAATTACAATGAAAAAATAATAAAAATTTATAAAAAAAAACATTAATTATAATTTACAAGGCATTATAAGAAAACAAGACAAAAAAAAAGAAGAAACTTCGAACTCAATTATCTCAAATCCATGATTTTGCACATAACTCACTCTTCCGTTGTAACTAAGGAGCAAAATGCTACAAAGATAACATTTGACAGTTTTGACTTATTTATTTATTTGAGAACCGCTGGTTACAAAAACATATACAAAAAGGAAAAAAAAACGTAGAAAAACAAGGAAGAGCAGGCAAAATATACAAAAATAATGTGGCGACGAAAACAGAAATTTTGAACTAACCTTCCCCTGTGTACTACCTGGTCTTTGGAACGGCACCAGGGGTGGATCTAGAGCAAAATCTTGAGATAGCCTAATGTGACAACGGAGCCAATGAGCAAAAGTTTGGAGGGGGGGGGGGCAATGTGACAAAGGTGCCAATAATTGACCAAATTGACAAATTCATTCTAAAAAAGAGAGAAAAATAAGAACAAACAGGATAAGAGGGTGCCGGAAAAATAATGGGGGGAGGGGGTCCCCCCACCCCCTGGATCCACCAGTGGACGGTACTCCTCTTTCTCTTCCTTGAAAAAGGAAAAAAGGATTGCAAGGAAGAATTTTACTTTTTATTAAGTAACAAACAATATTGAAATCATTTAGCTTCCATCAATTGTTCTAGAGTCCAATTAGGTTTGTGCAAGACACTTAAAGCGCAGGGTTGAAATAAAAATTTTAAAAATCCAAAGTCAAAATTATATATCTTGAAGTACTCTAAGATTTTGTTTTTCTAAAGGGGGAATAAATTCCACGCCCCCCCCCCCTTGTGTTTTCATATTCCGTTACATGCTAACATAGTAAGCAATGAAGTAAAGGAACGTCACAAAATGGTTTGAAGTTACGCTTATGTTGGCTTCTTTTATATTATTTTAACGAGTTTCAGAATTTTTTATTTCAGGGAGAAGATACAAAAGACCCTCTCAACTTTTGGGTGTTTTAAAATCAATTTGCGGCCATCAAAGTCGGCTTTCAAGGTAAAGAGTTGCGAGTTGATAGCGGGTTTATTTGCTGGATTCTGAAAATTCTTGGACACGAATTTCAACTTAAAACATCGATATTACAGTGACAAATTTTATCTTTTAACTTTAAAATAGCCACTTTTCTCAACCGTATAAGATTGAGATCAAAAGAACTGGTTAGGAAAAATCCATAGTCAGACTCTACATATTTTAAGAACTTTATTCTCGCTTTTCACGCGAGAAGTGTGTTTCTTTACTACTCCAATAGTGACTAAATGTTTGACTACGAAGCTCAAATTGCTTTCTCCGCGATTTTCTATGACTAGCAGAGAAGCCAGCGGGAAGAGAAAATTTTTTCCCCCATTAGTCAATTAGCCCCTCCCCCTTCCAACGAGAATGCCCCTGACCCGACCATATTAGTTTGTTTTACACCTTCGATGCATTAATACGAGTAGAGTCAACGCTCTAGCGTTACCTATAGTAAAGAGCCATAAGGCTTCAATGAATGTTTATTATTTTTTTCCCCGAGCCACTTCATATGGAAGTGGTGGCCGTATAAACTTTAGAGGGGGCTCATTCGATAGGAAATCGAAATTTCTAGTGCACTTTCAAGAGCCAAGAGTGATCGGATGGCAACTAGCCCCCCTCCCAAGCCCCTTTCCCCCAAACAAGATCAGATAAAATTTTTAGACAGCATTTTTGTTCAAAATTGTCCAAAGGTCAAATAAATATGCCTCCAGGGTTGACATAACCCCCACAGCCCCTGGGAAAAGTGCTGTAAGGTATGCAAGCTTACCTATTCTTTACCTATAAGGTTTTTTATCGGGATAGGGGGGGGGGAGGTGCAAGTTTGAAACTGGGTCACCGAAAAGGCTTAGGGTATAGAGGTGGAGCTTTCAGGAAATGTTGAGAGGGAGGCTAAACAAAATAAAAAACAATATGCGCATGCTGGTTGTCAAAGGGGCGTATCAACAATACCTAAGGGACGGCCAAGGGCATTAAATTGAAACTTTCAGAGTATGACAAGGGTGATGTTGAAGAGTGATTAGAGGGCCAGTCGCCATGTCCTTTTTAGGCCCTCTTCCTCTTAACACTGATTGAAAAATTTCAAAAAGCTATTTTGTTCAAAATAGTGAAAAGGTTTGATTACTGTGTCTCCAGTATGTCACTCCCTACAGCCCCCAGGGCAAGAATTGAAAATTATGTAATTTGTCCATCGTTTACACGTAGGATTTATCATTGGGAGAAGGGAGAAAAGTTGAGGTCAAAAATGCTAAGGGCATTAGGGTGAAACTTAGGGGAATGGTGAGGGTTATGTTTAACTAAATGAAAATACACTATGTGTATCCAGTTGGTTAAAAAGGCGTACCTGCAATATCTTAGGAATGACTTAGGGTATTAAGTTGAAACTATCAGGGCATGTTGAGGGGATATTGAAAAGTGGTCTTAGGACAATCACCCCTCCCCCCACTCCCTTTTTAGCGTCCTTCCCCCAAAAGACATCTGATCAAAATTTTAAATAGGTATCTGGTTTAAAATAGTCTTAAGGCTAAATAACTATGCCCCCAGGGATGACCTCACCCCCCCCCGCAGCCCATGGCGCAAGGATTGTAAGATATGCAAGTTGCCCATTGTTAACATATAAGCCTTGTTATTGGGAAAAGGGGGCATATTGGGTCCTGGATCCCAAACAAGACTTAAGATATAAGGGTGAATTTTTAGAAAATATTGAGGGGGAAGTCGAACAAAAACAAAACACGCAATAGACAGGACCGGTTGTTAAATGGACGTATCATAAAATAGTTTTAAGGCTACATAACTATGCCCCCAGGGATGACCTCACCCCCGCAGCCCATGGAGCAAGGATTATAAGATATGGAAGTTGCCCATTGTTAACATATAAGGCTTGTTATTGGGGAAAGGGGGCATGTTGAGTCCTGGATCCCAAACAAGACTTAAGATATAAGGGTGAATTTTTAGAAAATATTGAGGGGCAAGTCGAACAAAAACAAAATACGGAATAGACAGGACCGGTTGTTAAATGGACGTATCAGCAATATCTAAGGAACGGCTAAGGGTATTAAGCTGAAACTTTCAGGGCATGTTGAGGGGATATTAAAGAGTAATCAGTAGTTATGCATCTATATATTTCACGACTACATGAATATACAGTGTATTTTCACGACTACAAGCCTGAGGCATGAATATACAGTGCAGTTTGACGTGCACATTGCAAAAAGCGACCAATCCTTTTATATTATAGACCTATAAAGTGAACAAACACGTTTTGAGAGAATAATTAAGATTATATAAACGCAACCAGACTGGTTATTGCTATTGATTTCAAACTTACATGGAAACTTACACGTGAGACAGTGTGGTTTGGCGTGCACATTTTAAAAAGCCAGCAAACCTTTACCTATAAAATGAGCAAACACGTTTTGGAACTATGGCTGAGATTATATAACGCAACCAGACTGGTTATTGCTATTGATATCAATTGCACATGGAATTACACAAGAATATACAGTGTAGTTTGACGTGCACATTGCAAAAAGCGAGCAAACCTTTACCTATAAAGTGGTCAAACACGTTTTGAGAGTATAATTGAGATTATATAACGCAACCAGACTGGTTTTTGAGGCAACATCAAGTTTTTAGGGCCAATCAGAGAGAGCGGAGGTTACTCTATATACGATAACTTGATTGGTAGTTGGATTCGAATAAAAGGAGTGATTTTCATTCGCCCTTGAGATTTTGTATATAACGGGCATGCATTACGATTAAACTTTCATAAAGTTCTAACACACCATGGATAACGCATTTGATATTATTGACTTGGAAGCTTTGGCTGTATCGATTTATAATGTGAGTTCAGTTTAGTAAATTTTCTTAATTTATTTCCAAATAAAATCATTTTACATAGTCACCCCTCCAGCAAATTCAAATTCAGGGCATACCCCTCCCCCCACAATACAAACTCTACTATATGATGTTTATCCTCGATAGAAAGCGTAGAATACACTCTTTGTTCCATTAAATAAACCCCATCTTCCCTCCCCCTCTGTCTACGAGTATAATTCATTCATTAGAAATAATTCTCTCGCTCAAAAATGTCATTTTCCCATTATGCCTTTAAAATGTGCTTTCTTTGCAGTCTAGATAAAACCAGGTCTGTTTAATCTTCTTACAAGAGGGTGATTTTCATAAAACAAACTTCACACGCGTGTTATCGGAAATGATTAATGCCACATGCTTTTGTGTAATTCTAGACGGTTTGAAAAAGGGGATGAATTATTGTAAAATTAAACGAGATATTCTATTTTCAAATATATTTGATGAAAGCAAATAATGTTTCAGTTAAATCTTCAAAGTTTTACCTTCATGGAAAGGAAGGGGGGAGGGGGTTTAAGAAAAAGATACATAGCTTTATTACAGACTATTACAGACTACTAATTAGACTATACTATTACAGACTACTAATACAGACTACTATATATTACAGACTACTAATTTTTCTTCTGTAAAAGAGGGATCATTATTTCACACTAAATTTATTCTTCTTTTTTAAGGAGGATTCCGACAAATTATTTTCAAATGTCTTTGATGAAAGCAAATAATGTTTCAGTTAAATATTCAATGTTTTACCTTCATGGAAAGAAAGGGGGAGGGGGTTTAATAAAAAGATACATAGCTTTATTATGTGTAAATTGAATAGCATTTTTTACCTATGATCGCAAATTTTAGGCCTGTAAGCTGTGTTTAACAATCTTTTTTATCTTGTTTAAAGCCTATAGACTGGAACATTTAAATTTTTTTTCTAAATGGCAAAAAATAGAAACGTTGATTTCTATCCTAAGACTACAGACTACTGTTTGTCAAGATTTATTTTTTCACAAGTCGTGCAATAAAACGTTTGATTTCTAGGCCTAGTATATTTCTTGCAAATTTTTACTTTTTGCTTTGCTGAAAAGAGGGGAGAGGCTTCTTTG
Organism: Artemia sinica; assembly: GCA_027921565.1. NCBI lineage: Eukaryota > Metazoa > Arthropoda > Branchiopoda > Anostraca > Artemiidae > Artemia > Artemia sinica. Next base: position 15,560,389 of record CM051258.1, read on the forward strand.
CGATTAATACTTTCTAGACAAAATTCTGGTTATGGGGCGGGGGGTAATAATTTTTCTTCTGTAAAAGAGGGATCATTATTTCATACTAAATTTTTTCTTCTTTTTTAAGGAGGATTCCGACAGTTACTTTCCCCCTGAAAAGAGAGCAAAAGGGAACGATGCCACACCGATGCAAGCTGCAAGGCCTTCCATCATAAGATATGCCGGTTCCTTTACACATGCTCTGGGCCACCCATTGACCACTCAACTTTTAATGCCCGGAGCCTCTCACGCCAGTGCCAGCTCTGTGCAAACCTCTATGCAACCTGGCAGAAAATTGAAAAGATAGTGGATGGCTTCACATAATGCCTCAGCCCCGTCTTCTCAATATCGTGAGGTTGCCACCCTTCATGCTTTGCCAGGGCCTTCAGGCACACAAGTGCAGTTTGAATTTGGAAATGTAAGCATTTTTACCTCTACCTTCTATCTGCTTATAGAAATAGCTACCTATTTCTTTCCAACTTTTTTTTAGCCTCTTCTTCTCACCATTTTTCAACACTGTAAAAGTGTGTGTCAGAGATATTAAAATGTAATCTCCCACCCCAACCATTAAATTTCTCTGCGCCCTCCCCTCAGAGATATTTAAATATAATGTAATTTTTTTTGTTTGTCAAAGAAACCGCTCTTTTGCTATTAGTCAAAACATTGCATTTTCTATGCCACACCAAACTAGCGAATATTTATCGGGGGCTTTTTAGGCGTTCAATTTTTTTTTCAGTGTAATTAAAAAAAATTAACTAAGTTCTATTTTGGCTACTTTATATGAAGTGAGGGGGTGGGGGCATGTATTTAGTTAAAATAAAGCTAGGAGGGGGAAATTAAGTTTTGAGAGAGGTGTAAAAAATGCTACTTATTTAATATCCCGGTAAAAATCTGACTTGAAAAGCTTCAGGAGAAATAGGGTATTGCTTCTTTCTGAACTTTCTGGGGGTGGAGCCAAGTATTTAGTTAAAATAATGCTAGGAGGGGGAAATTGAGTTTTGAGGGTGGGGTGAAAAATTAACATAGGTTTTCAACTTTATAAAATAATGGTTATTTCACATAGAAAATAAACCCTTTTTTCTATAGATTAATGAATTAGCAGCGCCAGCTTCATCAGGTCATGAAGCATCCATTTATAGTGGACCTGAACCAATCCTCGCACCACCAATGGAGTTTTATGGATGAGCCTACACTAGTTCTTGATAATATGGAGTGGCATAGGGGTTTTCTAAATGATCGTTTTGGGGACATGGCCAGCCTAGATGATCTAGCCTGTGACATTGACATGGTGGAGGACCCGGAATGGACAGATAGATTTATGAGAGAGCATTTAGGTGATGTTAGTAGTACTAATGCATCTAAACCGGGTCCTCATAAAGAAATTCCGTCACAGGACAATACAGGCTGGCTTGATCAGCTATCCCCAAACACCCTGGAAGACATACTAACTAGCCTATAGGATTTCATGCCACGTTCATCCAATGCAATTGAACAGACTGGTGGTGGTGCTATTGACAATTTTATGTCACCCCCACCATTCTGGTTAATGATACCGCTAGTAATAATAATGATATAACATCATCACAAGTACCCCCACTTCCAGATTTTTTATTTCCAACTCTGCCTTGCACCATACAAAGGTCTAAAGTGCAAAATTCGGTGACCCCTTTAACTCTCTGATGTCAAGGGATATAATAACAGATCCCCTGGCCATTACGCATTTATATATTAATAAGATTCGAGCCCTTCTTGAACAACAGATGGGGGTGTGGGGTGGAAGGGAAGTTTGAAAGAATCAATAGCACTAAAAATATTTTTTTCAATGAAAATGCGAGCGAGCTGTATTCGAAATACTTGCACACAGAGATGTTGGCAGTTTGCCAGCATTTATCAAATTATGAGGAGGTTTATCTAGATTGGGTTAATAGCATTCAAATTAAATGGGAAAATTATAACGAGGGGGGTAGCGGGTCGGTGGTTTTATTTATTGAGAGTTTAAACGTTAATATTTGTAGATTTAAAAAGGATTTTATTTTAAGAGGTGGGCATGGGGAGAGGGGTATAGTTTTAAAATATCATTCAGATTTAGAGGGATGTAGGGGGATAAAACGAATCTGTTTCGATACGAGGCTACAGTGTTTCACGTATGCATTTTTAATTGCCGCATACAGACCTCTGCGCGATAATGCATCTAAGAAAAAGTTGGATGAATTGGCAGTTAATGGTAGGGAGGGTTCAAAGTTCCCCATAGTAGATTATAATTGTTTAAATGGTCAATTTACCGTGACATTAAAAGGAATAGATATTTTCGAGCGGGCTTATGCACATTTAAAGATTGGTGTCACGGTGTTACAGTATGAAACCGAATTTGAGGAGGAGCACCGTTCCGATAAGAAGGGCGTATTATTTCCATTGAGGGCTCCTTCAATTAAATCAGTAGAACATTGGGTGTGGCTTCTATACACGCCACCCACAGAGCCTGATTCATTTGGATATTTTAATCCAATTACTGATATTAGTAGGGTTTTAAGTGAGGGTAAAAAATGTGGGGGTGTAAGTTATTACTGTCCGACATGCCTGTCCCGATTTTGGACTGATTTAAAGTTAAAGCATCACATGAAACACTGTAAACTTCATGGATACCAGGCTGTGGAGACGGTAAGCGGAGATAGAGCGATCTTGCGTTTTAAGATTTTCCAAAACACGCTCCTAAAGAGCAATAAGATCGCTTTAGATTGCAAGGCCCGACTCAGAGACGTGTACGATTCATCAAATCCAAATCGTGTTAAAATACATGAAGCCATAGGGGTCTCTTACGCTCATGCGCAACGAGATTCCAATAATACCATGCAAGCGCTGGATGTAGTTGAGATGTTGGGCGGCGAAGACTGCATGCGCTCGGCATTGGTCAGTCTAATCAAAACAGCGAACGGTGCAATTTCGCGCCTTCGTTACACAAACTATCCTATGCTCCTATCACCAGATGAAAGATTGGCCATTAAAAATCGTAAAATATGTTGGGTTTGCAAGGGGGAAATTGATGATGGTGTTGGGAATGGAGGGAGGAGGAAGGTGATCGATCATGATCATTTATGGCAGGAAATTACATCGGGGGAAGTAATTTTAGAGGGGTAGCACATCAGTCGTGCAATTTAAACGTTAGACAGCAATATTTCGTACCTGTTTTTATACACAATTCCAATTAAGACTTAAAGTTTGTTCTACCGGTGTTGGCCCACATTGCCAAGGGTGGAGTTGTAGATGACGCATGGGTAGATGGTTCTTTTTCATATAATATCATACCCAAATAATTGGAGAAGCTACTACTGCTAGAATTCATGTGGGAAAAAGTTTACAAGGGTAACACGTGCCTGAATAAAATTCAGCTGAATAATTCAGCTTCTTCCCCAAATCCTTAAGTCAATTGATTCAGGTACAGAAAAGTGACAATTTTGATAGCTTCCCCCTCCTAAAACAGCGCTTCCCCGATGATGAATTGTATGATTTATTAACGTGTAAGGGCATATATCCATATGATTATTACAACTCTGCCTCGAGGCTAGATGAGGTGTCATTACCGCCCATTGAGGCTTTTTACAATTCTCTTACTGAGAGTGAGTGCACCACTAGTGACTACGAATTTGCTAAGATGGTTTGGGCCAAGGGCGGATGTAAAAATGGGTGGGATTATTGTAAGCTATACCTTGCCAGTGACGTACTCACTCTTCTGGATATTGTGTGCAAAAATACGGATAAAATCTATGAGGAATTTGGGTTGTATTTAGGTTATTATTTTTCCACTCCTCATCTGGTGATGGACTTGATGCTTAAAATCAGCAAAGAAGAAATAGGTCAGATCGCCGATTTGGATCAGCATCTGTTTGTAGAGAGATCAATGAGGGGTGGGTATGTTTTTCACGGAGACCGTATCATGAAAACTGATCCGACCGGATAGCACACCGATGAAAAGTCAGACGCAGTTTTTTTGCATATGAATTTTCTTTACCCATCGGCAATGTCTCACTACTGTTTGCCGTGTGGAAATTATAAATGACTTGACAATCCATTTGCTTAGAATTTCCCCGACATTGCTAGCGTTGAGGAGAATGGGGCACAGGGATGGTTTTTTGAAATTGACGGTGAAATACCCATGAAAATCCATGACTCGGTAAAAGACTTTGTTTTTCCGTGCATAAATAGACCGGTGGGTAGGGACTCTCTGAGCCCCTACAATTTATCTTTAGTAGAGGATGGGAGTATGCACTGGGTACCTTCAAAACAAAACTAATTGCCGAAATCAACCCGAAACAGAATATCGTTGTTCATCACGTGCTATTGAATTGGATGGTGTCCAATGGTTTCAAAGTCACAAAGATTCATAGAGCCCTCCAATTTGATCAAAAGCCTTACATGAAAACTTTTATTGACACCTTTGTCGGTAAGCGGTCACAAGCGAAAACGAAAGTTGAAAAAGAAGTCTATAGCTCATTTTGAACTCAGCTTTCGGTAAAATGTGCGAAAGCGTACGAAACAGAACTCGATGTGACATTGTAACCAATCCCAAATATTGTGTTCGAATCATTGCGGATCCAAACTTCACATCGTTCACAATCATAGACTCTAATACGGTGCTCCTACATCGCAAGAAAAGAATAATTGTTTTAAATAAAAATATTGCAGGAGGGAGTGCAATAACTGAAATATCTAGAAAAATCATGTTGTCATTTTAATATAATGTATGCAAGGTACAGTGGCCGATTGAGGGACAAGTTCAAGTGTATTATGGGGACACTGATTCACTCCTCTTAAAAGTCAAAACTGAAAATCTATTGAATGATTTGGAAAATGGCGAGTACATTAGCTCACGAATAGACTACACCAATTGGGATGAATCCCTTTACCCAGAGCTAGTGAAACGCCAGGCCCCAAATCAATTGCTAATGTTAAAATCTGAAACCGGTAGCGATCTGATATCCAGTGGTGTGTTTCCTGGACCGAAGGTATACTGTGTGGAAACGCACAACAAGGATATCAAACAAGTTTGCATGGGGGTACCTACACACTTTGTAAAAAATAATTTTGACATGAGTGTGTATAGAAACGGTGTGGAACGTAGTTTAGTCCCAAGAGCGAAAGTCATGGCGATTCGCTGTTTACTATTTAAAAACTACACAGTTAGAGTTGAGAAAAACGCCATGTCGGCCATATCAGGCAAAGTCTATGTACTTGAGGATGGTGTGAAGGTACTACCACACGGTCACTAATTAATCTCAGACCGAGTTGAATGTGTAGAGTACAGAAAACAACTCGGTCTACAAAAATTAACTTAAATTCTTTAAAAAAGTACAAATTGGGTGGGAGGTTTTTTTTTGGGTGATGGGTGTTTTTAAATTCTTTTTTTATCACAAACAATTTTCAATGTGTGTGTGTGTGTGTTTGTGTGTGTGTGTGTGTGTGTGTGTGTGTGTGTGTGTGTGTGTGTGTGTGTGTGTGTGTGTGTGTGTGTGTGTGTGTGTGTGTGTGTGTGTGTGCAAGGCAGAGCAGTTTCATCACAAACTCCACTATTTAATGCCCACCCCGGCCCGCCACAGCGGGCCCCGCCCTGGCCCGCCTCAGCGGGCCCCGTGGCGCTTCCCGGCCCGTGGCGCCTCCTGGCCGCCGCAGCGGCCGCCCTCGGCAGCCGCAGCGGCCGCCCCCCGGATGGGACCCCATTTCAAATTTAAAATGTTGTAAATAAAAGTGTGATATTATTATTTTAAGTATGTGTGCATATTCTAATAAATGTTGTATTTTCTTTTTATAAATAAATTAAAAAAAGTGTATTTATTAAAGTGTTTTTTTTCTAGTGCTTGTGTAAAATAAATGTTTTTTATTATAAATAAATATAAAAAAAGTGTATTTTTTCATGTTTAATGTGCTTTTTCATGTTCAATGTAGTATTTGTGAAGTGTTATTACTTTTTTATGTGTATAATAAAAGAAAATATGATTCTTTATTCTTCTTCTTCTCATTATTCTTGAACGGACTAGTAGGAAAATTATTTAGTCATTAGACAACTTGAGTCTACAGTTAGTTGTAGGTGAACTGTTGAAGGGAACATGTATCAATTTAAAACACCATTCAGATCGTTTCTGTGTGGGCCATCAATGTCAGGCAAAACAACACTCTTAACTAAAATAATTAAAAATTGCGATAAAATGTTTGTGGAAAAGCCGAAAAATTCTACTATTGTTACAGTGTTTGGCAGGAGTCATACGATAAAAAAAAGCAATTGGCATATCGGGTTTGGTGCAGATACAATTCATACAGGGACTTGATGTTTTCAGCATTATTGAACCAAACTCTTGGCTGATTATTGACGATCTGGCTGAATCTATTTAACAATGGCCCCAGGAAATGCTACATCTGTTCACTGTTCGCTCTCATCATGAACAGATTTCCGTTACTCTGGTTCTACAAAATCTCTTTCATCAGAGCAAATGTATGCAAACACTTGCATTGAACTGCACCTACTATATCATCTACAGAGTTGTTCGGGATTCTAGCTCGCTAATAACCCTCAATAAACAAATACACCCTCGTGCCCCTAAATTTCTGCTCTTAGTGTACAATCAGGCAACTAATAAACCCTACGGCTATATCCTATTGAATCTTAATCAAAATACACCCGAGGATCTGCGTGTAGTCACAGATAGTTTTGACAATGAAATTACAGTATATCTCCCCGTGAACAGTAAAAAAGGCTATTAGTTGCCATCATGACATTGAAGAAACTACATGAAAATATACATTTATTTTCAGTTCTAAGCACTTCAAAACCCTCGCTTAGGAAAGCCATACTCAAACATGGTATTGACAATGATTTCATTAATCTAATATCTGAACATTGTTTAAATTTGACCGAGGGTAATGTTCAATTGCCAGAAGTAGTTAAGCGACAGGCAAAGCAACATCGTCCCATTGTACGTACATTGGCCTCTAAAAAGAAAGGAAAGAATTTTAAGAAGAAACGTCTTCTTCAGGCGCGCGGTAGCTTTTTCACACTTTTACTGCCAATAATTGCAGGACTTGTAAACAGTTTTCTCTAGAGAATGGCAAAACCCTATAAATTAACTCCAATAGAGCTCGCTCTCTCACCCGTGGAAGACTTTGAGTACAATCTGAGTAAATTCATTGACAACAAGAAAATTGAGCATGATAAAAAATTGCTTTTACTTCAAGATGCACCTCGCCGAGTGGACAAACATAAGCCCTGTCGTGCGAAGGCCAGTGGTATTGATCACAAAAAAGAATTATCTCCCCAGGATTCTGCTGCTGCTGCTGCTGCTGTTGCTGCTGGAACACAATTAAAGAAGGAGGAATTGGATTCAATTGTGTCGAAAATTGGAAATCTAATGCCCCACTCATATCGTGAACAAAGTAAACGACTCCTAACATATATCATGGAAAGTGGTCAAGATCATATTCAAGTTGATAGCAATGGGAAAGGGATTACAATTCAGGGCAAGAGCTATAATCTACTTGATTTAATCTATGATATGGTTACAAATCATAAAGGACTATTATCATTTGACGCTCATCTATAAAACTTTCTAAATACATTAAACTTCCCCAAAAGCCTTGTTAGCAATAGACAAATTCTAAAAAAAATTAAATGAACATGCACCCTCGTCATCATCAACACCATTAAAATATGAACATGAAGAGGAAGAAGAAGAAGATTTTAAATTAATCTTGGAAAATACTAGCACACCTAGTGGAAAATTGACAATGGTGGTGAGGAGGAGCACACCATTGATAGCTAGACAAAAAAGAAAATGTGTCAAGTCAATGTCACCATCACCCCCATCGCCAACCACTGGTATACAAAAGGGTAGCGGACGTTACACTAAGTGTTTAAGTTCAAAATGGTTGAAGTTCTGAAAGGTGTTTATGAAAATATTGGTGAAGCGGGGAGTTTAAGTTCCCCCACCACTCTTTCCAAAGTTACTGGTGTTCACACTAAAAGTGTACAAGACTATCTACAAAATGAATCAAGTTACACTCTGCATAGAAATAATAGACTTCGTGCGAATCATTATCGAAAAACTAAAGCCTTTTTCCCATTGCATATAATGCAAGCAGATCTCCAAACTCTAATGAGATTCAACGACGTCACAATACACCGTACAAGTACATTCTACTTGCAATCAGTTTTTATAGTCGTTATGCATATGCAATTCCATTGCGGTCAAAGAGAGGCGTTGAAGTTGCTCAGGCTATAGAAAGTATTCTCGAACAGGATTCGTATAAAAAAATTCAAACGGATCGCGGTAGTGAATTTGTTAATCCCCATGTTGCAAAAGTACTAGTGAAATATAATACACTGCTCTATCATACTCATAGTCCTATAAAGGCTGCACTGGCCGAACGATTGATAAGAACTATTTGACTTATAATTTCAAGATATTGTACATTGAAAAATACATCTGCTTTTATTCAGGATTTAGTAAAATCATGTTGATTTATAATCAACGACCTCATCGATCATTGTCCAACTCAATCCCAACGGAAGTTCATCATTCTCATCATGATACAACTAACATCTTTCTTAAACAATATTCCAATGAAACGATTGTCAATAAAAAAAATTCAATGTTGGTGATACTGTTCGAATTAATAGAACAACTAATGTTTTTGAAAAGGGGAATTACTTGTGGTCCACAGAACTTTTTAAAGTGGCAAAAATCCTAGACACTAAACCCATAACTTATCGTTTGTGCAATACCAAAGATGAAGAGATTCTCGGTGGCTTTTATGACTATGAACTACAAAAAGTTAAAAATAATAGTGAAATCCATCAAATTGAAAAGATATTGAAGACTCGTACTCGCAGGGGTTAGAAATAGTTACTTGCTCGGTGGCTAGGATACAACTCTGATTTTGATTCTTGGATCGGTGTTGAAGATATTGACAATGCCCAATGATTTCTATGTAACATTTATGTCCATCGTTTCCGATCCTCTCTACAACGACTTGAATAAGACAAGTGATTTTTGGACGAAACTCTCCCCCGCCATCAAATTTGACGGTGCGTATGAAGTGGCTCTTGTCGATTGTATTCTCAAAAATACCTATGACATCCTGAGAAAGGATCGTGTGATATAAAAGTTTTACCATTCGATTGGTCACTCTTTGTCGAGTATGAATGGGTTGAAGCACTTAAACCTAGCGAATATCCACATGTCAAATTGAAATATATTGAATATGATAATATGACAGATTTGTGTCGTACAATCAATAGAAAAATCTCATATCGTAGGAATGGTGCATTCCATTTTAATTATTCAATAGAACACGATAGGATTTACATTACCTCACCTTTTGACACTGAAATAATTCATCTCAAGGATAATCTGAGAGACGTTCTTGGCTTTAAACAGAATATGATCAATGGGAAAAACGCTGGCACCGTTTACAGGATGGATCAATTTATTTTTGCTGATTATCCACCTGGTTTCGCCTCGGACTCTTGCATATTTCTCTATGCATCCTTTGTGGAAACATCGAGAGTTGGTAATTCAAATGTCCCCCTCCTACCTGTTCTTGAACGAAAAACAACTTACGAACTTGTTCATCACTATAATATAAAGCATCTTCAGTATGTTCCTGTAAACACTTCGTATTTGGAACTCTGTCAGTTAACACTAAGAAGTGAATTGGGTGATCCTCTAGCAATAACAAAAGGCTTAGCAGTGATTACATGTCATTTTCGACCCATTGTCGGCGACACCAGCACCACCTAAAATGAACAACAGAAGAATTCCATTTGTCTGTCCCGATATCGATTGCTATGTTGGTGCTCTGAGTCCACGTCAAATAGGCAATGGATTGGACTACTACAAGGGGCGTACTACAATGTCTGGCTATGGTCTTGGTAGCTGGTTTGCTAGGCTATTTCGTTCTGCACTACCCCTTGCCAGAAATTATCTTGTACCTGCTGCATCAAATTTTGCTGCCTCAAACCCTACAGGAATGGGGGTCGGGTAAAAATTTCAAGGAGAGTGTTAAGGAAAATATTAGATCTTCAGCATGAGCCGTTGGTGAGCAATTAAAATCTCAACAAAATGGGAAGGGATTGAAAAGTATGCGTGCGCGTCATTCACTCATCAGTCTCTACCCAGGCGGGAAGTGAAGGACATCAACAAGGACTTTGAGGAATAAAACGAGGAAGACCAATAAGAAGAAGAAAAAGATTGTTAGATCAAAGAAGGATTTCTTCTCTTAAGATGACTTATCTCCCCCACAAGGAATCACATCCATCAATCAGTTCCTCATTGAATCTATTCAATGCCGAAAATGTTGATTTCAGTGTCAAGTATGGCTACTATGAACAATTTCACCCCCAACAACCCCTCTCAGAAAATATACACTTTCAAATATTTTCCAATGAAGACTATTTCATTGATTTGTCATCAACATTTATTGATTTAAATGTTACGGTGAAGAAAAAGTCAGATAATACAACTCCAACTGCTGCCGATGGTCTCTCCTACGAAAACTGTATTCTACACAACCTTTTCAAACAAATTAATGTATTTATTAATGGAACATTGGTGAGCACTAGCAATAATTTATCCAACTATGCAAGCTACATACAGTTTATGATGATGACACCAAAGGTATATAAGGAGTTAAGAGGACAGTCATTGGGCTATGAATATCGATCAGGTGTTGATACTGACGGTGAGTTGACTACTGCAGTGACCCAGGAGTATCATTTAGTTGGAAAATTAAATCATGAGATATTCAATATATCCCGATGGTTACCCCCCAATGTCAAGATTGACATAAAGTTGCAACTGACCCCATCGAATTTCATTTTGAGAAAAACACTTCCTGCAGCACCCGATGCAAGTGTCATTATCACATCGGCAATTCTCCACGTCCGAAAACAACAGGTTATGAGCTCTGTTGCATTGGCAGTGGAAAAGCTAAGAGCAAATGGCAACAACATTAAACTTCTTGTCCCCCATACGATCACCAATCAACGTCACATTGCCACCGGCTCTCGTAGTTATACCGATTCATCATTTATCAATGGAGAAATCCCATCAAAATTGGCTTTGGCCTTTGTGAAGAGTGGCAGTGCCGTTGGATCCTGGACAGAATCCCCCCATGATTTTAATTTTTTCGGTCTATCGAGCCTTGTGTGCAAAGTGAATGGTATTCCACTGTACACTCTACCATTTGACAAAAAATCCTATAGAACTCTGTACGAGTTGACCATTCAATCCCTAGATCATGACTCCCAACTATTTGAAAATGGAATAACCGATTCAATGTTTTCAAAACATCATGGTGTAATTGGTTTGGACTTGTCGGGGACCCAGGATATGAGCATAGAACGAACAGGGAATGTACGTTTAGAGTGTACATTTGCCGATGCTTTGACTGAGAGTATCACGCTAATATCATTGAGTCAATTTGAAACCTATTGGGAAATCACACCCGACGGCAGTGTTCTACTAGACCTAGCACCATGAACACAAACCAAATAATCAACGTATTTAATATGGATCCATACATGTCTCAGTACAAGTCCTATTGCATACCATCGGACTTCATTGAAAAATTCCAAGTGTTAACAATACCCTAATCATTATTAATAGCAGTCCATCGACGTTGAAGACAGGCCATTGGCTATGCATCTTTCAAACAGCGAAGAATATTGAATTTTTTGATCCTCTTGGCCTATCGTATAAATTCTACACTCCATACATCAGCAACTTTATTGAAAGCAGGGAGAAAACTATTATTTAAAATCAACGAAGAGTACAAGATTTAACGACTAAGACATGTGGCTTTCATGCACTACTCTTTTTCATGTTCAGATGTCTGGCTATGCCTACAAGCAGTTTCTCGACATCTACGTTGACTTACCTTGATTGAACGACTTTCTAGTGGAAAATATACTTACAAGCGTGTTTAATATTGATTTTAGTACCCTACGAATAAAATGTTCTAAAAATGTATGTGAAATTGTTTATTAATTAATGAAAAAAATGTATATACATGATAAAAACGACTTTTCTACTCTTTAGATTTCATCTTCTACTAGGTATAGGTATTTGTCGAGAACAACTAATGCAGGTAGATTATCTGAATTCACAGTATACTGATCCTGATGTGCTGCAATGTCAGGGTCGCATTTTCTACAGTAGAATGTAACTTCACTCTTGTCATATCTCTTTGTATAGTCAATGATACTATTCTCATTCATTCTGTAGAATTCACATGTTTCAATTTGCTTATTTGAAGCAATGTCACAAACAGTGTCCTAAGTGGTGAACCACATTCCGTCACAGCCAAATAAAAATCTGTGGGCTTATAATCATAATACCCATTGTTTTCACAACGATGACGTAGAAAACAAATTCTTTTGTTGTTCCAACAGTTGAATCGCTGACCCGGCTCCTCCTCCCAGAACACTCTAAAACCACGACTATACCAATCTCTTAGCAACAAACTAAAATGACGCTTAGGATTCTTTCCAATCATACCAGGATATGTATTCTCCCATTGATTACATTTATCATAGTGGCAATTCGAGCATAGGTGCCCTCTAGGATGAGAGTCACACACCTCTTCAAGACAGGAATTACAACCTTTAATTTGTACAGCATATCCTCTATGCAATTTACACGGGTTGCATAATCTACACTTTTCATCATACTCATCAATCATTGTGCAATTCTCACATGATGACCAGCTGCCCAGTGTGTACATGCAGAGTGGACATGTATGGAACATTTTTTCGAGTGTTGACACTCTCACTGCCACAATGAAACTGAGCTACCAACAATAACAACAAATTGAATGGGATAGAGAGAGAGAGAGGAGTAAATCATCCTTGAACACCATCTTTCTCCTGAAAAAAAGTCTTAAATTTCTAAACTAGTGTTTAAAAGCATATCCACAATATCATTTTGCCGTGTCGTGATTAATATATCAATAAATTGTGTAAATGCATTTGGACAACAACGTAAAAGCTTCTTGCAATAGTCTAATGATGGAGAATCAGTTTTCATTATATCGACAAGCATTCCCTGAGAAAATATCTTCCTTTGAATAGACAGCTCTAGAAAATCATCATCTAGAATCAAACATTTTTCCATAAGCACTAGATTCCCCATGATTCGCTCTTTCTCAAATCTACCCATTTTTTAGAGTCCTAACACTGTCACAACCAACTTCAGACTAATCAGAATTTTTCTACTCTAAAAATATACGCTAGTCTACTATAGAAAGAAAAATATCTTTGATTTAGAAACAATTTTATTGAGCGTAATTACAACAATAATAATCACTGATTCATTTTGTTCTCATCAATATATTTCACTAGCGCATCTAATGATGCCTGAAGACTATCTATATGCACAATATTCAGTTTCGCAGCAAAACATAATTGCTCCTCCATTTTAAATTTGCTTAATGATATCACATATCGAGCATACATATCGTCCCACTCAAGGCATAGTCTACACCCTCCTGTTATTTCCACAGCCATATTTGGTACTAGTATATCTTTGCTGCTGCCAGCTCCACCATCAATCTCCAATAGTGTAAATGCTCCACTCATTTTCTCTACTAATATCCTCTCAAATAACTATTCTCTCTGAATTCAATTCTCTTACTAATATAAATTGCAATGAAAATCAGTCCTTTTATTCAAATCCAATTACCAATCAAGTTATCGTATATGGAGTAACCTCCGCTCTCTCTGATTGGCCCTAAAAATGGGTGTTGCCTCAAAAACCAGTCTGGTTGCGTTATATAATCTCAATTATACTCTCAAAACGTGTTTGTTCACTTTATAGGTCTATATTATAACTGGATTGGTCGCTTTTTGCAATGTGCACGTCAAACTGCACTGTATATTCATGCCTCAGGCTTGTAGTCGTGAAAATACACTGTATATTCATGTAGTCGTGAAATATATAGATGCATTACTACTGTAATCGGAGATCAATCAGTCCCTCCTCAACAGTGATAAAAATTTTGAAAAGTTGTTCAAAATAGTCAAAAGCTCTAGCAATTAAGCCTTTAGGAATAGCATGTCCCAGCAGCCCCCTGGGCAAGGAGTGTATATCATGCAGAATGCCCATTTTATATGCAGGATTTATTATTCAGAGAGGAGTGATGTTTGATCCTGGGTGTGTTCAAGAAAGCTAAGGATATTGAGATAAAATTTCAGGTAATGTTTAAGGATATGTTAGATTAAATCAAAAGATACTATATGCATCCAGGTTATCAAAAGACGTATCTGCAACATCTTAAAAACGGTCAAGGGTATTAACTTGAAACTGTCAGGGCCGCTTCTGCTACCGCTAATATGACTCCAAGGGCGACTTCTTGCGACCGCGACCACTTGTGACTGCGAAAAAAATTATTAAGGGTGGTGACTAGAACTACTTGCGATGGCAACTACTTACGACTGTGACAGCAACTACTTGGGATCACTTTTACTTGCAACTACTTTCAGGAAATGTTGAGGGGTATGCTGAACAAAATCAAAACACACCATTTACATGGTGGCTCTGAAAGGGGCACATCAGCAATATCTCAGGAACAGCCTCCGAGGAAAGGATTGTAAATTATGCAATTTCTCCATTGTTCACATACAGGATTTATCATTGGGAAATGGGGGGGGGGGAATTTTCATCCTGGGTGTGTCAGAAAAGGAGGGAACACTGAGAAGAATGTTAAGATAAATCAGAAGACACTATGTGCATTCAGATTATAAAAAGGACGAACTTCCAATATCTTAGAAACGGCTAACGGTATTAACTTAAAACTTTCAGGCCCGCTATTTCTACTAATAGAGTGACTACTGCTGCTACTGCTTGCGACTGCGACTATTTACAACTGTGACTATGACTACTTGGGATTGGGACTGTGACTACTTGCGACGACCTCTGCGATTGCAACTGGTCGCGATTATGACTAATTATTACTGCGGTCGTGACGTGAATATGAATGCATACTCGGCTGCTACTGCGACTATTTGCAACTTTGACCATTTACAACTGTGACTGCAACTACTTGCGACTGTGAGCACAATAAATTTCAACTGCGAATGCAACAACTCGTGACTGCAACTGGAACTACTACTTGACTGGCAGTACTAGTACTGCTACTACCACTTCAATGGCTACTGCAAATACTACTGCAACTTCTACTACCACAGCTAGAACGATTGAACTAAATCAAAAGAGGTTATTTGTATCCTGCTTGCCAAAATGGTAAAGTGCACCCAGGTTGGCATAAGGGCTTACCTGCAACGTCTCACGAGTGGCTAAGGTTATTGAGTTGAAAATTTTTGGTGAAGGTTGAAAGAAATGTTGCACTAAATCAAAAGATACTAGGCGCATCCAAGTTGTCAATAGAACGTATCTGGTCGTATCTATTCTATACTGATCTCAAGGACGGTTATGGGTGTAAAGTTAAAACATCCAGGGAATGCTACGGGAGATTTTAAACAAAACAAAAGACACTACATGCATCAACGTTGTCAAAACGGCATATCTTCAATATTTCAAAAAGAGTTAGTGAAGGGTATCAATTTGAAAGATTCAAAGAATGTTGAGGGGGGTGTTGAACTTAAAGACACTATAGGCATCCCATCTGTCAGTGGGCGTAGCTGCAATACCTTAGGAACAGCTTATATTGTTAAGTTAAAACTTTCAAGATATGTCGATTGGGTTGTTGAACTAAACTAAAAGACACCACACGCATCTTGGTCGTCAAAATGGTATGTCTGCAATGACGTAGGAATACTTAAGAATACTAAGTTTAAACTTTCAGATAATGTTGAGTGGGATGTTGAACTTAATAAAAAACCAACTATGTGCATCCTGGTTATCAAAAGGGAATATATGTAATATCTCTAGAGCGGCTAATGGTATATAGTTGAAACTCTCAGGAGATGTTGAACTAAATCAAAATATACTACACAGATCCGGCTGTACTACACAGATACTACACAGATAAAATGGTGTGTGTAATATCTGAATAGCAGTTAAGGGTATTAAGTTGAAACTTTCAGAGAATATTGAGGGGGACGTTCAAATAAATCACAAGACCCTATGTGTATCCTGGTTTTCAAAAGGGCGTCTCTGTCACAACTAAGAAACGCTCTGGTCAAAGTCACAAATAATGGCGTTGAAAGAGTCAGAAATAAAGAGAGCTGAGAAATGTCTCCGATATTAATTTATTCAACTATGCCATTTACATCCACATGTAAAAATATTTGGAACATCCTCCCAGGAGGATTCCTTGGAGTATGTTATCTCTAATCATTGTTGAATAAAATCATAGTTCAAGAACAGTCCCAAACCTTGATTTCAAATTGGATGAAATTTACACAATAATTATATTCAATTAAATCAAAGCCAATGCCCAGATGACCTTACGCAAGTTAAGAATTCAAACTAGATAATAATTCAAGCTCAAAACGACTACAAATTATTACCAAAGATTAAATGAACCGAAAACGAACAGAAATTAAAATAAATGATCATATCAAACATAAAGATAACATATACTGATATACAAGAACAAATAAATCTTAGTAAAAATCAAATTGAATATTCAATTCTAACTTAAAACAAACAATAACAACTACAAAATGGAGCATGTTTATTGCTCCCTTCTCTTTCCCCTAGCCGAAAAAGTTCTAAAGCCTAATGCGTCATTTACGCTTTATTGAAAACAAACAATACTATTAACATTTTTCTATAATTATAAAGTTGAAAAAGACATTATAGTTAAATTGAAATCTTGTATGGCTGAGATTTCCAGTAATCTCATTATGTTATTATATATTAAATATTTAATTTCTTTTCATTAGTTCTTTCCAGTCATTTTGATTAGACAGTGGTTTATTTAATTTTTGTTGATGTTTGAATATTAAAGTACGCTGTTGAAAATATACATATTTTTTAATAAAACGCAAATGACAGAATAAACATTGTAACTTTTGCGATTAGGGGAGGGGGAAGGGGGCAATAGCCCAACTCGTGTTTGTAGAAATTTTTGTTTGTTTTTTGTGTGACTTGAATGTTCAGTTTAATTTTTACTCATTTCAAGATTTATTTATTCATTTATATCCGTATATGTTATTATATTTGATATAATCAATTTATTTTAATTTCTGTTCGTTTTGGGTCCCAACTAATTTTTGATAGTGACTTCTGATCGTTTGAGCTTTTTTATAGGACTTTTTTATAGGAATTTTTATAGGATTTCTGCATAGGACTTTTTTTTTTAATTTGTATATGTAAAGGGATTCCTGTAAATGGGATCTGCCTTGACTCGAAGGCACTTGCCATTTATATAAAGTTACATCTCTCCCCTCCCGGGACTTCTAAAGGGTACGTCTTTCTTTTTAAATCTAGGATTCTAATTCTAACCATGTATTCATATATACTGGCTTTTGCGAGGGGATCTTGCTGCTTCAGAAACGTGGAGGGTTGCGAATAAAGTGCAGTTTGAAGTTAAATGTTATCAAACATATGAAGTTTGATGTTATCAAACATAAAGTAAAATTTAGAGTCGTAATCTAGCGAATTGGACCATGTTTAACTTCCAAGCGTATTTCTTATGATTGCTCAATCACAGTAAAGATTTAAGGCTATATTTTAAAATTAGAAAAGTTGGAAGCCTAGGAAAGCAGTTAGACTTTTAGAGTCAAACGGGTCTTTTAAAACTTAGTTCTTACCGTCTCGCTTCTGCGCTTCCACAGTACAAGTGTGGCATTAAAACCAAGAGAAATGATTCAGAAATCTTGTTTTTTTTTATCCATACATGTGACACATACTTCATTACAGGCACTATTTCAAATTCCCTGTCACGTGAAGTTTCTTGTTTTCTCACAGCTGAATTAATTTTTCAATATTATCCAAGCAGATTTTACTGTGTCCTGAGTAAATTTTTGCGCATTTGTAGAGATATCGCAGCGCAGACAGATTTTAACTTTCTTGTAAATTTCTAAAAAAAAATAAACCGTATTTTCGTACGGTCACACCATTTGTCCGCAAAACACAGAATGTGCATATAAATTGACTGTCAATCATCAATATAAAGAAAAACAACAGCACTAATCACTGATGAAGTAATAAATAGAAAAAATAACATGGAACAAGTTGCATCAATTATAAAGAATAAATAAAAACATGATACAATCAATACAGGACAGTTTCAAAGGTTCTTCACCATTAAACTGCTTCCAGTACCTCTCATTTCTTTTTTGCACCACGACCATAGATTTAGCAACACCATACACCATACAGCGATGAAGAATAATTTTTTCTAGTCCAAGGAGGCAGCCAAAGAAAATATTCCGCATACTTGTAGAAGCAACTTTGAATGAATTTAATATAAAAAAAAAGGTGCAAGGGCGAATAAACGTGGAACAACGACTGCATTATACAACCTAACAAGTATGTATTAAATTTAAACTGTAGTGCAACTAATAGACCATACGCTTTCCTAGATTTTGCTAACAAGAAATTGCTTTAAACTCACCGCGTACCACGAAGATTCGACCCAATTGGGACGCCAAGATACTTCAATGTGTATTGTGCTTGGACATTTGACACCTAGTTGGACATTGAAAAAGCAATCGGAGCGGCTATTTTAGGCCAAAAACTCAGTCTTACTGAATCGAAGATTAGTATGCTGAAACTCATTGTCAGGAATCCTAAAATTTTTTTCGCTTCCTGAGTTCTACTAATATGAAGGATGATAATAATAAGTTTTAATATAAGAGGAACAAGGCCATACGAAGCAGTGCTCTAAAACACACATCACAATGCAAAACGTAAAAAATTATCTTCTTTTCCCTTCCCCTCAAAAAAAGAACAACGCAGGAAAAAATACGAAAAAACCTACACTTGAGTTGCGTTCCTTTCTTTACAGCTTCATTAATTTATCAGCAAACCTGAAGGATTGTCCTTTTTAAAGCTGTCTTCAGGGTCCCTGGGACCTCCAGAGTTTTGGCTTAAAAAAAACAAAAAAAAAACTCCTTAAATGGAAAGCTGCTGGCAGCCTACTAGAATGTGCAGCAAATCCTCCACTCCCAGACAACACCATATTAGGATGAATTCCTAATATAAAGCATATCATAAGCAAAATGTGCCGAAGTAATATCAAATATTAACGAGTATTTAAAACCTCCCCTTCTGGCTCGGTGACAACGTTGTTAAACAGAGAAGGTGAAGTAACCAGGGTTGTCATCTATAACACATAGGTGCTATTTTAGCGCTATTTCATTATGTGGAGGAATGTAACACGTGCTCAGGGTTGCTACCTTTAGCCCGAAAGTGCTATTTTAGCCCTATTTCAGTAAATTTTTTGACTGTAGCACTAAAAATAGGTGCGTAGCATGCAAATTAGGGCAATTGTAGCACTTTAGGAACTGACCTTGGTGGCAACCCTGAAAGTAACGACACCCCCTCTAGTGACTTTTTAACTGCAATAGGTGCGCTACACTCAACCTTACGAGGCAAAACAGTAAACTTAGAAATCTCATGCGATTTCTTATACATATAACTCAAAGCACAAACGACAGAACGATTATCACCGTACATATGGGTCATCAGAAGAATATGCGTATGATTCGCCAAATCAAAGGCTCTAGCCATGTCCAACCCAGCAAAATAAATAACATAATTATTTTAGTAGAATGCAGCAACAGATTAGCCATCAGGGGATGTGGGGTGGGGTAACCTTCACCATGTTTAGAACCAAACTGTTTATCTGATGTATAACACTTGATACAAACTTTAGAAACATCTAGTAAGTCGAATACTTTACACAGAACTGGAGAGACGGTAATAGGCCTTAAGAGACGAGCACTGGTCAGCTGGCTTTCCCTTATTCAGAACCGGAGTTGTTACTCTGGTTCTGAACAAATCAGGCACTAATCCCAGAGCAAAAAAATCATCTGGAAAAAAATAATTAGGTGTTCCATCAACAGCACAGAACTGGACTCAAAATGTTTAGTATAAATTGAGTCGGCACCACGAGATATTCTTTTGTTTTGGAACACACACATCAGAATTGCAGATGGAGACTGTTTAGCGATTAGGCGATCTTCAAGCTCCCTTTCATTTTCACAAGATAGATCACTAAATTTTTCACCATATAGTTGGATGAGGCTCAACAAATTGAGCTGAGAAATGGTTTAACCACTGGCCAGGTGCAATTTCTGGCGTTTCGCAAACTTTTGACTTAGATATTCTAATTACTTTCCAAACGGAATTTGGATAACTAGTGTCCTTCCTCGGTAACTTGGCAATAAATTTGGCCTGATGTTGTCTTAAAACCTTAGCAAAATGGCGCTTCGTTTTGAGCCGAATTCCACTTATAATACTGTTAAGCGTCATATCACATTCTCTCATTTACGACGAAAACTTTGATTTCGTACAGGAATCAATAAGGTAAGGATTACTAGACCAGATCTTATACTCCTCTTCTCAGTATGAGGGAGCGTAAGATAAGCTGATTTCTTGAAAGTGAAAATCTCTGGAGAGTAGGTGATGAGTGGTGGAGACTGGGTTACGATTTTCTGAGGAGGTATCTTTTCTCCCGGTTGGTGAAACCTCCTATTCTGAAAATTGGAGGACTAGGGACCCCATTCAATGGAGGGCAATCAGAGCTCCTTCTCTGCGTACTTTAAGATAGGAAGAGAGACCCCATCAAAATGATGCTTTCATAAAAATGGATGGGCCATCACCTCTTGATTTCTGATAGTTTTGTAAAACGGTTCATTTTGACTCTGGTAAGCTAAGACAAGATTTAATCATCATAAAATACGCATACGATAATTTATACTTTACTATTCCCCCAAAGGCTCATTGACATGTGAAGAAGGGGGAAGAAAAACGAGTCACTTACTCAGAGAAAAAAAAGAATTTTTTTTTTAAATTATCACTTACTCAGAGAAAGAAGAGAAAAAAGGAGAAGATATAATGAAGAATATAAATATAAATAAGACAAAACTATAGAAAACAAAACTAAATACATTAAATAGACTAATTTAATTAAATAGACTAAAATACTCCAATAAAATAATAATTAATATATGAGTAAAACAAATAAATTGATAAAAATAATTTCTAAGAAGCCAAAGAATTTTTTTACAATTTTTTTAACAAACCGAATTTGTTGCACCTTCGAGCTGATTCAGGCAACTTATTCCATACAATATGACTCGCCATTAAAGGATTAAAATCTGACCTTACACAAGGAGTAAAAGGAACTTGAATATGATTTTTGGTATTGCGAAGATTATAATTATTCTGATCATAGGTAAAAGATAGCTTGGGGTACACAGATCATCAATTTCTGAATATTTTCGTTTCATATTTAGGCACATACTATGATGCTTATGTGAACCCAAATAATTGAATATACAGTATTAGAAGCGATGTTCCTGATAAAAATAATGTAAAACTGCAAAATTGCGGTTCCCTGAACCTATAACAGCGGTAGCCTGTTCAGTGGAATCCTGTTCAGTGTAGCCTGTCCCTGGAACAGTGGATCCTGTTTTTGAATGGAAGGGTCAAATTGACTCTAAGGGGAGAGGAAAAAAATGGTAATTACTCTTTCTTGCCATGATAACCTAAGAAAAAATTTAACTTTTTTCCAGAAATTCTGCCTTTATTAGCAGCAGCAGATTTACACGTAGTTTCTGGATTTTGTACATAAATTGTTGGTTTTTGTTGCGTTTTTCTTTAATGTCTCACCCCCCTCCAGATAATTTCCTACGTGCTACACTGTTTTCAAGTCAAGACATTCTTTAATTATATTGATATTGAACTCTTAGGAATTATTTACCTTACCTTAGACCTTAGATCTGCCTGTGCCTCCAGAGGCACCCAGGGCATCAAGAAAGAGCCGCCAATCTTCCCGCAGGTTTGCTGCTGGAAATTATGTCATCCCACTGAGGTTGGATTGATGTGTGCAGGTTACGGAGATATGTCTGGTACGTTCGACGCAGAGCGTTTCTGGGTCTGCCCCTGCGGCGTGGACCCAATGGCTGCCAATGGAGCGCTGCTTTTGGTAGTCGGAGATTGTCCATACGTAGTACGTGGCCAAGGTATCTCCATCCTTGGATTCTTATGATATATGTCACAAGAGGTTTGGTCAGTCTTGTCACGGATGGATTGGTTTGTTATTCTCTGCTGCCAACGGATGTTGAGAATTCTTCTGAGACATGTGTTTTCGAAAGCAAGTATTCTTCTCTCTTGTTCCTGGTTCGGGTGCCAGGTTTCGGCTGCGTAAAGCAGCACTGGCATAACATTGCTATTGAAGAGTCGTAGCTTAGCCGTATAGAGAAGCTTTGGAACCACCATACTTTCCGTAGTCTATTGAAGGCCCTATTGGCTTGGCCAATTCTTTTGAGTATTTCTATTGTGGTCGATCCGGTGCTTTCTATTATGCTTCCCAAGTATTTGAAATGGACGACTTGCTCTATGTGTTGGTCTCCGCAAGTGATGCTCAGGGTGAATCTGTGGTAGCCATACATTTTGTTTTCTCATTATTTATTTTCAGGCCGACCTGGCCACCTCTCTCCCTAACTTTGCCAAGGAGTTCTTGGAGTCTTTGCTTGCATGATTCTACGACGGCGATGCCGTCAGCAAAGTCTACATCACTGAGGCGTGTTTCTGGATTCAGCTGGATTCCGTCTGTGCTTGTACTTCGCAGTATGTAATCAATGACAATTCCGAAAAGTAGCGGTGACAAGACGCAACCTTTGTTTTATTCCTGACAGAATGTGGAAGAAACGAGTTTGGCCATCTGGTGTCTTTACACAGCACTCGCTATCTTCATAAAACGCAACGATCAGCGAAACTATCTTTTCTGGGATTCTGTAATGCAGTAGGATCTTCCACAGACTTTGGCAGTGTACTGAGTCAAATGCCTTCGCAAAATCGGTGAATATCATATAGATTTTGGAGCGCCATTCTCTGCTTACTTCCTTCAGTAGTTGTAGAGTAAATATCAGGTCTGCACATGAACGGTTCGGTCTGAATACATGTTGCTCGTCGCGAAGGTGTCTGTCGAGCAGCGAGCTGATTCTCTGCAGTAAAATGTTCTTCATCAATTTGCTAGGTATGGAAATCATGCAGATTCCTCGCCAGTTGCCTGGGAAGGACGCATCACCTTTCTTAAAGATCCTCACAAGGGTGCTGCGTTTCCAATCCGAAGGAATTTTGGTAGTCGTCCAGATTACTGCAAACAGCACTGTTCAGAACTTGAGGCAGGTCATAACAGTCACTTTGATCATTTCCGCGGATATCCTGTCTTCACCAGGCGAATTCCCATTTTTCAGCTTCTTTGCTGCTGCTATAATTTTAGTGGATGAGGGCGGATCCGTGCTGATATCTAAGGAAAACAGTGTTGTTGCTGGGATCTCTCGGGGATCGTCTGGTGGAGGTCTATACAACAGCTTCTCGAGGTGACTGGCCCAAACTTCGTTTACGTCAGACTGTTGTGTCATCGGGATGCCTGAGGGGTCTGTTACTGGTCTATGTTAAATAGAGGATTTCTTTCCAATAATCTCATTAGTGATTTTATAGACGACTCTTGAATCACCTCTCTCCGCTGCCTTTTCTGCCTGCGCTACTTTTCGCTCCAGCAGGTTTCTCTGGTCTTTTCTGGCACTCTTCTTTACCTCTTTATCCGCGGCTCTGTATTCATCGTTTCTGAGGATCTGTTGGTCGGGGGTTTGTCTTTGGATAAGTGATGATTTTACTTTTTTCCTTTTCTCTATGAGTTCCCATGTTTGGTCAGATAGCCACTGGTCTTTTGGGCTTTTGCGTTACCCAGTGGTGGCTTTCGCGGTATCGTGAAAGCACAACTTTATGCTTTCCCAGTATTGATTGCTATCAGCATCATCTAGTAAAGATAAGGCTTCAAATTTATTCCATATCTCTAGTTTAAAGGCTTGGTTGAATTCTCTCAACATCAGTTTCTCCGAGTCAAAGACTGGGTTTAAGGGAGCCTTTTTTGCGTTTCAATTTCTTTTCAATTTGAGGCGGATTTTTGCTGCCATCAGATTATGATCTGAGCCGACGTCAGCTCCTCTGTATCCCCTTATATCAAGTAGGCTTGATCTCTACTTCCTGCTCCAAAGACAATGGTCAATCTGACTTCGGGCGTCGTCATCGGGAGATATCCAAGAACATTTGTGGGCATCCCGATGAGAAAATAGGGTACCTTCGATTACTTCGATCCTAGCCATTGAACTTCCGACAGAGCCAGAAGGTCGAGGTGGTAATCTTCCAATAATTAATTATTGTAAGTAAAAATTATAAATACAAATACTGTTAAAAAAATTTGAAAAAAATAAATTTACAATGGAATAGAAAGCTTATAAATTTACATAGAAACCAATGAATTGACGATATTCGAACCTATAAAAAATTTTAGGGTATGGAAGTGCTGCTGATACAACCAGATACAGAGAACTGAGTGTTAAAAAATTCCCGCTTATAACTTGTAAGTTTTCTAAAAATCCGATCAAGTTGTGCTATAGATTCTGCAGCAATAACATAACTGAGACTGCTGTTTTGGTCTATTTTGATTTATTATAATAAATTATGATAAATTTGTTGCAGAAATTTTTTTAGCTACAACATGGAAGATTTTTGTTAATATGAAAGTTCATGTTTGATTTAAGGAAAAAAGATTCCTTAATGAACGTGATTACAGATTCTTAGGATTGCTATCTCAATTTTCAGAAGGAATATCCTTTAACGCTCACATTGAAATTTTCCTTCCCTGAAATGCGCGAATCGCTACTCCATTTTTTTTCCTTTCAAGTTGTTGGCTTATTTGTCACTTGAAAGCAATTTTGAACTTAGGCCCCTATGCAAGGCAGTGACAACTCGTGCAATTAGTTACTTTTTTTAAGAGAAAATTTCCGAATTTCTCACCCCCGGGAAAAAGTATCCCTTACAGTTCCGGACTGCAAGTAAACTCAGGAAAATATCACAAAACTAGCTCAATCAACACATCATAGTAACAAGCTGGTATTTATATTGTGAAAAACAAAGGGTTACTGTCCTTTTAAAGGCAGTTTTGTCTCCTGACTTGGTGCTCTAATTCCGTGAAGCATAAAGCTTATCAAAACACCGTGTCCTGAGTCAGAGGTCGTGTCCTGACACAGAGGTCAACTCTGAGGTCGCCAGAGAAGAGGACGTAAGTTCAATTGTCTTCTAATCGCAACTCTATTACATGAACCTTCACATGTTCTTATACAATTTTTGCTTATTATATTTTATTATGGCACATTGAATCCGGCCCGTAGTCATTTTATTTCTGTGCATTTTTTTTTTTTTTTTTTTTTTTTTTTTTTTTTTTTTTTTTTTTTTTAATTTGACCCAAATTGGTGAAGCGTCCTTAAGACTCTAAAAGATCTAAGATATGGTAATATTTCCAAGTGTATTCAACTCAACGATGCGTGTAAAGAGACCTGCAGGTAGGGGACGTTACGTGTCTCCCAAATTCCTTCTTCTGGGAATCAAAACAGATCTCTGACACGATCAGGGTTGACGCTGACATATCACCGGACACGAAGCAGTGAATTTAGCGGGTATTCTACAAAAGTCTGAGTACACATTTTCAATTGCTTCATTAAGGGGGTTGATAGAATCGAAGGTTGGTTTCAAATGTGCCGACAGAGGGATGAGATTTAGGTAAATAAAGCCGAGAAGCTGGAGCCAGATCTCTTGTTTAGATTTTAAATTATTAGCTACTGGAGAGGTATGTCCTCATATATTTATTTTACGATCTGGTTTCTCCTTCTGAATTTATGGAAACTCCAGTAAAAGGCCTTTTACATTGCTACATAAATTTTGCGTTGATGAGCTTAAGTACATAAAAGGGTTTATGATTGGTCAGCTAAAAGTAATTCACCAATCAGGAACGAGATTATATTCTTACTGACTTCATGTAAACTAGAGCAATTTACTGTTGCCAGATAGTTGTACCACTAGGATACTTTTTTAGGTAACCGCGCATTGAATTCTTCAAATTAGTACATTTTTCAAAGTGAACTTCTTGAAAAGTTACCTTCGTTACGTTGTTTCTCACAACACTGTGCTCTTGGGAAGGCCATATCCAGGGGGAGGAGTTACAAGGTTTTGAAAAACCCCTCCCCCGGAAGTTTATCCGACTCGTAAAAAAAGTAAAGAAAATGCATATCTACAAATTTTTGATGGATTATGCAAGGATTTCGTTTGGGGGGGGGGTTCCCCCCAATAACGTGGAGAAAAAAAAATAATATATATCCCATACCCCTTGACTATCCGGATATGGACCTTTCTTGATCCCCTCCCAATATAATGGAGATTCTCTCCTGACGTTATGTGAAGCTTTTTTGTAAACCCCCCTACAATAATATCCCCCCCCCCCCCCCAAAAAAAGAAATCCTGGATAAGCCCTCGGCTCTCGGTACATTTTCCGTTTCATGGTAGTGCTATCTCTGGTATCTTTGTGATAGCCCTGCTTAGTCAATTTGAAAGGACTATAAGAAAAGCTGAGACAATTCAGTAAGCTTGAACACATTTCCCAATCCAGCAAATAGTGAGAAAGTGATATATACTTGAAACATTTATAATTAGATGTTAACTATAAATTATCATTATTATACATATATATTTTATAACATAAATATAGCATAAATATTATAACATAAGTTATTATTATAAGGAACATTGTTAACTATAATTTACTAGTGAATATGTTTAGTGAGAGTAGTGATGTCATCTGCAGATGGTCGATAGGTCTTTTTTCTCTCCTAAACATTTCCTCTGAGCTCTCATGAATATTTCCCCATGGCTCATAAATGAGCACTTGAACAAGGTCTAGAGACCTTACTCATCCATTCAATCACCTAGGACAAAACAGCACATCCAACTCAATAATCTAAAATCAGGTCCAAAATAGAGGAAATTCAGCATTAATAAGTGTAAATCATCGTCCCAAAACCAAACCATAGCACCTTAAGTCTTTAAAATTTAATATTCCCCAAGTAATCACCACGTAAAAGTAGTGGCGGATCCAGAGGGGGGCGAGGGAGCGCCCCCCTAGCGTAGTCTAAAGTAGTGTAATTTACTTAATTAACTCAAGTTTGCGTTAATTAAACTTGCTCTTAACGCAAGTTTATCGGATCAATCTATTTTGCGCTCCCCCCTAAATTTTTTTTTCGGGTCAACCGATTTTGCTTCCCCCCCCCTGTAAAAAATAATTCTGGATCCGCCCCTGCATATCAGGGTCCTCAGAGGAAAACTTTTCTCTCTTGTTTCTATTTACATACCTACCTTTCGAGCTCTGTTTTGTTGTGCTGTACTGTTTTAGGCTTAAATACTTCGCTTATTAATTTTAGTGTCTTTACTGTTTTTCTCATTATTTTAATTTGTCTTTATTTTTTATTTTGCTTCATCTTGAAAAGCCGGCAAGTTACGTAACATACATCTTACAAGAGAGCGAAGGAAGTCAGAAATGTGATTGGTTTTCTTTACGCTTATGGTAATAACAAGTTTTTTTGTAAATGGAAGATTTTTTTTAGACGTTTAAGGTATGGCAACAATAGTTTTGACATAAAAAATTTTGATTTCCAGCTATTCCAATGCGTGACAGAAGAGGACTTTCTAAGTCCCATGAGCGACAGAAGAGGAAATTTCTAAATATCTTAGAACCCAAACAAGATAAGTGGCCTAAACCAATTAAAGACCTTGCTCTTTTTGAGGGGAAGGAGCACAAATTACGTAATGCCTCTTGAATTGCGACATTCGATCTCATCCGAAGCTTTTGCCATGCTTATATTGTATCTAACATCCCCACATTTTTGAAGTGATTGCCAAAAAAAAAATTGCTAATCTGGTCTTAAAGGCAGAATCAGCAGGATAGTGTAGATAAGGAGGATGTCTTGCTGATCCTTCCTCTTTGAATGCAGGTCAGAAAAACAGTTTTTGGCAATAAAAGTTTTTTCAGAAGATTGAAAATGTCAGATGCTACCTTTAAGCGTAATAGTGACGATCAAGGCCGTATCAGGGGGGGGGGGGGAGCTACCGGGTTTGAGCCCCCCCCCTGAATTGTTTTTCTATTCATTAAAGAATTAACAAAAATACATATAAAAAATTTTTGTTTGTAAAGTTTATTTTTGTACCCCCCCCCCCGCGAACAAAAATCTTGGATGCACCCATGGTGACTATATATAATTTTGTTTGGCTCAAGCTTTTCCTCAAATTTTTCTAAAAGTTAACATTTTTACTACTACTGCTAACAACTCATCGGAGCACCTGTCCACTTGAGGTCAACACAGCTACGCACGCTCTGCCTCCATCCCAATCTATTCAGAGTTTCCCTCTTTCCACCCTCCGAAAAAGTCTCAATTTTTCTTAAATCTTTCTTTATAACATCCTCCCACCCCAACGATGGACGACCTTTTTAGGTTTCGTGATATTAAATAAGTTCTTAGTCCCGTGGGAACCTTGATTTGTTTTTTTTTTTTTTTGTCTCTATTGGTAAAAAAAAAAAAAATACAATTTCATCAAGTAAGACAAAAAAAAAATAGTCCTTGAGCATGGTCAAGAAATGGTGATGATTCGACGCCTATTCAAATTCTATGGAGGAAAATTGTGCAGCCAAGAATTGAACTAAAAATTTAATTTTCAAAATTTACGAAACTTACAAATATAGTGAAATTTACAAAATTTAATTTACAACAGGTTTAATGAAAATTACAAAATTTATGGGACAGGAATACAATATAATGTCAATAGGACTTATGATAAGACAATAAGAATGCTAAGAATTAAAAACGTCACTAACTGTGCGCCGTAACACAGAAAAATTATAAGTATCAAAGCCATTGTAATTTTTTATAACTTTAATTTATTAAAATTTGGATTAGCTGAAATTCTAATTGTTTTTAGACCCACGTTGGAATTTTATGAAATTTAGTAGTTGGCTGGTTTTACACTCTTTTTTCTTACTTGAGACACAGTTGGAAATAGATTTCTATTCAGAACATTTACTAATGTGCGTATGCGCTTAAAACACAAAAGAAGAATGTAGACAAATATATATATTTTGTCCTTATGGCAATATTATTTTTTTATATCTTTAACCCAGTCTGAAAAAAATTAAAATAAATAGGCAAAAATAAATAAAACTAATGTTTTATTATGTTTTCAGAACTAATTTGGTGATTATGCAGGGTAACGTTAGATGGTGTTGACGGTCGTTCTCTGAGACGACCTTGAGCTTCCTTTTTCGTAAGTTTCTCATACTTTTCGGTCCAGGACACATTGGCCCATTGCTTCCACGTCCCAAAACATGGTTAAATCTATCCAAAATGGTAAGAGACCAATGGTAGACTCCTCTTTCAAAGATCAGTTTATGATTTGGTCGCCCCTCAAGGTTTTCTTTGCTTCTATAATTCAATCCTCAGTTTTCTTCAAAAATTTGATCTCCTCAGTGCACCTGCACTAATCCAAAAGGGGATACGTGAAATATTTTAAAACTTACTTTTACAGCCAATTACGTAAGTTTTCTTATATTATTTGGTTCTAAATATACTTAGACATTTTAATTCTCTTTTTAAAATGGATAATGCCTTCTTTGCTCTACTAATACTACTACTAACAACTCACCATAGCACCAAGCCACTTGAGGCCAAGGTAGCTACACACACTCCTCCTCCGTCCCAATCTATTCAAAGCCTCCCTCTTTGCACCCTCCCCCTTCCATTTCCTTTAAATATTTCATTATGACATCCTCCCACCCCAGACGAAGACGAACTTCTTTCCGTTTAGCCCTAGACAGTTGGCCGAAAAGGATAATCTTCGGCAATCTGTCATCCTTCATCCGCACAACGTGCCCTAGCCATCTCAACCTTCCTTTTATCATAGCCCGAGAAAGCGGGATTGAACCACATTTTCCGTACAGCCTACTGTTTGAATTACAGTCAGTCAGATGGGTACCCAGAACATGCCGTAGGCAATTTCTCTGGAAAATATCTACCGAATCTTCATCCGCTTTTCGGAGCGTCCGTGCTTCAGAGCCATATTTGACCACTGTCATCACTGTAGCCTCTAATATTCTAATTTTGGTTTGCAGACTTATCTTCCTATTCTTCCAAACTTTTTTTTTAACTGTGAAAAAACACCCTGAGCCTTGGCTATTCTACTTTTAACGCCTTCACTGCTCCCACCGGCTTTGCTAATAATACTACCAAGGTAAGTGAGGCTGCCCACCTGATCAATCTTTTTGTTACCCAGCGTCACCTTTTCATCTTCACTTATTTCTAGCCTTAGTGACTTAGTCTTCTTAATATTCATTATCAAACCTATTCTAGCACCCTGAACTCCCAAAACCTCTAACAGTTCATTCATTTTACTCATACTTTCTTCTAGGATGCTTAAATCATCAGCATAATCAAAGTCCAGGAGAGTTTTTTCTCCTTATTTAATACTGTGGGGTCCCATTGCTTTTCCTGTGGTCCTTAAGACAAAGTCCATCAAAATGATCTATATAAAGAGGGGGAGAAAACAGCCCTGCTTAACTCCTGATTTCATACAAAACAAGCTGCTAACCTCATTTCCTACCTTAACAGCAGCATTGTAATTGTAGTACATAACACTAATCACTTTAATGTATTTGTCTGGTATACTATACAAAGATAAGACCTTCGCTAAAGCTCTTCTATCAACAGAAGCAAACACTTGCTTATAATCTATAGAACCGAGGACCAAAGGTGTTTAATAACTCAGGCACTTCTCAATTATTAACCTAAGAGTGAAAATTTGGTCAACACATCTTCTACCTTTTCTAAAACTGCACTGTTCTTCTCTTGAAACTTTGTCTACAGCATCTCTCAGTCTAAAAAGTATCATATTACTAAGTAATTTACTACCTACAGAGACCAGACTAATGCCTCGATAATTACTACACTCGCTCTTATCCCCTTTCTTATGCAGTGGTTTAATTAAGGTTTTCCTAAAATCGTTAGATACTTCCTTTTTTTTCAAAAATCATTCTCATAAACTTCAGTAATTTCTTTCTAACCTCAGAGCCACCATAATTAAGAAACTCATTTACCACACTATCAGCACCTTGTTGTTTTTTTAATCCTTTTAGTACTGTCGCTAATTGTTCGTCAGAAAACAAATCTTCCTTCACATCCAAAGTATCACAAACTTTTTCATTTTCCTCTATATCTTTTCCTGAAACTCCATCTCGGTGTAGCACATTCTCAAAATGTAGTTCCCATCTCTCTTTAATACTTTCCTTATCACTAATTGTGGCCCCATTCCTACCTTTAACTGGGACAAGTCCGAATTGACTACTACCTCTCAATTTATTAACATGCCAGTACAATATTTTACTATTATGCCATCTAGCTGCATCTTCCAGATCCTCAGCAATTTTATAAATGGTATCCGTTTCACACCTTCTTAGTTCATATTTTAATGCTTTCTCCACTTTCTTTACATTCCTTTTGTTTTCATATTATCTATCACTCTTGTACAACCCCTTCTCCTGTCTAATAAACATAAAGCTTTTCCCCTAATATTTCTAGCTGCAGTCCTAGCTTTCTTCCCTAAGACACCATCAGCAACTTCACAAATTGTTTTTTTGAAATTATTCCAACCATCTTCCAAATTGTCAAATTTTAAACTCACAAGTTTAGTATTCAACTGTTCCTGGAATCTACAAACTTCATAACTTCCCGGGAGGTAGTTATCCTTCCAAAATTTCAATTTTAAATTAACCCTATTACTAGACAGACAATACTAGATGGTAATCTTTCCTTTAACATCAATACCAGCACCCCTATATACCCTAGTATCTTGTATTGATCCTGCCAGTGTTCGGTTTACTATTCGGTTTACCATGTTAACTTATGGGCCATTTTATGACCAAACACCGTACTGGTTATAGCTAGATTGTTATACCTACAAAATTGTAAAAGTCTGTAGCCAATGTTTTCTTTTCCTACACCAAAACTACCTAGGCTAGAATACCATCTATCCCTATTTCTACCGACTTCGGCGTTAAAATCTCCTAGTAAAAACACCATATTTCTACTTGGGACCCTGTCTATTTGCTCCTGTAAGTGTAAGCAAAATTCATCTTAGTCACTAGAATATCCGTCAGTCGGTTCTACACGGGCATATACTGCTATAACTGATACCTTGAACTTTTTAGTTATAAAATGAGCAATTAGTATTCTATTATTAATACCTTCCCAGCCTAAACAAGACTTAGCAGCTTCCTTATTCATCAAGAGCCCTACTCCCTGTCTATGTACCCCATCCTTCCTTCCTGAGTAAATGAGTTCTACGTCACCTGATTTCATGCTTCCTACCCCTACTCACAGAAATAGTTAGAATTTGAGATTTGATATAATTTTCAAATCTAAATTGTTGGATCTTTCTGGAAAACCAGCTTTGTGAAAATTCCTTTTCACAAATGTGATGGTAAATGTGTATGGGTAAATGTGTTTCTATAGTTCTGATCGAAGATCTTATAAAACTAGACTTCAAATATTGGTAAAATTTCACTGAAAAGCCTGAAACACCAGGAAATAGTTGTTAGAGTATAATTTCCAGTTATGTAGGGGGAAGAGTTAGGAAAGCTTTATCTTTAGGGTTGAAATAATGAAAGACGATAAGTTTAAAAATTCCAAGACAGTTTAAGGTTTCAGGGGGGAGAGGAGGAGCAAATATCGAGGCCCCACTCCCTGTGTATTTTCATGATCTAAATAACAAGTTTATAATCCAAATCGTCACCAGACAGCAATTAATATTGGGCCAAATATACCATATATGGTGTATTCTGCCAACTGAGAAAATTGACATTAAGGTCACTTAATACATCGATCTTTGGTGTCTGTAACATCCTAAGATCTTTGGCTTAATTCTTCAGAGGGGCCAGATCGATCCAGAGTCAGATACCGAATGGGCTGTAATTTGGGAAATAAGTCTGAGTGTGCCATTGTGGGAGGAAAAATTTGTCTTCGGAATATAAATATAAACTGGCGGTTTTCACGGCCAAAATTAGGCTTTTGTAATCCCGACAGTTCACCAACTATAGCGTTCTTCGGTGTCTATAATATTCTAAGGTCTTTGGCTTTATTATTATCAGGGACCACATTCAGAGTCGAATTCTTAGTGGGATTTTCTGGAAGCAAGTCTTTGTCATTGTGGAAGTAGGTCTTCATAAGTCTACAAAAAAGTCTTTGTCGTTGTAGAAGTTGGTCTTTATAAGTCTGAAGTAAGTCTTTGTCATTAAGTAAGTAGGTCTTCATAAGTCTGAAGTAAGTCTTTGTCATTGCAGAAGTAGATCTTCATAGGTCTGAAGTAAGTCTTTGTCATTGAGTATGTAGGTCTTCATAAGTCTGAAGTAAGTCTTTGTCATTGAGTAAGTAGGTCTTCATAAGTCTGAAGTAAGTCTTTGTCATTGCAGAAGTAGATCTTCATAGGTCTGAAGTAATTCTTTGTCATTGAGTATGTAGGTCTTCAAAAGTCTGAAGTAAGTCTTTGTCATTGAGTAAGTAGGTCTTCATAAGTCTGAAGTAAGTCTTTGTCATTGCGGAAATAGATCTTCATAGGTCTGAAGTAAGTCTTTGTCATTGAGTATGTAGGTTTTCATAAGTCTTAAGTAGGTCTTTGTCATTGAGTAAGTAGGTCTTCATAAGTCTGAAGTAAGTCTTTGTCATTGCAGAAGTAGATCTTCATAGGTCTGAAGTAAGTCTTTGTCATTGAGTATGTAGGTCTTCATAAGTCTGAAGTAAGTCTTTGTCATTGAGTAAGTAGGTCTTCATAAGTCTGAAGTAATACTTTGTCATTGCAGAAGTAGGTCTTCATAAATCTGAAGTAAGTCTTTGTCATTGAATAAGTAGGTCTTCATAAGTCTGAAGTAAGTCTCTGTCATTGCGGAAGTAGATCTTCATTAGTCTGAGGTAAGTCTTTGTCATTGAGTAAGTAGGTCTTCATAAGTCTGAAGTAAGTCTTTGTCATTGCAGAAGTGGCCCTAGGTGTGCTATTGTAGTGGCAAACAGGTCTTATATTTGTCTGAGTATTTATTTTAAAGAGTTTATTTTTCAGTTCATCCGTAATACATGTATTTATTTTATCAAATTAAGAAGGTTTGTTTAAGGGTTTATTTTTAGTACATGCATGAATTCAATCGTCCTTGCATTTTTGTGTAATAGAGATAAGATAAACATGTATAATTCTTTTGAACCTTGTCTTATTTGTCAAAAAGATAGAAATGGCGCAAATTGTCTGAGGTATTAAAGACCACAATTCGTCCTTCGTATTATCTAACAGAATACTGTTCATTTATGTCGGTGTCTACAACCAAAACTTTAAGAAGAGGATCTTAGCTGTACCCAGAATTTTTAATCTTGAAGGGGGAGGGGTAATGCATTTGGAAAGAACTTGGATGTTTTCCTTTCTTTTTGGATATTATATAACCAATGAAGATATATCTAGATATTCCCTTTTACCTTTAGAGCAGTTGTTCCTAGCTGATTTTGGGCCATCCCTCACCTAGGCCTTTTTAAAATCCCCACGTCCCCCTTAAAATAATAAAATTTTGTTATTCAAGATTTTACATGTATTCACATGAAGGAAGCTTAAAAGGCCATTAGCTTGGTATTGTTCTTTGGGTCGTCCTCAAGGCCTATTTTATACTAATAAAAAATATTGTCTGAATACAGTACCTTTTATACAATTATAGCGTCATTGCAATACTATCATGCATATTTTTACTCTTTAAATGTATTTGCATTTGATGTCACTCACATGAAAAATATTTTTTTTCAAAATTAAAAAAACAATTATATTAAGGAACAGCGAGACAACCTCTAGATGGGTTCTTTGAAGATGGGTCTTCTTAAAGCTTTAGGGGGTATAGGCCATAGTGTTTTTTGTCCTTTCCGGACCTTATATAACCAAATAGTGTATATCTAGATATTTATTTTTCATATGAGAGGGAGTTAAACCCAGAAAATCCCTTGATGAGTCCTTGTAGAGGGGTTGTTGGAAAGCTCTTGGTATTATTGGCCGTACCGCTTATCATAAAAGATCTTATCCCTCATTAGCTCATCAAAACTTTCTGTTTGGATAGTTGAAATAAAAGAACAAATACTAAGTAAAAACTAAGATTTAACCATTTTGTTCTCCCAAATAACTTTTGCTTAACAAGATTTTTCTTTTTCAGAAAATTTAAATGAATGATTTTCCAGCCAAACCTGGTCAAAGTGTCATTTCCGAAACATGTTTTTGAGCATGGCTCAAGTAATATAAATAAAATTCTTAATTGCGTTCTAAATTACAAAGCACGTGACTTAAATTCCAAAAAGTTATGTTTGCTTTATAGAATAGAACAGTTTTGTTTATACAAGCAATCATAGTTTAGAATAAAAATTCCAACTAAATAGTGCTAGTAGCCTACTTACAACAAAGACAAGAAAAAAGAAAAAAACACGAGACTAAAACTTATACATTTTTACTGACATGTAAAAAGGTGCGAACGAATTGGCAAAACGGTTTGTTCTTGGAGTAGGCAATTCCAGTCTCGCTTTGTTAGCTGACCTTGTGTTTATTTTATTCTTCATAACTGGTGGTAGAATCTCTCTATGTTTTTCACTGCTAAGAAGAAATCGGTGAAATTTGCAGATCAAACACAAACAACGTTCTTGAAGGGACGGTAGTTGCAGGGCAGATAATGCCGATTCATAGCTTACATATGCGTCTGAAAGAATAACTTTAAGGGCTTTTTTTCTAGTGACTCAAGCTGATCGCTTAGGTAACTTGCGTTGTTGACTTGAGGGCCCCATACAGGGCAAGCATACACGAGTATGTATGTAATTGGTCGGATGTATGTAAGATAAGCCGTCTTAAGTTGGGACACAGAAAAAGAGAAACGACGTAGCATGATAAGGGTACGCATCGCACCATTCGCCCTTTTAGTGATTGTATCAACATGATGACTAAACGAGCAGTCAACGCTAAATGTGGCACCGAGAAATACAGCCGAAGATACACTAGGATAGGGTGGAGGAGGACTGACGAAGTTCCTCTTAAAAACATTAAAGCGAAGGATTTTGGTTTTTCCTTCGTTGATTTAAAGGCTGTTGATAGTACATTGGTCTTTGAAGTTGCTCATTATTGCATCACTGAATTGGGGAACTGCCTCGGAGTTTTCAATGAGATATTTCAGAAGAAC
Organism: Artemia sinica; assembly: GCA_027921565.1. Lineage (NCBI taxonomy): Eukaryota > Metazoa > Arthropoda > Branchiopoda > Anostraca > Artemiidae > Artemia > Artemia sinica. The sequence goes on from CM051258.1 coordinate 15,596,707, forward strand.
TGACAAGTCGTCTACATACTTAAACTTGTCCTCAAACTCAGAAAGGAAAAAGTTTATAACTGCTAAAAAAAGCGCTGCAAGTTTCATGCCTTGCGGAGCCCCACACGTGAGCTCAGCCCTTTCGAAGTTGGAGTCTCCAGAGAAAAGGCTGTAGACGCACTGGAAACGGTCTTGCAAAAAATCTATCACTAAAAAGAGAATATGCTTGCGTGCACCCATCGAACGTAAATTTATCACAGCTATGAAATGGCGAAAAATATCAAAGGCTTTTCGGTAATCCACTTGGAGAAGATCGACAATCGCACTTCCTCGATCAAGCCACTCGACAATAAGGTGATACATTCTCACTAAGTAAACAGTTGTGCTACTTCCTTTCAAGCATCCGTTCTGATATGGGTCAAGAGAATGAGAAATCTGTGACATCAGCTCGCGGTATATAAACGTTTCTGCCACCTTAGACAGGTTCGGGGTTATTGAGATAGGTCGGAGTTGGCCCCAAGTTTTGGGACCCTTCACTTTGGGTATGACGCGAACGTACGCTCTCTTCCAAGGACGAGGGAACATTTGCTCTTGGAAATACTGGCTAATAATGGAGGAGAGTGGCTTGGCAAGGAAAATAGCGAATTCACGTAACAACTTTAAAGGAAGCTCGCCAGGGTAGGACGCACAGTTCCTATTCAGCTTCTGAAGTTCCTTGTAAACGGCAAACTCGGGAATTTTACCTACACTATCAATCTCTGCTTCAGTGATGAGAGACTCGATTTCTGAACTTGTGATTGACAGAAAGGTGGTACAGACGCCAACAAAAAAGAGTTCACTTCCGTAGCCGATAACAAGGTACCATCCTCTTTCAATACCCCAAAGTCACTGGGTGTCGTTTTACCAGCAAGTCTTTTTACTAGCGAATGCTACTTGCATGGATCTATCGTAAGTAAGGGCATTCATTTTGTGCTTCACATATTGTCTCCTCGTTCCCCTGTTCAGTTTGACAATATGGTTCCGTAACTTGCCTGAAACAACTGAATCGCCATTGCTGTGAAAGCGGCAGCGAGTCTTAATTAGGTCCTTGAGGTCACTTGTGATCCATGGTTTATCAGTATCTGTAACAGTAATGACTTTAGTCGGGAAATAAGTACGGAACTTCTCTTGGAGTCGGCTATTTAGCTTACTGACTTTGACGTTGATGTTCGGCTCGGATCAAATGTCATCAAATTCGTAGTTGCCGATCCAGCGACCTAACGTAGAAATCGAATCTCTTGTTAGTGGTCGTATAGTAATTTTGATTCGTTTGGTTTTGGGGATTGCTGAATTTGCTTCCCAGAAAATTATGAAGTGATTGGAATTCTGGAGGGGTCCGAGGGACCGCGGTGCATCATAGAAGACTGTAAGGTTTGTTAAGATCAAGTCAAGTATGCTGCCACTCTGATGGGTCGGTATTACGACAACTTGCCACGAATCCAAGACACTGGAAACCCACTGTTCGTTTGTCTGGTTAAAGTCACCAGCAATCACAAAGGCGGGAGAGGCATACTTTTGGCGCATTTTGTCTACAACAAACTGTATGTGCTCAATAAGTTCTTTCCTGTTTCTGGCACTCTCAGGGTAATAGACCGAAGTGGCTATCAAACACGAGAATCTTCTTGATAATTGTGTTGGTTTACATTCCGTCCACAATATCTCGACGCTTCTTATAACGGCTTAGCATTATGTGGCTTAAAATAATCATTTGGTAATAAATGTCGGGTTTTTCATTATTAATAAATATGACCAAAATTAGCATAAATCTTTCATAGAGCCGGAATATAAATAAAATAGTAAACCAGTAGAAATACCCTTTCATTGTAATTTTTATATAATTTCACTATAATTTCCCTATATTAAATATTACATTTTTAAATAAATCTAAAATATTTTCTGTAAAAACAGAAGTGCCAAATACTTAAATTTCATAGCCCCATAGCCTGGTCCCCCCTTAAGCCCATCTTAGAACTATCCATACTAGAAAACCCTGACACTCTAAGATTTTCTTTTGGTTGTCTCAAAATGATAAAGTTTTTAGGGCCGTTTCACGTTTTCTTCAGCGTTGCCACGTTGAACCGTAAAAATAAATAAGTAAAACTAACTTTACTTACTTTAAGATTATACTGACAAAGCTTTTAATTAAAGATGACGAAACTTTTCGTTCTCTAAAATTCAAACATTAATAATCTGTTCATTCCCAAAGAAAAAGAAAGGCTTAACCTCTTAATTAAGTTATTTGATGTCACACGTTTTTAGTTTATTTTTTGCTAATTCCTCACCCACGTTTCTTTTTGATAAATCTTGAGTCCAATACTACCAAGTCTACAAAACTGTATATTGAGGTCTTTTTCATTAACAATTGAATTAATATCACTCATTAAGGGAATGGATTGGGAGATCCTCCACCATCCCCTTCGATCGATTTTGGTCCAAAGAACTACATCTATATAGGTAAAAAAAAAGCAAAGCTCTTAAATCCCTTCTTTTATTTGAATGGTCATGATCTTTCAAAAAGAAATAACCAGGGCCGTATCCAGGATTCTTTCCGAAGAGGGGGGGGGGGGGTACAAAAGGATTTTTTTATCAGGGGGTTTATGAAAAAACCTTCAAAAAACGCAATAAAACTTGTTTATATTCATTTTTGTTACATTTTTACGAGTCGGACAAACGTTTCGGGGGAGGGAAGGGGGGGGGGAGTCTGATTCAAACCCCATACCCCTCTCCCTTGGATGTGGCCTTGGAGATTACATAGTGATAATTACTTTGACAATAAATCTGTAGCTTAAGCTCTGTAGGAAAGGTCTATAAACCACTTAAAAAAACAAGCTTTGCAACGAAAAGTAAAGAGCAATGCAAAACTCAAAAGGATAAGAAACAAACTCACATAAAAAAGCGAGCTTAGAAATCTAGGGGGAGAGGGAAGGATTATTTCCATTTTCTTACCGAAGAGACACAAAATACACTTTCTAAATTTATTGAGGGGGGGGGGAGGTATTTTCTTTCGACATTTTTAATGAAAGTATCGAAAAGAAATTTTCAAGCTCTACAAAAGTAATCTTCGGTTTTCTCGATTTTCCCTAATATTTTTTAGACGTGTTTGTGTAAGTTTCCTCCTAGCCAATTTAAACAAACAGATTCCATTTTCACTGCCCTTGGTAATTTAACAAAGACGTTTCAGATTTATTCGATTTTTTCCTTATGTTTCTTTCGCATTTTATGACATATAACTATTCATATACGTTAGTATTTACTATCTACAACCAAAACTTTAGGAAGAGGATTTGTGTTATACTGTTTATCCCAATTGTTTAAGAACGACTCCTGAAACACAAGGTCCATTTAATTAGAACAAGAAGTTTTTTGAAAGTGCTAAAAACTTACGGTGAAGAGCAAGGTATTTGGGAGGGGAAGAACACCTTCATATACGGAATAATTTCTGTTCATTTTGAGTTTAGATTTTGCTCCTTACTTTTAGGTGAAAAAACTTTTTTTTAATAAAATTACATGATCTAAGTTGGTTCGGATTACTTTCAATTTTTTTTTTTTGACTAAGCGAACGACATGGCTAGGATGGTAAGATGAAATGAAAAAATTAAATATTTGTGTTTGATCAATTTCTTTTACTAAGGAAATAAAGAAGTTAGTATGGTAAACAGCATTCAGGATTTTTGTTCGGCATCGGATGAGGGCTGCCAAAATATTTTTCGATCAGGGGGGTGGGGAGTTAAGGGTTTTACCTGAATTTTTAAAACCAATTTATGAGTTGGAGAAATAGTTTTGGCCCCCACCCCCTGAACACAGCTCTGGTTACAACGGTTAGATGAAATGAGAAAAACTTAAAACTTAATTTGAGAAAAACTTTCTTTTACTAATTTTCTTTGACTAAGTAGCTTTTCTTTGACAAGGTAAAAATGGCTGGACAAAATATTAATTTTGGCTAATATTCTTCTACTATGCAAACATAATGAAATAAAAATTGATGAAAAAATAAAAACCACTTACTTTTCTTATTTATGAGCTAAAATAATAATTCTTATAAACCCACTAATCACAAAAATTAGCCTTTCTATTACAAACTAATATAGTACGGAAAGCTTTAAAAATTTTCTTTGACTAAGCAAATGAAATGGTAGAATAGCGGCTATATAGTAAACCGATAAACTTAAATGTCAAAGAATCAGTGATTATGCATATTCTTTTCTTTTTGATAAGAGCCATTCTAAGAAAACTAGCAATTTTTAATGATTTTATCATTCTTATCGATGCAAAAATATAGTAGGTGTCTTCTTAAATTATGACACTTGAAATTACAAAAAAAAAAAAAAAAAAAAAAAAAAAAGGATTAACTCAGTACCGTGTGCGAAAACCCATAATATCCGTAAGTAATTTAATATTTTAATTACAATTAATAACAAGAATGAATTATAATATTTAAATAAATTTCAATTATTTATACCCGTAAATGTTTAACTACAATAAACATTAATTATAATTAGACCCCAACTTTTTGTAAATTTTTTAATCCTAACACATGTTTCATGTCAGTGTCCCCAGTTGCGAGCTACAAAAATGAATATGTTCTGACATAAAACAAAACACAAACATAAGAAATCAAATTTTATTTATTTAATCTATTTAATCTATTTGATTTTGTGTTCTACAATTGATTTCTTCGCTTCTCTCTGTTATGTGACTCTTTTCTCTGAGTAAGTGACTCGTATGTCTCCCCCCCCCCCCTTTTTACGGGCCAAGGGGCCTTCAGTGGGGTATAGTGTATTGTTGTATGTGTATTTAATCATGAATCAATTATAATCTTAAATCAAACAACAGAAAACAGAATCAAGCGATAAAAATCCAAATATGAGAAATAAATACAAATCTATATATGAAAATCCAAGGATAAAAGAGAGACTAAAAAAGAGATATAAAAGCAACGAAAAATATAATAATTGGTAACCAATTGCCGCAAAAATAAATCTGCTACAAATAAATTAATGGCGGAAAACTGAAAATGTGTTTGGCTTTTTCCAGTGGTATTAAGAAGTGTCGGAATGCAGAAGATAGGTTTCCTATAGCTACTTAAGATAGAGTAGACATATATCAACTAAAACTATTTCAAAGAATGAAGAAAGAAGAGATAAAATTTAGAAAGAAAGAAAGAAGAGAATGAAGAGATAAAATTTAGAAACTGAAAGTCCTAAATACAATAAGAACCGAGAAGTTGTCAACAGTTGTCGATTCTTAATTACAAACAAGAAAGAGTGTTATCCAGACTTCAAGTTAAGACTAACACAATGTTGATGACAAAAGCTCAGAATTCCAAATACTTTTGCATTTCTGAAAAGAAGATAAAACATTTTGAAAAAAAATGGAAATCATTAATTGATTATTAACTTAGGAACTGAAAACCTGACAACGTACAGTTCAAATCTATCTAATAGTAATAGCATCTTCTGCATCTATCTGCATCATCTGCATCTATCTGCATCATCTGCATCTATCTATAGTAATAGCATCTTCTGCATCTATCTGCATCATCTGCATCTATCTTCTGCATCATGCTTGATCTGTATCGTAGATTGTCTTGAAGGTATTATGCTTCAGCCATTCTTATGCTTCAGCCATTCTTATGCTAGTATCTGTTCCCTGGGGGTAAATTCCTATGATTAAGAATAAGGGAGGACACTTGTGGCCTTCAGACCTCTTTTTTCCCCTTTAGACCTAATTTGGACAACTGATTTTCGTTTTTCCTCTCCAGCAGTTCTAAATATTATCATGACTATTTTTATCTTACATGTCATGTTATTCTTACAGTACAAACCGCGTATCACTGAATTCATGTTAATTCTACCCTCTAGTCTATTTTTCTAGTTCACCCCGTTTTTAGATGGTTTCTTCAAAATGACTCCTGCTCCAAGATTTTTTTTTAATTTATACCAATGATTTATCCTTGTCTGCAGCCACTCAAAACACATTATGCTGAATTTCAGTCGAGTAACTGACACAGCTATGCTGAACTTACCAATCGTTAATTTTTTTAAAACCAATTTCATTCAATGTCCACACTCAAGTCTTGTCCATACTCAAGCCAATACTGGTCACAGCCAATAGCCGAAATTTATATGGACAAGTCTTGTCCATAGCCAAAAGTTGATAGAGAGCTTGTCCATACTCAAGCCAATTTGATTGGCTTTTGGGTTGGATCACAACCCAAAAAGTTGTTCGCACTCAAGCCCATTGACAATTGTGGACTTGTTCAAATTGGCCTCTGACTCGCTCAACTTTAGAGAGACATAAGGTAGTTGACAACAAGAAGATCAAAGAAAATACTATCAGAAGATGTATAGAGGCTCAGAATTCCAGTTAGAAGGGTTATTCTATTTTTAGTAATTCTGTAAAAATTAAGCCATTCTTAGAAGTGTTGATCTCAGTTTTCTTTTGTCCTTGAATAAATGTTAATTCGAGCAAATGTTTTAAATCATTCCGTAAATGGTCAAATTTATACTCGTCGAATTTATACTCTGAAGCATGGCTTATGCCTGTTTATCGTCGTATCCGGTTTTTTCACTGACCATCAATTCTTCTTTGTTGTTTTTTTCTAATTGCTACTCAAGGCCATATCCAGGGGGTAGGATGTCACGGGGTTTGAACCCCGTCGAAAGTTGTCGACAATTTCTAGTAAAACGTGTCTATTTGGACTTCTGTCCTGAAAGCTTCACTGCCAAAATTTGGATCTCCACTGAGCGTATACCACTGAGTATACCACTGGTATACCACCGAGTATACCACTGAGTATACCACTGAGCGTGGTATACCAGGGAGCATAGAATAATGTCACACCACTAGAAATTCACTTATTAACACTGAGAGGTGGATCAAATCTTGAAAAAAGGAAAACTTTTGAAACTATGGAAGAAAGACCTTGCTTGTTTTTCATAAAAGTAGAAAACCATCTACATAGGCTAGAAACATTTGTAAGCCCAATGAATTTTTTTTAATTTCATTTAAAATAAAATAAACATACATTTGGAGTACACGCAAATATGTATGCATTCGAGGAGTAAACTCTTTTTATTGAGGATAAAGAAAAGCATAATAATAAATTTGAGTAATAATTTAAGCGTGTATTAAGTTTTATTATTACAATTTATCATCTTAAACTGTTTATAATATGAAATCATAGGAAGTTTTTGCTTGATATTGTCATACCATATCAGTGAGTGTGGTCAATTTTAAGATGGCGCTACCAAAGAATTTGGTGACCCATATGAGTGGAAACTGAGGCTAGTGTCTAGAAAAACACCAGCGCCATCTAGTCCTTCGCTTTTTCGTAGCATTTTCAAACTTCACAATTATTTTTTTTTCTTCAGAAAGTAAGATCAGACATTAATTATAACACTAATTTTGCCAATTACTCTGTTTAAAATAATGTTACTTAATCGTAACACACACACACAAAAAAAAACAAAAAAAAATACGCCAAGAAACTCCAAACTCTAGATGGTATTAGTAATTTTTTGCGAAACTGCCGTACTTTTGACTCTACTACTATTTTTGAGCGCTAAAACTGCACAATTTTACCCAAAACTCTAATAACTTGCTATTTTCGATTTGTCAGGCCTGCACGAGTTTTTTTTTATGAAGGGAGGAAATCTTTGTCATCATAAAATCAAACAGATCCTACAAAGATACAAGAATTTAAAAACAATTTTGAACCGATAAAACTTGTAATAGTTTGAAATTTTGAGGAAGTCCCCCCCCCTTCAAGTCTAACATTTGCTAATAACATGCATGAGTCCGAACTTAAATTCAGATTCCTGTGTAAGTATTATCTTATGCCTCTTTCCAGAGTGAAAAAGGGCAATGAAATCCAAGTCGAAGTCAGATTCTTGTGTAAATATTAGTATGTTTCACTTTTTCTCGCAATGATAAAGAGCAATGAGTTCGAATTCGAATTTAGATTCTTGTGTAAATATTAGCTTGTGCCACTTTCAGAGTAAAAAAAGCAATGAGTTCGAACTCAAATTCAGATTCTTGTGTAAATATTAGCTTGGGCCTCTTGTCAAAGTAAATAAGAGTAAATTTTATAGAAAAAAAATAACTATCAGCTTGATATATTAGTTTTTCCATAGAATCATATCAACTACTGCTATACAAAAGAACTTTTGATGGCAACCAACACACATACACTTCTACAGTGATTGGGCTAAACCTACTAGATGAAGGAGGTCTTCTTGTATATACTTTAAAATATATCGAAAGATACAGTAAAAAAATAAAACCAGTGAGGTGAGCAGCACTCCAGATGTAACCAGCCAGAGCAGTCAGCATGATTCGGGTGGGGATTTTCGGATTTGCACATCGCAACCCTGATCATAAAGACCCAGTTCTTTATTCAGCTTTGCAGTCTGTGGTTGCTTCATTGATTCCCTATGACTAAGTGATTTTTCCTTACGGGTTAAAAAAAAACTGCCACCATCAGAAAAGCCACCCTTTTAAGAATGACAAATTGATTGAGTCACCTAGTTAAGTTCTTGTTGTTTGCGTCTGAATAGTTTGTTGGGTTCGTTAATATCTTGTTTTATCAAAAATCGTTGCAATATTTTTTAGAAAACATGTCACCATCCGTGTCTGACTTGTCAAGGGAAGTTTGTTCATTAGTGAAAAATACAGTATGCTGCACGAAGCAGCTTTACTAGTACAAATTTTCATAGACATTTTTCGCTTATAACGACGATCGAATTTTATGCAAAAATTTTTCATTTTTCAATTGGACCTAAGGTTTAATTACCTGTATTGATTCACTTACTATTAACAGTTTTGGTAAGTAAATAATTTTAAATTCTATTAACTCAGAATTCTTAAGCATTGTATTATTTTGAAGCATTTTATTTCTAGATACTAACATAATGAAGAAAAACGACAATATATTGATGACTACTTTAAATTTGAACTTTCAACTGCTGTTAATTCAGATGTATATAAAATATATTCTTACGCAACACTGCATACAGTTACGCAACACTGCATACAGTTACGCAACACTGCATAGCTATGTTTCTTTGTTAAGTTTCGAAACATTGTAGAACAAAATTTACGATGGGATAAAATAAGGGCAATAAGTAGAAGCAGCAATATATATATTCAATATAGAGAAACAGACTGACCTCCCCCCCCAACCTAAAATATGAAAGTAAACTGATCGATTGAACATTTGAAGAAGTAAAAATGATTATTCCTCCTAAAAAATAATAATATAGTGCAGAGTATATGACAACAAAGTACACATTAGTTATTCTTAAGGGAATTTCAAAGGGTAAATTGAGCAAAAACTTCTACTATAGGTCAGGGAACAAACTTTCACCCCTCAGTCATTAAATAAATTTCTTTATCTTAATATAGAACCTGTATTTGGCAATTACCATCAAAGTATCAATCAATTTATCATAGGCAGTGCGATAGCGCTGCCTAAGTAAAGAATGATGTGGGCACAATGTTTTATTTTTTTTCCCCTTTAGAGCAGGGCACTTCGTATCGAAGAAATTGTCGTAGAAACTTCGAAAAGGGCTCATTCAATTGGAAATTGGAGTGGCTTGTGCCCTTTTTAACAGTCGAAAGTGATTGGAGGGCAACTAGCCCCCCCACGCCTATCATTCCCCCAAACACATCCAATCAAAATTTTGAGATAGCTATTTTGTTCAGCGTAGTTGATTTCCAAATAGAAAATATTATTTCAAGGAGGAAACTCAACCATACCCTCGGGGCAAGGGTTTTAAGTTATGCCCTGAGGGCATATAAGAACGATGTTGGCACAATGTATCATTTATTATTTTTTTTTCCTTTAGAGCAGGGCACTTCGTATCGAAGAAATTGTCGTAGAAACTTCGAAAAGGGCTCATTCAATTGGAAATTGGAGTGGCTTGTGCCCTTTTTAATAGTTGAAAGTGATTGGAAGGCAACTATCACCCCTTCCACGCCCACCATTTCCCGAAACACATCCAATCAAAATTTTGATATAGCCATTCTGTTCAGCGTAGTTGATTTCCAGATAGACATTATGTTTTTGAGGAGGACACTCCACCACAACCTTCAGGGCAAGGGCTGTAAGTTATGCCCTGGGGGCATATACGAACGATGTTGGCACAATGTATTATTTATTTTTTTTTCCTTTAGAGCAGGGCACTTCGTATCGAAGAAGTTGTCGTAGAAATTATGTTTTTGAGGAGGATACTCCCCCACAGCCTTAAGCGCAAGGGTTGTAAGTTATGCCCTGGGGGGCATATAAGGTTTTTATAGAAGGGGTTGTCGTAAATACTTCGAAAAAGGCTCATTCGATTGGTAATTCAAAGGGCTAGTGCCCTTTTTAATAGTCGAAAGTGATTGGAGGGCAACTAACCCCCCTCTCACGCCCACTTTTTCCCCAAACAGATCCAATCAAAATTTGAGATAGCCATTTTATTCAACGTAGTTTTAAGTTCTGTAAATTATGTCTTTGAGGATGACAACCCCCTCAAAGCCCTCAGGGCAAGGGTTGTAAGTTATGCCCTGGGGGCATATAAGGTTTTTATAGAAGGCGTTGTCGTAGAATCTTCAAAACAGGCTCATTCGATTAGAAATTGAAATGGCTAGTGCCCTTTTTAATAGTACAAAGTAATTGGAAGGCAACTAACACCCCTTCCACGCCGACCATTTTCTCAAACCTATCCAATCAAAATTTTTAGATAGCAATTTTGTTCCACGAAGTTTAAAGTTCAGGAAATTATACCTTTGAGCAGGACACTCCCCCCACAGTCTTCAGGGCAAGGGTTATAAGTTATACCCTGGGGGTATATAAGTTATTTTGTAATAGTACAAAGTAATTGGAAGGCAACTAACACCCCTTCCACGCCCACCATTACCCCAAACCTATCCAATCAAAATTTTTAGATAACCATTTTGTTCCACGCAGTTTAAAGTTCAGGAAATTATACCTTTGAGCAGGACACTCCCCCCACAGTCTTCAGGGCAAGGGTTATAAGTTATGCCCTGGGGGCATATAAGTTTTTATTGAAATCTTTGTCGTAGAAACTTGAAAAAGGGCTCATTCGACTGGAAATTCAAAGGGCTAAGGCCCTTTTTAATAGTCGAAAGTGATTTGAGGGCAACAAACCCTCCTCTCACGCCCACCTTTTCCCATTATATGGGAAATATAATGTATCCCATAATCATAGACAGTGCGATAGCGCTGCCTAATTAAAGAACGATGTGGGCACAATGTGTTATTTATTTATTTTATTTTTCTTCTTCTTTCTCCATACCCGGGCACTTCGTATCGAAGGAGTTGTCATAGAAACTTCGAAAAGGGCTCATTCGATTGGAAATTGGAGTGGCTAGTGCCCTTTTTAATAGTCGAAATGATTGGAGGGCGACTAGCCCCCCCCCCCCACGCCCATCATTCCCCCGAACACACCCAATCAAAATTTTGAGATAGCCATTTTGTTCAGCGTAGTCGATTTCCACATAGAAAATATGTTTTTGAGGAGGAAACTCCCCCAGAACCCTGGGGGCAAGGGTTTTAAGTTATGCCCTGGGGGCACATAAGGTTTTTATAGAAGGCGTTGTCGTAGAAACTTCAAAAAAGGCTCATTCGATTGGAGATTCAAAGGGCTAGTGCCCTTTTTAATAGTCGAAAGTGATTAGAGGGCAATTAGCCCTCCCACTCATCATTCCCCCAAACACATACAATCAAAATTTCGAGATAGCCATTCTGTTCAGCGTAGTTGATTTCCAGATAGAAATTATGTTTTTGAGGAGGAGACTCCGCAACAGCCTTCAGGGCAAGGGTTTTAAGTTATGCCCTGAGGGCATATAAGAACAATGTTGGCCCAATGTATCATTTATTATTTTTTTCCTTTAGAGCAGGGCACTTCGTATCGAAGAAGTTGTCGTAGAAACTTCGAAAAGGGCTCATTCAATTGGAAATTGGAGTGGCTTGTGCCCTTTTTAATAATCGAAAGTGATTGGAAGGCAACTAACACCCCTTCCACACCCACCATTTCCCGAAGCACATCCAATCAAATTTCGAGATAGCCATTCTGTTCAGCGTAGTTGATTTCCAGATAGAAATTATGTTTTTGAGGAGGAGACTCCCCAACAGCCTTCAGGGCAAGGGTTGTAAGTTATGCCCTGGCGGCATATAAGGTTTTTTATAGAAGGGGTTGTCGTAGAAACTTCAAAAAAGGCTCATTCGATTGCAAATTCAAAGGGCTAGTGCCCTTTTTAAGAGTCGAAAGTGATTGGAGGGTAACTACCCCCCCCCCTCCCATGCCCATCATTCCCCCAAACACATCCAATCAAAATTTTGAGATAGCCATTTTGTTCAGCGTAGTTGATTTCCAGATAAAATTATTTTTTTGAGGAGGACACTCCCCCACAGCCTTCAGGGCAAGGGTTGTAAGTTATGTCCCGGGGCATATAAGGTTTTTGTAGAAGGCGTTGTCGTAGAAACTTCAAAAAAGACTCATTCGATTGAAAATTCAAAGGGCTAGTGCCCTTTTTAATAGTCGAGAGTGATTTGAGGGCAACTAACCCCCTCTTACGCCCACCTTTTCCCCAAACCCATCCAATCAAATTGTTAGATAGCCATTTTATTCAACGTAGTTGAAAGTTTTGGAAATTAGGTCTTTAAGGATGACGACCCATCCCCCCCAAAAAAAACCCTCAGGGCAAGGGTTGTAAGTTATGCCCTGGGAGCATGTAAGGTTTTTATAGAAAGCGACGTTGTAAAAACATCAAAAAGGGCTCATTCAATTGAAAATTGAAAGGGCTAGTGCCCTTTTAATAGTCGAAAGTAATTGAAGGGCAACTAAACCCCCTCTCACGCCCACCATTCCCCCAAACACATCCAATCAAAATTTTCAGATAGACATTTTGTTCAACATAGTAAAAAGTTCTGGGAATTAGGTCTTTGAGGATTACACCCCCCCCCCCACAACCCTCAGGGCGAGGGTTGTAAGTTACCCTCTGAGGGCATATAAGGTTTTTATTGAAAGCCAAGAAAGCGAATGAAAGCGAATGAAAAAAATACAAATGAATGTGCATTCTCAGTTTAATATACATATGCTGATATTTAGTAATCAAAATGTTAATATTATTTAATTTATTAAAGTTATAAAAGTAAAAACATTTATATTTTTTTCAGTAAAGTGCAAATTATGTTCTGGCCTTGGGAAGGCATAGGGGTTTTGAGCCTAACTTATGTTAATTTCTGCTCGTTTTGAGTTTGACTCCGTTATTTATTGTAATTTTTGTTCGTTTTGGGTTTCATTTATTTATCGATGCTGATTTGTTGTAGTTTCACGCTTGGTAGATTATTTGATTTTATTTTTGCTGATTTTTTGTTTAATGGAGTTCTTTACTTTTCTTTGAAAAACTTATTTTGTGGAAAAAGTTTTTTTAATTAATTAATACTAAAAAGCAAGAATTACATGCGTAAAGCAATTACTAAACCCAATAACCTTTGCTTGTAAATTGCTTGTAAACTATAATTTTTATTAAGAGATGAAATAAATAATTAATAAATTTGCTCGTTTAAAAATAAACTGTCATTCCTCATAGCTTCTCATTTTACAGACCCCCAAAATGACTCCAGTGAGTCATCAAATTAAAATATAAATTAAAATCAATAATTAATAAAATTAGTTTTAAATACTAAAAGTGAATCACATCGAGTAACAGTTTGATAATAATTACTCTAAGGCAATATGGTATCCGTTTTTGTAAATATCTAGAATTCCTTAGAGAAAATAATTTATTAAACACATAATTAGTCAATACAAAAATAATCTGCCGAAGAGCGCTTGGCTCACGTGGAGCCTCTTAAATAAATAGAACTACAAAAACAACTAAACAGTAACACATACAAAAATAACATAAACATCATCTGAACATATCTGAAAATACCGGATAAACATGTCAGAACATTAACATCAAAAGAAAAAAGAAACCAAATACAACTTGAGAATTAATAACACAAACATTGTCACTACTTTGTCATCGTTTTGTGTTATTATTAATAACACCCAATAATATGCATAACATGTAATAATGTCAATAACATTTTTAAATATTAAAATTAATAAAATGTGTTAAAATGATAACAAGCGTTTGGGCTTTAAGAGAGGATTCAAACATTTTCCGTCATATAATTTACATTAAGAAAAACAACAATCACAAATAATATCTATCACAACAAGAGCCTTCCAATGGTCCCAGGAAAATCAACCTATCTTATATCCAAGATCAGCAACAACTGTAGTTGCGACCTAGAAAGATTTTTGATGACCCCTCCCATGTTTCAGGAATTCAAAAGGCAGCATTTTACCAGATATAAAATTTATAGGAGTTGAAAAATTGAAAAAAAATGTCTCGTTTTTTTTTATCGGTTATTGGTATATGGAAGGTTATCTTAGCATATAGGGTGTGGCAAAACCAGTTTTTATATAAACAGGACCAATTTTGAACTTTTATTTTTAGTGAAAAGAGGAAACCAAAGTACTTTGGATAAAAACGAATTCAAGCAATCCTCAAGGCCAATAGACCACAAATTTTGTTTTCTGAAAAAAAATATCACAAAACACCTTTTGAATTATAGCAACCTCCCTTACCAGAAGATATTTCACAAGTTTGCTCCAGCTACTTACTTCTTTATTAAGGAATTTTCGAGCTGTTGATAGTACCGTCGCTATGAGTGTTTTTTAAACCGTTCAAAACCCGTTTCTCACGTCTGTATTTGATTGGGCGTTAAGTTGAGTCTGCTTTCATTTTAAACTATCTTTTGCAATCGGTCACATAAAACCTTTTTAATTATAGCAAACCTATATGGATCACTTAAAAGACAGTTACAGTGAAAGGAAAACCGGCAAGCTCATCTCAAACCAATAACACTAGCATGACTCTTAGTCTAATGGAAAATATAATTCTCTTTCAGGAAAAAATCTCGCCTCTATAACAACTTCTTTTATATAGCAATAATAATCAAATATGATAATATATAAATGATATAGGTTAAAAAAACAGCTACATAAATGGGGTTAAGGAGAACATTTAGGCGTATCTAATTACAAATTCCCACTATCTAACCAAAGACAAATTAACAAAAGTCAAACAGACAAATCACAAACATTTTAGTCTGAACCAAAGAAAATCCAGACTAATCTGATGGCCGACTTCCATTTGCCTCTTTGAGATCAAGAACATGCTGCCATCTGCCGGTAATGACCAGAAATATTCAATTTTTTGGTAAACTCTCTGATCAAATCCGGGATATATATTGTCCTTTTATGCTTTCAAACATTCCTTAATGAACAACCAAGATACTTTAAATGGCTTAGCTCTTAAGAGTGCGTTCGAACCCTGTAATATGGCAGGTGAATACAGTTGAGTTAACTATAGTCGAGTCAACTATAGATCGTACAGTAGACCTGACAAGGTCCGAACGTCAAAAGTTTCCCTCTTTGTCAGTGAGACAATTATCAAAGGTGCATTCCTCTTTAAGTACCCCAAATTTAACTTTTTCAAAAAGTCTAAAATTTACAAGCAACATTTGCAACACTTTTAAGTGACTATACTCTGACTCTGTGACTCAGTGACATGAATTATGAAAAGTCAACTGGAATTTGAGGGTAAAACGCTAGAAATTGACTGCAATTCAACCAATGTCATCTCAAGTCCAAGGTCCGAATGCACTCATAGTCAAAAACTGTACTCAAGAAAATAGATGGCAGTGGGCTTTCCTTTTCTTGGCTAAAAAATGCTGGAGTGGCAAATCTTGTTAGTCTCAATAATCTTTGGTTTGAATTCGAACGACCAAAAATAATATTCTTAGCCTGTGACGCAATGAATGCTACAGCGTCCTGTTGTCACCATAACAAACAATCCACTACCTCGAAGCCCTCTAAAGCAGGACATATGCAAGCCTATGGAAAAAAAACTCCATTAGCAAATCATGAAAACACCAAAAAACTTAAAACAAAAGATTAAAATTATTTTTATTTAAAACAATTCAGCTGCAATGTTTCAAAAGATGTATATTTGTATGCAAATTTTTTTTGATCAGATATGTGGATGTTTTATAAAGAGAAAACGGTGCTAGGCTTATTCCTCCCTTCAAAAATCCACACTAAATGCAAAAACTAAACAGGCAGAGAGGAAGTATGACAAATAAAAGTAATGAAGAAATTAAGGAATTTTGGGAGATTCTACCAACTTTAAAAATATAGGCAGAGCGGTGTAGAACAGGGGTCGACAACCTATGAGCAACGGGTCACCTCGGGGCGACTCACATTTTTTTTTTTTTAGTTTTGAAGGATTTACGACTCAAAGTTCAGATTAATTAAAAAAAAAAAAACATTTTGCAGAAACACACAAAAAAAATAATAAAAGCAAATACTATAGTATACCCTACACAGCATATTCTGCCTATATTTGGTATAGAGGTAGATTATTACAAAATCGCTTTTTCTTCTTAATTGTTTTTATTTGTTATACTTTCTTTATTGCTGCTCAATTTTACATGATGGCAATTTTCCACGAGGAAGAGTTTCCCGGGGTGATTTTTCCAGGGGGAATAAACCAGACCTTGGATAAAACTTAGATTTACAGCCCGTTTTCTCAAACTAAGCAAACTCCACCGATAATACACTGTTTTTGTTGTTATTTTTTTTTTCAAAATGCAGTATATTCTCTCTCATTACAGAACATATCGTCAGTCGGGTATCAAAAGGGCGTATTTCCCATAATTGTAAATTTTCGGAAGAGCAAAAAAACGCCTCACAGCTTTTTTTTAATTTTCCCTCCGATAATCGTGAAACGAAAAGGGATCCATATGTCTAATCAATACATATCATTCGTTGTTTTTTTACGGTCATCAGAGGGGGAAGAAAAAGTTGTGAGGTTTCAGCTTTGCTCTTTCGAAAATTTACAATTATAGAGATATGTCGTCTTGATACCCGACTGACGACATGCAAGCCTATGAAAAAATAAATTAGTAAATAACGCAACAATAAGAAGAAAAAACGTGAAATAAAAGATTAAAATTACTTTTATTTAACACATTTCAGCTGCAGTGATAAGATGCCCATCTGCGCATAAAATTTTTATCAGAAGTTTGAATGTTTTTATGCAGATGAAACCTAGATTTATAACCCATATCCTTAAGGTAAGCAAGCTCTATCAATAGTTAAAGATTTTATTGCGTTTCTTTTCCAAAATAGATTAACTCTTTCACTTACAGAAATGAAGCTTCTGATATCAATATATTTTTTTGCCGCAACCCATCATGGATGCTTAAAAACCTTCACTATTGGTTCTTAATAACAGGGAGAATATTAATAATTAGGTTCAGCATTTACATATAATTTGTTTTTAGGCAGAAGCTAAGAACATATACATAGAACATATACTTTAGGTTGAATTTGCTTAGAAAGCTTAAAGTCATTAGTGCTGAGCTTTTTCTAGAGTCAAAATGGTTTCTGGTAGCCTAGTTTATTTCTTGAAAAAGCTTTCATGGTAGCTAATCATAATTAAGCCTGCGCAACATAAAAGCTTAATAGACTAGAATGATATGTTTGCATATGTGTTTACATTTATTTTTGTAGGCCTTAGGAGGTGAAAAAAACAAAACAATTTCCTGGCAAGAAAAGTCCGGTGACTGGAACCTGGTCAAAATAACCTTTCGTTCAGTGTCATTCCAATCCAAATCTCATTTTTTTTTTACCTTTTTGGACCCTTTTAGCCAATATTCTTTTGTTCACTGGCTAAAAATACCATTTTCTTATCTATTTACTTTTGTGTAGTCACTACTGTGGCCACTATGATTTGATATTTTAACTCTTTTGTTATACCCTTTTAGCCAGCATTCTTATGATCATTGGCTAAAAAGTAATGTGCTCTTATTGTTTTGTTTTTTTTTTAGCCCTTTTATAACGCCCTTTTAGCGAACATTCTTTCCGCGATTGGCGAAAAATTTTGTGTTCTTACCTTTTTTTTATACTATTTTGACCACCATGATATGATGTCTTAGCCCTTTTATCGTAACCTTGAAGCAAACGTAATATTGTTTATTGACAAGAAATAGTGTGTTCAGTAGTGTTAGAGGGTGGGAAATATAAGCCGATTTTTATTATTATGATCAGATAGTATGAGCAGCATCTATAAAAAGAAAAATATAGATGGTGCTTTAAAATGAATTTAATTCAATATTTCTATTTTGATCTGCTTATAATGGTTGAAGAGACGGCTGCGACGAAGTAAAGAACGAACTCTAGTTCGTTAAGAACGAACTCTAGGAAGAGTAGCCACTGAAGCTGATTCAGGAATGGTGACTATTATTTCAATCAGTCTTAATAGTAAGAGTAAAGATTTGGTCCAGATTGACAACTCCCCTCTCAATTTATTAACCTGCCAGTACAATATTTTACTATTATGTCGTCTAGCTCCCAGGTCCTCGGCAATTTTATCCATTGTCTCCACTTCACATCTCCTTAGTTCATATTTCAATGCTTTCTCCACTTTCTTTGCATTCTTTTTATTTTCATATGATCCATCATTTAGATAATTCTCGTACAAGCCCCTTTTCCTCTCTTAAAACATAAAGCATTTTCACTAATATTCCTCACTGCGTTTTATTCCTCTCTAGAGTTATCATAGAGCAGTCCACTCAAGACAGTCCCGATCTCGTTGCTCGAATTGTGAAACAAAAATTTGATGAGATATAATCGATGATTTGGATAAAATTTTATGTAATGGGCGTTCTTAGGCCTGCTGGATGTACAGGGTTGTGTTTTGGTCTATATTTAAATATAGTTGTCTCTTTATCGTTCATTTATTTTATCTGTGCACTATATGTATTTTAGTTTGTGGAAACGGCAAATGGTTTGGAATTTATCATAGACGAGCCCCAATGAAGTCCTAATGAGATCTTGACACTCCATTATCAATTCTTGGCTACTGCCCTCTTCTGTACTACTACTCGAATTGGATAATGAGCTTGATTCATTACGTACATGCGCTATTTTAGCTTCGCTCCACAAAGAAGAGAGTAAAATAAATGTAAAAACTGTCGATCGTCCCTCAGGAGAATACAAATCTTCTAAGAGTTATGATTATGTAAAAGACAAAGCGGAAGGAGTAACTGAACTCACTCCAAAATTTCTCAATTCAAGTGATAGTGCAGATTTGCCATCCCATGACTTGAAAATAAAGACATTTTTCATTTTCCTCTATATCTTTTCTGTTGCTCTATCCTGGTTTAATACATTCTCAAAATGTTCTGCCCATCTCTCTTTAACTCTTTCCTTATCACTAATTGTGGTCCCACTCCTATCTTTAACTGGGACAAGTCCAGATTGACTACCCTCTCTAAATTTATTAACATGCCAGTACCATATTTTACTATTATGTCATCTAGCCGCATCTTCCAGATCCTCAGCAATTTCATTCATTGTCTAAACTTTATACCTCCTTAATTCATAGTTTAATACTTTCTCTACTTTCTATACAATCCTCTTATTTTCATATGATTTATCACTCAAATAGCTCTTGCAAAAGCCCTCCCCCTCTCTATTAAACATAAAGCTTTTTCACTAATATTCCTAGCTGCAGTCCAAACTTTCTTTCCTAAGACACCATCAGCATCTTACAAATTGTTTTTCTCAAATTATTCTAACCATCTTCCCCATGGTCAAATCTTAAACTCAAAAGTTTAATATTTAGCTGTTCCTGGAAATTTCCTCTCAAATTCTCATCCTAGAGTCTACCAACATCAAAACTTCCCGGAGGGTAGTTGCCCTTCGTAAATTTCAGCTTTAACCCAAGACATTATTAGATGGTGATCTTTAATCCAACATCGATAACAGCATCCCTATATACCATAGTAACTTAAATCGATCCTCCCAGTATTAGATTTACAATAAATAAGGTTAGCTGTCTCATCATAATGTGAATACCATGCTAACTTATGGGCCATTTTATAACCAAATACTGTATTAGTTATAACTAGATTGTTATATCTACAAAATTGCAGCAGTTTCAATCCAATACTGTTTTCTCTTCCTACAACAAGTTTACCTAGGCTAGGATACCATCTATCCCTATTTCTACCGACCTGGGCATTAATATCCCCAAATAAAAATACCACATTTCTATTTGGGATCCTGTCTGTTTGATCCTGTAGCTGTAAGCCAAATTCATCTGAGTCACTTCTATTTCTATCAGTCGGTTCTACATGGACATACACAACTATGACTGCTACCCTGCACTTTTTAGTCATAAATGAACGACTAGTGACTACTATGACTATGACTACTATGACTACTATAAATGAGCGACTACTATGACTGCTACCCTGCACTTTTTAGTCATAAATGAGCGACTAGTGACTACTATGACTATGACTACTATGGCTACTATAAATGAGCGACTACTATGACTGCTACCCTGCACTTTTTAGTCATAAATGAGCGACTAGTGACTACTATGACTATGACTACTATAAATGAGCGACTACTATGACTGCTACCCTGCACTTTTTAGTCATAAATGAGCGACTAGTATCGAATTATTAATACTTTCCCAACTTAAACAAGACTTAGCAGCTTCCTTATTCATCACGATCTTTCTTATTCACCCTACTCCTTACCTAGGCACCCCATCTTTCCTGCCTCTGTAAATAAATTCCATATCCTAATTTCATGTTTTCTACACCTGGGATATGAGCTCCTGAAACTCCTAATAATTCCAATTCGAAACGTCTGAATTCGTCAGTAGAAATGTCGATACGATAGCTGCTATCTATCATGGTTAATCGCTACAATCTAGTAAAGAACGAACCATGGCCCATAGTAACCAAAAATTTAAGAAATACTTTTTGAAAAACAAATAAAAATGTCAAGTGAGAAAAAATTGCCATTAGAAGCTGAATGGTAACCATGATTTCGATGAATCTTAATGATAAACGTCTACTGCAAAAACAAATTTAGTAGACTTTCAAAATTAGCCAACCACACTCAAAATTGGCAAAGGATCAAAATGAAAAGAGCAAAAGTCTGTTGCAAAAACAAATTTAGTGGACTTTCAAAATCGCCCAACCACACTCAAAAATGGCAAAGGATCAAAATGAAAACAACAGCATTGGAATGGCCGTTGTCTAAAACCCCATAAAAAAAGGTCATAGCCCTCTACCTTGAACAACAAGGAAAATCAATTTTTTTGCATTGGTAGCACTGATTGGTTTTCTTCTTTATTCTTGTTTTTTTTTTCATCGCCACTAGTGAGGCAGAGCATAGAGAGCTTTTTAAGGGCTTCATATATATGTAAATATATGGTCATGTTATACATATATGGTTCACTTGGTTATATGGCATATATCATAAAAACAGAGGAATAAAAATCATAATAAACAAACAGACTTTGCAATATTGGGAGGCTAATATAATTTTGACAGATAAGTAACAAGACATAAAAAGGGACAAACGCAACCAGCGCCTTACCTGACCTCAGAAACCGCTCAAGTAAAAATGAGAAGATAGATGGAGTTGATTGAATGTTGGTAAACAGAAATCAACATACAGCTCAGAAGCACTGACATAACAAAACCAATTGCACGGTCTTTACACAGAAACCGTGGAAAAAGAGATGCGCACACCGCACCATAATGGAGACAAATTATCACTTTTGGGATAGGTACATTTTAACTCATTTAATTCCACAATATACAGAGTCAAACTCAAAACGAGCAGAAATTAATATGAGTAGGGTTTAAACCCCAAGCTTCTAAAAGCCAGAATATAATTTGTACTTTACTGAAAAAATTCAAATGAATTTACAGAAAAAAATGTGCATTGTCAGTTTAATATACACATGCTGATATTTATTCCTTAAAATCTTAATTAATTTTTGATTTCTTAAAGTTGTAAAAATGAAAATATTTAAAAGAATTTTTTCAGTAAAGTACAAATTATATTCTGGCTTTTAGAAAGCATAGGGGTTTAGAACGCTACTCATAATAATTTCTGCTCGTTTTGAGTTTGACTCTGTTATTTATTTTAATTTCTGTTTATTTTGGGTTTTATTTATTTATTGATACTGATTTGTGGTAGTTGTATGCTTGGTAGATTAATTGATTCTATTTTTGTTAATTTTTGGTTTAATGAAGTTCTTTACTTTTTTTGAAAAACTTATTTTGTGGAAAAAGTTTTTTAAATTAATTTCTGTTCGTTTTATATTGACATAGTCTTTTTCAGGGAAAAGGACTGAGCCTCTTCTAAAGTTAAACAACCATCCCTTCCATAAAATACTTAAATACCCCTGGGCATAACTTACAACCCTTGCCCCTAATATCTGGGGTTTGCTTCAGCCCCAAAAGCCTTGTTATATGATATTTGGACTATTTTGAATAGAATGACTATCTCAAAATTTCTATTAGATACATTTTGGGACAATACGACGTATGGATGTGGAGGAAGAAGGGATAGCTACCCTCCCATCACTTTGACTCTTAAAAAGAGCACTAGAGCGTCTGATTACCAATCCAGTAAGCCCCTCCGAAGTTTATATGACCATGCTTTCTATAAAAACTTTTTTTGCCCCCAGGGCATAACTTACAACCCTTGCCCTGCGGGCTGGGGGGATTTGTTATCCTCAAAGTCATAATTTCCAGACTTTTCAAATACGTTGAACAAAATGGCTATCTCAAGTTTTGATTGGAAGTGTTTGGGGAAATGATGGGCGTGGAGGGGGGGGGGGGCATTTTCTATCTGATCACTTTCGACTAATAAAAAAGACACTAGTCCTCTCAATTTCCAGTCGAATGAGCCCGGGGTTCAAGCTTCTATGAAAAAACTTTCTATAAAAACCATATATGCCCCAAGGGCATAACTTACGACCCTTGTCCTGAGGGTTACGGGGGGAGGGCTGTCATCCTCAAAGACCTAATTTCCAGAACTTTTTACTACGTTGAACAAAATGGCTATTTCAAAATTTTGATTGGATGTGTCTGGGGAAACGGTGGGCGTGAGAGGAGGGTTAGTTGCCCTCCAATCACTTTCGACTATGAAAAAGGGCACTAGCCCTTTGAATTTCCAATCGAATGAGTCCTTTTTGAAGTTTCCACGACAATGCTTTCTATAAAAACCTTATATACCCCCAGGGAATAACATAAAACCCTAGCCCTGAGGGCTGTGAGGGGGTTGTCATCCTCAAAGCCATATTTTCCAGATCTTTCAACTATGTTGAATATAATGGCTATCTCAAAATTTTGATTGGATGTGTTTGGGGAAATGGTGGGCGTGGAAGGGGTGTTAGTTGTCTTCCAAATCACTTTCGATTATTAAAAAGAGCACAAGCCCTTCCAATTTCCAATCGAATGAGCCCTTTTCGAAGTTTCTACGACAACTCCTTCGATACGAAGTGCCCTGGTCTAAAACAAACAAAGAAAGAAACAAATAAATAATACATTATGCCAACATCGTTCTTTACTTAGGCAGCGCTATTGCGCTGCCTATGACACTAAAATATTATTCAAAATATTAAATATTAAAGTTATTACATACAGGCGTCATTTCATCATCTTCAAAAATATTACAACCATAGCAAATGCGTTACATTTTGGACGGCTAATTATCTACTGCCTAGCACCAGGCAGTTCAGAATACCGCCAACATATTCGTCAAATTCCAGAAGAGAAGGATCCCCAACACAGGCAAATAGGACGGACGGGACTTCAGTCAAGTAAAAAAAAAAAAAATCATTATTTATTTGCCGTTGCTCAGACAAGAAAAACAATTTCTAAGAAGAGATTCCTTACTTTTGCAACTGACATAAAACTGTCAATGTAGTCTTGAACTTGTAGACTTTCTGCATAATTGTATCGAACCCAATGCACAAAATGCTCACAGTTCATAGTGAGGAGACGGTATTTTTCGAATTCTGTAATTAAAAGAAATGTTATAAATTAGAATTGATTACAATAATTGTGTTAATAGTAAAAACCTAAAGTAGAATTATCAATAAATCTCATTGGTATGCAAAAAAAGCTATAATAAGACAGGTTGGTTTTAATATATTTGGCCGGCCGCATTTAACATTGTACTGTTCTTTAACTGTATCATGCCCAAACAACGGGTAAGAAAATTAGTGTTAGTAAGCATTTTCTGAAACTGTTGATACCTCAATTTTGACTGAATTCTATAGATGAGACCAGATGAAAAATAATCAAAATTAATTTAGTAGAGTGTATATTCCTGCAAAGGGCAGTTCGTCACATCAAGATGTGCTAGATACAGGGATCCAGGGGGTAGTTTCAGTGGCACATGCCCCTGGCCCCAGGAAGTTGCAATAATTTTAGAGGTCAAGACACAAAAACATGTAGATAAAACTTAGACTCACAGCTCATCTCCTCAAACTAAGCAAGCTCTATCGATAATAAATATTTTGCTCAAAATGCATTATATCGCTCTCTCATTTACAGAACATATGCAAGCCTATTAAAAAAAAAAAAAAAAAAAAAAAAAAAAAAAAAAAAAAAAAAAAAAAAAAAAAAAAAACAGTAGATCATACAACAATAAGAAGAAAAACTAAAATGAAAGATTAAAATTATTAATAATTTAATTCTCTATTTAAAACAAAATTATTTTTTATACCCGGTTGTTGACTCACAAGGAAGTACCCGCCAAAATTCTGCAGAGGTTAATGACAATGCTGGGTATCAAGCATGGCCAGGGCGATCTGTTCGTCTGGCTGTAGCATTTCATAAAAGGCCTTAAGGCGGTTGTAAACATGATAGCTCAGACTCGGCTGTCAGCTGGCCAGATACTTGCAACTGTTTCATGGGCTTTGTAGATGTTTTTGTTTGCACGATGGGCAGATCAACAATGCAATACACTACAGTGGCACTTTGAAAGAGGCTAAAATGCGCATCGTCACAAAAGCCGTGTCTAGACGATACGAGAGGTCATTTTCACCATGAAAACGTAAGGCCTCGACACTGCAGGATGATGTGCTGAAGATTACAAGGGATGAGTTGAAAACGTGGACATCCTCCTTAGATCTCGGATTCATTATCGTATAGTTTTCGTCTCTTTAAGTACCTCAAAGAGGATCCTCCCGATTGAAGAAGACGGTAGAGTGAAAAGATTTGTGCGCCATTGAATATGTCATTTTAAATGACCTTATAAACAAGTTAATGATCCGCTGGGAAAATATATGGATGTATAACGTAAGATTACATTGAAGAATTGTATTTCATTTTTTTTTATTAAAAAAACAACATAAAATAAAATATAAAAGCTTCGTTTATATTTGATTACCCCCCGTATTTCATGATTTTATCAGGCGTAAAGGTATTCAAAAATGACTGAATGGGTGTCAATGGCATTACGTAGTAATAAAAACAAGTAAAAACACGATAAAGCATGGAGACAAAGGGGACATACCTTGGACTTGATTTATCAATAGGCTTTGACGAAAGAAATGCTGGCGTGAAACAATCAGCGCAGAAGAAGTAATAGTGCCAATGCAGTCACGATTCAAAACAATAAGGCCGTTATTTTGCTCATCATTGCGCGAGGATCTTACATCTGTCGACAAAGAACGCTTGAAAGTAAAATCTTAGGACTAAGATCTTACTTCTTATGCCGTTCTTTTGCAAACGTTCATTCTGCTCTGATCAACGGTCTAAGAACAATGATGAGCATATCATAAAGTTCTCTCATCAGTGTTCTATGTGGCAGAAAAATGGCATTCTTTGTTTTTTTGCTAGCATCAGTGACCTGTAAGATCTTAGAAACAATGATGAACTAAAGAACGGTAATCTGTGCAGAAAGATCTAAGATCTCAGTGCTAAAGAACAGCACAATATGTTGATTTACTAACAGGATCAGGACAATGAACCTATCCACACTTATTGGGCATATCAACAAACTTTTGTCTTATCCAGAGCCAGACTTTTACCGGACTTAGTGTTTGAATTCTGTTGCGAAATATGCGAATTACATTTATTGGCTTTCAAAACATTGGAAGTGTGATCGGATGGCAAATTATTCAAATTCACTAGGAATGTTTTGAAAAGTCAAATTATAATAATTTTTTTTTTTTTTTAAAGTTAATTGGTACAAAAAATAGTAGTCATAATATAGCCTATACTTGTTGGGACTTCTGTTTTTCGCACTATTTGGCCAATTTTGTTGTCAACGATATTATTGCATACATTTTAAAGTGGCGGAACAATATTAAACTAATAATATACTTTTCCAAAATTAACAAGCAATAATAAACTCTAAACAAAATTGTACAACAATTAATAAAGTTACCACAAAAAATTATTATGAGGAGCTTTCATTCACAGAATATTGTGACAAAAAGTGAGCTTTTTGTCACATATTTTTGCTCGAGCATTAATTCTTGAATCGTACTGAATTCGATTTCCACCCAAAAACAACAATACAAAAAATTCCAATATGTTATGGACTCTAGAAGCTCACACTTATCCAGGAAACTCGTAGCTACACTAAAACAAACCATATAAGTTACACAGAATGTGAATGTGAAGGTAGTGTTAAGAAAAAATAAATCTTTAGGTTGAGTGCCAAGAGTCCTCCCATATTTGGTCATTTCCCTTTATCCTATGTTCCTTTTTGTCAAAATTTATTTTCCTTTCTGTTTTTTCTTTTGTTCTTCTCGTTTTTACTCTGTCTTTCTGGGCCTGCCCAATTTTCTTATTTGACGGGTTATGAATAAAATGATAATGATTTGAAGAGGAGAGGGAGAGGGGAGAATCTCATCAGAAACTGATAGATCTTATGCAAAAGTTTTTGGTAGTTACAGTCTGATCGGCTGTCACAGAATTTTCATTTGGATTTTTACTTTGCGGCAGAAAATGGACAAAAATAAAACGTTGCCGAGGCGTGATTTATTTTAGTACTGAAAAATGGTACTAGAGCTCGGAAAGTACTTTCGAATGAGCCCTGTCCCAGCATTCAACAGCCACTGGTCGTTATTTGTTAAAATTTTATCTATTAATAATAATAGATAAATTATATGAATAATAGAATTTTATATGAATTTTATCTATTAATATTAGCATTACAGATACACTTCCATATGAAACCTCTCCCAATATTCAACGGCCACTGGTCTAATTTGATCACGATCACCTCTAAAAAAGCCATCCGTGAACGTCATTCTCAAGAAAAATCACAACTTTTGCATTGTTCATGAAGAGAGGACTTTTAACAGGTTTTTATAATATGTTCCCATACACACGCTACGGATGTGGTTTTCATCAAGATAATATCACTTTGGAAGAGTACCCCGTCTTTCCCCATCTAAAATTATGTAAATAATCTTACACTAACAATATTTAAAAGTAATTTTAAGCTTAATAGGTTTCTCATTTGTGGAAGCAGCATTAATAGTAGTTTCTTAGGATGCATTTACTATTGTCAAAATTACACTTCAAGTTCAATTACAATCAAGCTTATCAGAGGCAACGCTACAGTGTTGCCTACAGTAAAGGCCATACGGCTCCAATGTTTTATTATTTATTATTATTATTTTTTTCCCAGAGGCACTTCATATGGAAGGGTTCGTCGTAGAAACTTCAAAGGGGCTCATTCGATTGGAAATCGAGAGTTCTAGTGCCCTTTTTAAGGGTCAAAAGTGATTGGAAGGCAACTAACACCCCTTCCAGGCCCACCATTTCCCCAAATACATCCAATCAAAATTTTGAGATAACCATTTTGTTCTACGTAGTTGATTTCCAGATAGAAATAATGTTTTTGAGGAGGACACTCCCCCCACAGCCCTCAGGGCACAGGTTGTAAGTTATGCCATGGGGGCATATAAGGTTTTTTTTTTTTATAGAAAGCTTTGTCGTAGAAACTTCAAAAAGGACTCATTCGATTAGAAATGCGAAGGCTAGTGCCCTTTTTAATAGTCGAAGGTGTTTGGAGGGCAAATACCCCCCCCCCTCTCAAGCCAACCTTTTCCCCAAACACATCCAATAAAAATTTTGAGATAGCCATTTTGTTCAACGTAGTTGAAAATTCTGGAAATTAAGTCTTTGAGGATGACAACCCCTCCCCACAGCTCTCAGGGCAAGGGTTGTAAGTTATGCCCTGGGGGCAAATAAGGATTTTATAGAAAGCGTTGTCGTAGAAACTTCAAAAACGGCTCATTCGATTGGAAATTTCAATGGCTAGTGCCGTTTTTAATAGTCAAAAGTGATTGGAAGGCAACTAATACCCCTTCCACGCCCACCATTTCCCGCAACACATCCAATCAAAACTTTGAGATAGCCATTTTGTTCAACGTAGTTGAAAGTTCTGGGAATTATATTTTGAGCAGGACACTCCTCCCCAGTCTACAGGGCAAGGGGTATAAGTTACGCCATAGGAGCATATATGGTTCTTATGGAAGGAATGCCTGTATAAACTTCAGAGAGGGCTCATTTGATTGGAAATTGAAAGATCTAGTTCATTTTTTAAGCGTCAAAATATATCGGAGGGTAACCAGCCCCCCTCCCACGCCCTTTTTTCCCAAATGTATCCAATAAGAACTTTGAGATAGCCATTTTTTAAAAATAGTTCAAAAGACCATCCAAAAAATACTCCGGGGTCGACACAGCCCCCCAGGGCCCAGGGGCAGGCGTTGTAAGTTATGCCCTGGGGGCATATACGGTTCCTATGGCAGGGATGCTCGTATAAACATCAAAGAGGGCTCATTTGATTAGAAATTGAAAGTTCTAGTTCACTTTTTAAGAGTCAAAAGAGATTGGGGGACACTTAGCTAACCCCCACACCCTTTTTTCCTCAAACCCATCCAATAAGAACTTTGAGATAGCCATTTTTTAAAAATAGTTCAAAAGACCATCCAACAAATACTCCGGGGTCAACACAGCCCCCCAGGGCCCGAGGGCAGGCGTTGTAAGTTATACCCTGGGGGAATATAAGGTTCTTATGGAAGGGATGCTCGTAAAAACTTCAGAGAGGGCTCATTTGATTGGAAATTCAAAGTTCTAGTTCAGTTTGTGAGTGTCAAAAGAGATTTGAGGGCAACAAGCCTCCCCCCTCACCCCTTTTCCCCAAATGCATCAAAAAAAAATTTTGAGACAGCCATTAAGTTAAAAATTGTTCCAAAGTCAGATAACAAAAACTCAGGTGTCGACATAACCCCCCAGGGCCCGGGGGAAGGCGTTGTAAGTTATGCCTTGGGGCATATATGGCTCTTATGAAAGGGACGCTCGTATAAACTTCAGAGAGGGCTCATTTTATTGGAAATTGAAAGTTCGAGGTCATTTTTTAATAGTTAAAAGCTAACCGAGGGCAACTAGCCCTCCCCCCTGCCTTCTTTTTCCGAACCCCTCTTATGAAAATTTTTGAGATAGACATTTGTTAAAAATAGTTCAAAAGTCGAATAAAAAAAAACTCCGGTGTCAATAGAATCCCCAGGGCCCGGGAGAAGGCGTTCTAAGTTATGCCCTAAAGGCATGTATTGTTCTTATGAAAGGGATGCTCGTATAAACTTCATAGAGGGCTTATTTGATTGGAAATTGAAAATTCTAGTTCACTTTTTAAGAGTCAACAGATTTAAGGGCAACTAGCCCCCCCCCCCACGCCCTTTTTCTCCAAACCCATGCACTACAAATTTTGAGATAGCCAGTTTTTTGAAAATTGTTAAAAAAATTAGATAACAAAACTCCGGTGTCAACACAAACCCCCAGGGCCCAGGCGTGGGCGTTGTAAGAGTTGTCCTGGGGGCCTATATGGTTCTTATGAAAGGGATTCTCGTATAAACTTCAGAGGGGGCTAATTTGGTTGGAAATTGAAAGTTCTAGTTCACTTTTTAAGAGTCAGAAGATATCCAAGGGCAACAACCCCCCCCCCAAACACTCTTTTTTCCCCAAGCCTATCCGATAAAATTTTTGAAATAGCCATTTCGTTAAAAATGGTTTAATTGTCGAATAAGAAAAGCTCCTGTGTCGACGCAACCCCCCAGGACCTGGAGGCAGGGGTTGTAAGTAATGCTCTGGGGGCATATAGTTCTTACGGAAGGGATGCTCATATAAACTTTGAAGAGGGCTTATTTAATTGGAAATTGAAAGTTCTTGTTCACTTTTTAAGAGTCAAAAGAGATCGGAGGGCAACTAGCCCCCCCCCACACCCTAAATGCATCAGATAAAAATTTTGAGATAGACATTTTGTTAAAAATAGTTCAAAGTTCAGATAAAAAAACTCCGGTGTCGACACAGCCCCCCAGGGCCCGGGGGTAGGCGTTGTAAGTTATGCCCTGGGGGCATATGTGGTTGTTATGGAAGGGATGCTCGTAGAAACTTCATAGAGAATCATTGATTGGAAATTAAAAGCTGTAAATCGCTTTTTAAGAGTCAAAAGTGATCAGAGGGCAGCTAGCCTCAACCCACACTCCATTTATTTTTTTCCCAGGGGCACTTAGTATAGAAGGGGTCTTTGTATAAACTTCAAATGGGGTTCAACCGATTGGAAATCGGGAGTTCTAGTGCCTTTAAGAGTCAAAAGTGACCGGGGGCAACTAGCCCCCCTCCAAGCCCCTTTTCCCCAATTAAATCTGATAGAAAATTTGAGATAGCCGAATTTGAGATATAACAAAAACTCCTTGACGTATGGCCATTTCCTTAAAAATAGTTCAAAGGTCAGACTAGAAAAACTCCTGTGTCGACGCAACCCCCCAGGGCCCGGGGCAGGCGTTGTAAATATTGCTCTGGGGGCATATATGGTTCTTATGGAATGTATGCTCGTATAAACTTCAGAGGGCTCATTTGATTGGAAATTGAAAGTTCTAGTTCACTTTTAAAGAGTCAAAAGATATCGGAGGGCAACTAGCCCCCCCCCCTCCATGCTCTTTTTCCTCAAACTCATCGGATAAGAACTTTGAGATAGCCATTTTTTTAAAATAGTTCAAAGATCATATAATGAAAACACCGGGGTCAACACAAAACCCCCAAGGCCCGGAGGAAGGCGTAGTAAGTAATGCTCTGGGTGCATATATACTTCTTATGGAAGGGATTTCCGTATAAATTTCAGAGAGGGCTCATATGATTGGAGATTGAAAGTTCTCGTTCACTTTTTAAGAGTAAAAAGAGATCAGAGGGCCACTAGCCCCCCCCCCTCTTCAAGTCCTATTTTCCTCAGACCCATCCTATAAGAACTTTGAGAGAGCCATTTTTTAAAAAATGGTTCAAAGATCATATAACGAAAACTCCGGGGTCGACAAAATCCTTCAGGGCCCGGGGTAAGCGTTGTAAGTTATGCCTGGAGGGCATATACAGCTGTTGTGGAAGGGATGCTCGTATAAACTTCAGAGAAGGCCCATTTCCCCCAAATGCAATTTCCCCCCACGCCCATTTCCCCCAAATGCAACCGATAAAAATTTTGAGATAGCCATTTTGTTAAAAATAGTTCAAAGGTCCGATAAAAAAGCGGAGCAAGTTATGCCCTGGGGGTATATATGGTTTTTATGGAATGGATACACGTATAAACTTCAGAGATTTGAATGGAAGGGCTGATTTGAATGGAAATTGAAAGTTCTAGTTTAATTTTTCAGAGTCAAAAGAGATCAGAGGGCCCCTAGCCCCCACCACACCCTTTTTTCTCCAAACCCATCCGATACAACTTTTGAGATAGCCATTTTTTAAAGTAATTCAAAGGTCAGATAACAAAACTCCGGTGTCGATACAACCCCCCAGGGTCCGGGGGGGGGGCAGGTATTGTAAGCTATGTCCTGGGGCCGTATATGATTGTTATGAAAGGGGAGCTCGTATAAACTTCAGAGAGGGCTCATTTGAATGGAAATTAAAAGTTCTAGTTCATTTTCTCCGAGTATAAGAAGATCGGAGGGCAATTAGCCCCTCCCGCCCTCCATGCCTTAGGGTTTACCGGATGGATAAACCCATCCGATAAAAATTTGAGGTAACCATTTTGTTAAAAATAGTTCAAACATTAGATATTAAAACTACGGGGTCGACACAACCCTCCAGGGCCCAGGGGCAGGCGTTGTAAGTTATACTCTTGGGGTATATATGGTTCTTATAGAAGGGATGCGTATAAAATTCAGAGAGGGCTCATTTGTTTGATAATAGAAAGTTCTAGTTCCCTTTTAAAGAGTCAAAAGAGACCGAAGGGCACTTAGCCCCCAACCCACGCCCTTTTTTCCCCAAATCCATTCGATAAAAATTTTGAGATAGCCATTTTGTTCAAAATAGTTCAAACATCAGATAATGACACCAACGACACCTCCGAGGTTGACACCAACCCATTTTTCACTTTGATATTGTTACTTTGATACCAGTTTTAATACTTTGATGAACATTAGATTTTTTTTTTAAGTTTGGTTTGAAATAAGGAATTTTTAAAAACTGGAAACTTTTTATACTAAAAAACGAACAAAAATTAATTATAAAAAACTTCTCGAAAAGTGAGTTTTTCAAAGAAAAGAAAGGCCATTTTAAACTTAAGCTGAGCAGATACAAATACCTGTTAAAATTCAAATTCAAAACAACCAGAAATTACTATTAACGAATAAATGAAACCCTAAACGAATAGAAATTAAATAAACAATCATAGCAAAAAAAAATACAACAAGTAATAATATAAATGAATAAATAGATCTTAAAGCGAGTAATGCTTAGATTGAATGTGAAAATCAAGCTTAAAACGAAAGAAAATACTTTGCTATTGAAGCATAAATGAAACTTAAAACGAACAGAAATTAAATAAACAATCAATACAAACCAAAATACAATAGATATTAATGTAAATGAATAAATAAATCTTGAAACGACTGAAACTTAAACTGAATATGCAAATCAAGCTTGAAACGAACAAAAGTCCCTACAAACAAGAGTTTGGGTTTCACCTCCTTCTCTCACTGTAAAAGTCAAAAACCTACTGCGTCATTGGCGCTTTACTGAAAACCAATTTTAATTCAAATATTTTCTTTTGTACTTAATATTGAAAATAAACATTAAAATTATAGTAAAATTTTGAACTGATGAGCTTTCAGCAATTAATATCATTATACATCAAATATTCAGTTTAATTTATTAGTTCTTTCTAAAGTTGTTCAAGACGAATACAGTTTCACTACGAACAAGAGTTTGGATACTGCCCCCTTCCTTAACTGTAAATAAAAACCAAAAGCCTACTGCGTCATTGGCGCTTAACTGAAAACGAATTATATTACAAATATTTTCTTTATCAGTTCTTACAGCATTGAAAATGAGAATAAAATTACACTGAAATAAATTCTTGAACTGATGGATCTTTCAACAATTAATATCATTATACATCAAATATTCAGTTTGATGTTGTTTATACTTTCCAAGACTGTTCAAAGACACATATAGTTTTCAGTAAAGCACCAATGACGCAGTAGGCTTTACGCTTGATTTTCATATTCAATCTAAGCATTACTCGCTTTAAGATCTATTTACTCATTTATATTATTACTTGTTGTATTTTTTCTATGATTGTTTATTTAATTTCTGTTCGTTTTGGGTTTTCATTTATTCTTTAATAGTAATTTCTGGTGGTTTTGAGTTTGAACTGTAACAGGTATTTGTATCTGCTCAGCTTAAGTTTAAAATGGCCTTTACTTTTCTTTGAAAAACTTATTTTTCGGACAGCTTTTTTAAATTAATTTTTGAACTAAAGAATCAAAAATTAAGTCAAAAATTAATTTTTGAGTTAATTAACTAACTAAAAAATCAAAGGACAATAGATAATTCAGCTCGCCAAAACAGACAGACAAGGTCAGGTAATTGGAAACAAAATAATTTTTAACCACAGGTATGCGTTCGTTCATGCTAAAAAAATTTCCAATTTTTTTTTGTCTCTTGGTTGTATTATAAAGGTAATTATTGTGAATTGTAGCCGCACAGGCTCCGTTGAACTGAATGGATAAAACATTTTATATATTTGGTTCCATATTTTTGTTTCTTTAATAGATTAGTTTTTCTTCTTAGTTAGTTTTGCGGTCAATTAACATGAATGGTTTGATAAATCCCCCACAGTAAAACTAATATATAAAAAAAAACACACAAAAAAATAACTAGCACAAACACAAAAGAAAAAACAACAAATCTTGTATAACACCCTGCATACGATTCTTGTTCCCAGCTTAAGTTTACCTATTCCTAATCATCCCTTTCATTATTTGCTTAATAAAATAGTCACCGATTTCATCTATTTTAGAATTTTCGGTTAATATTGGCAAGGGCTAGTTGCCGTTTATTCAATATGACTAATTTTATAATTTTTCCAATGAAATATTTCTAAAGACAATAATAGGCATTAAAATTACTTAGGGGTGGGGCAAATGCGGAAAAATATATAGGTCTTGATGGATCTTTATTATATGGCCCTCAAGTATACAACCTATGAGTGAAACCCCTTCTTAAATCATGCAAATATTTTTTTTCGCTAGAAAACTTTGACGAGTACCTTTTAACTTTAATAAAAATCAGCATAAAAACAAGCTTCTTTTAGAGGACATCGGCAAAATTATGACCACTATAAAACTTCGGTAACTAGTGGAAATCCTTACCCTTCTTTCAGTTAACATGAATTCTTACATACTTCCCCTACTGTAAAGCCAAAAATTAATAAAATGACTAGCACAAATACAAAAGAAAAGACAACAAATCGTGCTTTAAAACCCCATACGATGCTTTTTCTCAGATTTACTTACTTCTAAGTTAACTAAATTTACTTACTTCTAAGTTTAGATACACATAATTATCAATGTCATCGTTTGTGTTCAAGGAATACAGTACTTAAGTCGCCAAATATTTTTTCCATTGAACAAATCATCACTTTCATCATTTGTGTTCAAGAGGATAATACTTATATCGCCAAGTGTTTTTATTCCGAACACGTCATTGGTCAAAACTAGTCATTTCTCAATTGGCCACTGCCACTCTTAAAAAAAAAGAATTGTGCCTGGTCGTTCTTGAATTTTAGTATCGAGTAAACCAACTGTGCTGTGCAGTGTTGCCAACGGTTTGAAATAAACTCTATTAGTTTGCCGACTAAAACTGTACCGCAAGAGGTCAATTTGTACTATCTGAACAGCAGGTAAAAAAATATTCCATAATAAGAGGAAAATATTTGACAAACTAATAATTGAACAGATATCCGAGTCAGAAAGGAGCAAGTAAAACCAAAATGAAACGGGAAATTTGATTGTACCAAAAAATTTCCTAATGTACCGCATTGTACTAGGAACTCCAAATTGTACCGAAAACGGTACAAATGTACCGCGTTGGCAACGCTGGTGGTGTGTCTCAGTTGGTATGAACTTAAAAATCCCTTCAAATTAAATGAATTGAATTATAGATACATTTAGAACAATACCTTTTCTAGAAGCAATGGTACAACGTACTGCCCTCTCACGTACTTCGTGCCATGCAAAAGGTTGAGCTTTTTCATCAAATGAGTTATTGATTCGACAGGCACATTCAGACCAGGCGTCAAACAAACTCTACACAAAAAGAAAACTTACATAAGTCAATCATATATAAAACTTATATACATACATAAATATATATATATATATATATATATATATATATATATATATATATATAATATATATATATATATATATATATATATATATATATATTATATATATATATATATATATATATATATATATATATATATATATATATATACGAGGCATGTTTTTTAAGTAAGTACCGTTTTGCGATTCCGCCGCCGCAGCGCTACGGTCGGCGTTCTGCGCATGCGCGCTGGTTAC
This sequence comes from Artemia sinica, assembly GCA_027921565.1. Classification (NCBI taxonomy): domain Eukaryota; kingdom Metazoa; phylum Arthropoda; class Branchiopoda; order Anostraca; family Artemiidae; genus Artemia; species Artemia sinica. Next base: position 15,632,560 of record CM051258.1, read on the forward strand.
CTACGTCTCTTGTCTACGCACTGACGCCATTACAGTCTGATTCTTCATTGCATACGTTGTTTACTGAGTGTTTAAGATGCCTTCGACAATCGTGAATCCCGCCGATTGTGAAGTACGGGCTGTTATACGATTTCTTAGTGCTAAAGGCGTAAAACCGATCGATATTCATCGTGAGATCTGTAAAGTTTACGGACAAAACATTACGAGTGATGGAATGGTAAGGAAATGGGTGAGAGCATTTAAAGATGGCCGCACAAATGTGCATGATGAAGAATGGAGTAGGATTCCTTCGGTCTTTAATGAAGATTAAATAAAAAAAACAAGTTTTTTAAACTGAAAGTAAGGAGCGACATTAAAACTTAAAACGAACAGAAATTATTCCGTATATGAAAGGGGCTGTCCCCTCCTCAACGCCTCGCTCTTTACGCTAAAGTTTTTTATTGTTTTAAAAAATAAAGTTGTGAGACAGAGTCAAACTTTAGCGTAAAGAGCGAGGCGTTGAGGAGGGGACAGCCCCTTTCATATAAGGAATAATTTCTGTTCGTTTTAAGTTTTAATGTCGCTCCTTACTTTCAGTTTAAAAAACTTGTTTTTTTTATTTAATTTCTGATCGTTTTTTAGTGAATGCAGCTTTTATTTTAGCTCGCCGTCATTGAATAAGTAAACAAAATTTGCATAAAAATTTTACTTTTCTTTTGCTAAATGGCTGTCTCTAAATTTGGTTCTGACGTAATTTACAAATTAACTTACGTAACGAACTTGTATAGTCGTATATTTTTCTTCTGGAAAAAAATACAAAGTTGCAGATTTTTGCAGATATGAGCTTGAAACCTATGTTATAGGGTTTTCTGATGCGCTGAATCTGACAGTGATTTTCATTAAAATTTTTTCACTTTTAGGGGATGTTTCCCCCTCTTTAAAAAATCAGGTAAGTTTTCTCAGGCTCCTAGCCTTTGATGAGTAATACTAAACTTAATAAAATTCATATATTTAGAATCAGCACTATAAGCCCATACTTTTGATACATTTATTGACATCAAAGTTCCGTTTTTAAAAGTTTCGCTTACTATTGAGCCGTATCGCTTGTTTTTTTTTATTGTTTTTTTTTTTATTACGTTTATGTTATTACGTATATGATGGGGTTCTCCCCTTAGTCAATACCACGCTCTTTACGTTAAAAGTTAAAAAAAATTTTAATTCACACACCCCTGAATCACAAAGGCCGTTTAATTAGAATAGATAGCTTTTTTGAAAGCACTAAAAAAAACTGTAGCGTAAAGAGCGAGGTATTGACTTGGGGGAGAAACCCCTCATATACGTAATAATTTCTGTTCATTTTAAGTTCTAATGTTGCTTCTTACTTTCAGTTGAAAAAACTTGTTTTTTTTTTAAATTTAATTTCTGATCGTTTTTTAAATAATGCTTGGGAATCCGGCGCCCCCTTCATAGAAATGTCCCTTACCCCAAAGAAACATCCTCCACGGAAAGATTATTCCGAGTAACCCCCTCCTCAAGCCCCCCTCCCCCCCCCCCACCAAAAAAAAATTCTTCCTGAAAATGTCTGTATACTTCCCAATAACCAATACAATATGCAAGCAATGGGCAAAGTTCATAACTTGCAGCCCTTCCCCTGGGAACTGTGGGGGATTAAGTCATCGTAAAAGACATATTTATCAGATTTTCGACTATGCTAAACAAAATGGCTATCTCAAAATTTTAATTGGGTGACTTTGAGAAAAAAATGAGCGTGGGAGGGGGCCTTGTTGCCCTCCATTTTTTTTTGATCACTTAAAAAGGGCACTAGAACTTTTAATTTCCGTTCAAATGAGCCCTCTTACGATATTCTAGGACCACTGGGTCAATACGATTACCCCTGGGAAAAAAAACAAACAAACAAACAAATAAACACGCACCCGTGATCTTTCTTCTGGCAAAAAATGCAAAATTCCACATTTTTGTAGATAGGAGCTTGAAACCTCTACAGTAGGGTTCTCTGATACGCTGAACATGATAGTGTGAATTTCATTAAGTTTCTATAACTTTTAGGGGGTCTTTCCCCCTTTTTTCAAAAATCAGCCAAATTTTCTCAGGCGCGTAACTTTTGATGGGTAAGATTAAACTTGATGAAACTTATATATTTGAAATCAAAATTAAAATCTGATTCTTTTGATGTATCTATTGGTACCAAAATTCCGGTTTTTAGAGTTTCGGTTACCATTGAGCCGGGTCGCTCCTTACTTACAGTTCGTTACCACGAACTGTTTGATTTGGTGCAGAAAGTGGAAGAAAAGGTGAGAGAAAACAGACGCTTTACAATTTCATCAATGTGAGACTGGTTTCCTCAATATTCTCGTAATGTTTTGTATCGCATTGTGACTGAGAACTTGAATTACCGGAAATTGTGTTCATGTTGGGTTCCAAAAATATTGACGGATTTGCACAAAACCCAACGTTTAGGCAGTGCATTGACTTTCTTTGAGCGGTACCATAATGAAGGGGAAGATTTTTTAGACCAAATTGTTAGTGGTAACGAAACATGGGTGGCCTACGTCACACCAGAATCAAAACAACAATCCATGGGATGGCGACATTCATCATCACCCAGAACAGTGAAGTTTAAGCAAACAATTTCAGCCCGGAAAATCATGTGCACAGTTTTTTGGGACAAAAAAGGAGTATTGCTAGTGGAGTTTCTGCCTCGTAATTAGACAATTAATGCAGCGTCTCATTGTGAGACATTGAACAATATGCGTCGTGCAATCCAGAACAAAAGACGTGGCAAGTTGAGTAAGGGTATCGTTTTGCTGCATGACAATGCCCGTCCACATGTGGCTAATCGGACCAAAGATCTCATCAAATCTTTTATATGGGAAACTCTAGATCATCCTCCATACAGCCCTGATCTGGCGCCCAGCGACTACCATTTGTTCCTGCACTTGAAGAAACACCTGGGTGGTCAGCGTCTTCAAGACGATAACGAGGTCAAAACAGTTGTGATACAGTGGTTAACAAGTCAGGGGGCAGAATTTTATGAGGAAGGTATTTCGAAAATGGCTCAATATTTCATCGGAAAAATTTGTATTCTGGGATATTCTGGCCTAAAAAACGATCTATATAGGTCAGAAGTTTGAGAAAATTCGTTAAGAGACTTAATTTGGGGAAAAAAGATTCATGTTAGTCAAGAGACATCATATTTATGAATAAATTCGAAAAGCATATATACGTCATATATGCCCCAGTAGTGGTTGTACCGTTTTCAGTGTCTATGATGGAGGATAAATTACACAAAAAACATACGATTGACGTCAGATTTATGAGTAAATTTCAAGAGAATATATTACAACATTCCCCCCCCCCCCAAGAGTGAACGTATCATTTTTACATAAACGTTCATTTTGTTTAAACAGCTCAGGAGCAACTGAGCAACCTTGCCTGACTACAGGAGTTTTACTGAAAAGAACGTACTACGTCTACCGTTCACTTGCACACAGCCCTCAGTCTCTTGATGCTTGGCCTTGAGTAGGCGGATATATTTTGACGGGATATTGGAAAGGATATTCCATAGAGAATCTCGATCAACTGAGTAAAATGCTGCCCTGAAATCGACATAGGCGATGAAAGCCTGCTGACGGAACTCGGTCGCCTTCTCGATAATTTGTCTTATGGAGAATATCTACTCTGTCGTTGATCGGTCAGGCATAAAACCAGCCTGCTCTACTCTGCGCTTTCGTCGGAGGTGTGCAAAACATAGCTGCAACAAAACCATAGAAAAACCATGCCTGGTACTGAGAGGAGCGGTACGAGAGGAGACCCGAAGATATAATTGCAGAAGAGGCTATCTGCGAACAAAGGACCCTGCTTCATTTTGGGCTCTTGTCACCCTGGCCAATTGAGTATCATCGTTTGCCTTCAAATTATGCTTGCTTTTTTATTAGCATTAAGTCCTGTCTCAAGTACTTTCTATATAGCTTTTATTGGTTAGTTAAGACTTAGGTCTGGGCATTCCAAGTTTTTCCTGCATCTTTTGAAAGCTCAAATCACAGCTTGGGCTTACGCTATTTTTGCTCCGATGGAGAAATTTGTAGCTTTAATTAAAGCAAAACTGACGTGAAACATATTTCAAGAGCAAGTCAAATTTGAACATACTTAAGATATATTATGTTGGACGTTAAACTATAGGAAAAAAACGAAAATAAAAACGAAAATAAAATTACGCTCATTTCCTGACGTTACAAAACTTTTTTTTACAGTAGGTCCTCCTTGGACCTACTGTAGCTCGCCCAGGGACTTAGGGCTATAAACTTCAAACTGATCAAGGGTGAGAAGTTTTTGAGGGAACCAATTTTTTTTTCTTTGGGCCCTCTTGGCCCAAAGCCTGAACGATAAAAGTGTTTAGCTGATTAGAAACTTTTTCTGGCTCTTTTGGGCCCTATTTTCGGGGAACCAAACCCCTAAACTGAGTTTTGTTTACATTGCGTACCTTTTGTCATGGAAATTCATTATTGCAAGCTTAAAATTGATCAGGGACAAGAACGTTTTTGGCTAACATATAGGCTCCCTATTGTCCACCTTTTAAACCAAACGTATGGCCCCCTTGGCCCACGCTCCTTCAAAGTTTTGTGGTAGTCGGAAAAACAGTCTTTGCTCTATTTTCAGAATACAGTTTCGTGTCCCTATTTTTTTTTTCGCACATTAGGGTCCACTTGGCCAGGGATATACGGTTTTATTTTCCAACAGAAAAAATTGTTGGCCCTTTGATCAAAGAACAATTTTATCAGCCCTTTCAGATGTGGTTCAGGCAAACAAAAATCTTCTGGCCCCAGTTTTTTTAATTTTTAAATCATTATTTATTAACTTAAATAGATATCTATTTCAAAAATAAACTATCACACGCCCAATTGGGTTGAAATTAAAAACAGAGAAATAACTTGAAAAAAAACAAAGAAACAACGAAAAAAATACCTACAGAAATAGCAAAACAATACACTAAATAGAGGAAAGAATCACTCGCTCATTGAAAACTGGATAAAACTGCATAACTTATCCTGTGGGTTCGACTGGACTTATTGCTGGCAGACCACCACCCCCCCCCCCTCCACCAAAAGCCAGGTATTTGAATTATCATCTTCCTTTTTTATGTTCGTCATAATTAATTTTTAAATTGTGAAATCACTACTATTAAAACTATACAGCTGTATCAAAACCTAATAAAAAAAAGCGGATCTTACATTGCACTGTACAAGCTTTCCAATAGCATTTTGACTGTGTCTGGATGCGGACCCATTTGAGAACCAACGGCTCGTGCGTCCCCAATTCCGAAGATGAACGACCTCATGGTCATGAGTTTTTCCGTGTCCAACATAAACAGCCCAGTGTTTGTAACGTCCTCGCTCAAATTCTAGCAAATCTCCTATGAAAAATGAAAGCTTTATTAGGTATTTTAAAAGGACATTTTTAAAATGTTGAGATTGGGCAATCAGAGTTGATCAGTCTCGATTTGCGTGTGTGTGTACTTGAGGAGAAGGTTGTTTTGATCGAAATCGTCATAAAAAAGAAGTTCGTTCTAGTCCTAAATATTTCAAAATTCAATTTCTCCGGAACCAAATTTTTCGATGTTTATCATTTTAGATTTTTTTTTTAATTTTCTCTATACCTCTTGAACGGAGTACGTCATAATTTACATGATTGAAATTAATAAATTCAATTTACCCAATATCAATGTCATAACCTACAATACACAAGTCTATGGATGTCTAAAACATGTTTATGGCTAATAATTGTAATTACAGCGATAAATATAACAAAGAATTACAATTATAAACAAAATTAAATTAATTCATTTAATGTCTTAAACTAAAACTGGACAATATGATAATTTTTTTCATAAATATCGGTAATCTGTTGGAAATGTCATGGACTGAGTTTGCCCCAAAAAATATACGTTAATTTCGAATATTTCTCAAAGGTCCCTTCGGGTAATGTGCACCAGTGTCATCTATCCTTTTCACTACTACTGATTAAATAGATAGCACCCTGGCACTGAAAATATAAGAAACTTTTCACTGGGGTGCGTTCCTACAATCTGATGAGAATTAGCGGTAAGTAGCTAGTTGTTACTAATTCTCGTCCTTCAACACCAAATACCAAATTCTTACAATCGATCAGCCGAAGGGCCTAATGTGTTAGCCCCTTTCACTTTCTACGAGCCTACAAGGAGCTGAATTTGATGCAAACTGCCATTCTAGAATGAGACCATGGGAGCAATTTCAGCACTTTGATTTAGAGGAGGGGGAGGTTCACACCCGAGGGGTTTGGGACGTTTTATTTTGAAAAAAGGGATAAAAATGGGAACATATTAACCAGTTTCTCACCAATTGTCATTTTTAGGTGTACTTCATAAATTATGATATTTTCCAAATTAATTAAAACAAATTTAAGGGGTGAAAAAAAAAATTAAAAAACTTGGGAAGGCAAAGGGCTCAAAACCCCTTTGCCATCCCAAGGCCAGAACAAAATTGTCACTTTACTGAAAAAAAAAATACAAATGAACGTGCATTGTCAGTTTAATATACATATACTGATATTTAGTAATCAAAATGTTAATATTATTTGATTTATTAAAGTTATAAAAGTAAAAACATTTATATTTTTTCAGTAAAGTGCAAATTTTGTTCTGGCCTTGGGAAGGCATAGGGGTTTTGAGCCAAACTTATGTTAATTTCTGCTCGTTTTGAATTTGACTCTGTGATTTATTGTAATTTCTGTTCGTTTTGGGTTTCATTTATTTATTGATGCTGATTTGTGGTAGTTTCACGCTTGGTAGATTATTTGATTTTATTTTTGCTCATTTTCTGTTTAACGGAGTTCTTTACTTTTCTTTGAAAAACTTATTTTGTGGAAAGAGTTCTTTTTAATTAATTTCTGTTCGTTTTACATTGACATAGTCTTTCAGGGAAAAAGAAAATAATGCTTTAAATCTTTTTGGTTTTTTTTAAGACTTTATAGTTTGGCCTGCTATTTGTATGCTGGAGAAAATTTTCAGCAATTTTTAATAACATACACCCTTTTAAATATCTGGACACAAATAGTAGTGTTTAATTTAGTTTCATAAATCCTCGAGGTGACCTGAAATGGAAAACTTGATACCATTCGCAAAAAAATCTGTTTACTTTCTTTGATAGCTTGGATACACTTACGCTATTTTGATTTGGTTAAATTTTAAGAGCAGAAGTAGCCCCAAAGTTTGAACATAATACCCTCAGTCGTTCTTGGGATACTGCTGAGATGCCTTATTGGGAATTTGCATTAACACAGTGCATTTTGATTTAATCTTAAGGAAACATTTAGTTTTTAAACATAATGGGCAGATACGAGGGTGGGCGTGGGAGGGGGATTAGTTGCCCTCCAATCACTTTCGACTATTAAAAAGGGCACTAGGCCTTTCGATTTCCAATCGAATGAGCCCTTTTTGAAACGACAACGCTTTCTATAAACACCTTATATGCCCCAGGGCATAAATTACAACCCTTACCCTAAGGGCTGTTAGGGTGGTTGTCATCCTCTAAGACCTACTTTCCAGAACTTTCAACTACGTTAAACAAAATGGCTATCTCAAAATTTTGATTGGATGTGTTTGGGGAAATGGTGCGCGTGAGAGGGGCGGTAGTCGATCTCCAATCACTTTCAACTATTAAAAATGGCACTAGCCCTTTCAATTTCCAATCAAATGAGCCCTTTTGAAGTTTCTACGACAACACTTTTAATAAAAATCTTATATGCCCCCCGGGTATAACTTACAACCCTTGCCCCGAGGGTTGCGGGGGGTGTCATTCTCAAAGACCTAATTTCCAGAACTTTTTAATACGTTAAACAAAATGGCTATCTGAAAATTTTGATTGAATGTGTTTGGAGGAATGGTGGGCGTGAGAAGAGAGTTAGTTACCCTCCAATCACTTTTGACTATTAAAAAGGGCACTAGCCCTCTCAATTTCCAATTGAATGAGCCCCTTTTGAAGTTTTACGACAACTCTATCTATAAAAATCTTATATGCCCCGAGGGCATAACTTACAACCTTTGCCCCTGGGGCTCTGGGGGGTTTGTCATCCTTAAATACATAATTTCCAGAACTTTCAACTAAGTTGAACAAAATGGCTATCTCTAAACTTTGGTTGATTGTTTTTGGGGAAATGATGGGCGTTAGAGGGGGTTAATTACTCTCGGCTCACTTTCGACTATTAAAAAGGGCAATTTCAATTTCTAATCAAATGAGCCCTTTTTGAAATTTTTACTACAACTTTCTCTATAAACCTTATATGCCCCCAGGGCATAACTTGCAACCCTTGCACTGAGGGCTCTGCTGGGGTTATCATCCTAAAAGACCTAATTTCCAGAACTTTCGACTACGCTGAACAAAATGGATATCTCAAAATTTTGATTGAATGTGTTTGGGAAAATGGTGGGCGTGAGAGGGGCGTTAATCGCTCTCCAATCACTTTCAACTATTAAAAAAGGCATTAACCCTTTCAATTTCCAATTGAATGAACCCTTTTGAAGTTTCTGTGACAACGCTTTCAATAAAAACCTTATATGCCCCCAGGGCATAACTTAAAACCCTTACCCTGAGGGCTGTGGGGGGAAGGAGTTGTCATCCTTAAAGACCTAATTTCCAAAACTTTCAACTACGTTGAACAAAATGGCTATCTAAAAATTTTGATTGGATGTGCTTGGGGAAAAGTAAGCGTGAGAGGTGGGTCAATTACTCTCCGCTCACTTTCGACTATTAAAAAGGGCAATTTCAATTTCCAAACAAATGAGCCCTTTTTGAAATTTTTACTACAACTTTCTCTATAAACCTTATATGCCCCCAGGGCATAACTTGCAACCCTTGCACTGAGGGCTCTACTGGGGTTATCATTCTAAAAGACCTAATTTCCAGAACTTTCGACTACGCTGAACAAAATGGATATCTCAAAATTTTGATTGGATGTGTTCGGGGAAATGTAGGGCGTGAGAGGGGGGTTAATTGCCCTTCAATCACTTTCGACTATCAAAAGGGTACTAGCCCTTTCAATTTTCAATTGAATGAGCCCTTTTTGATATTTTTACAACATCGCTTTCTATAAAAACCTTACATGCTCCCAGAGCACAACTTACAACCCTTGCCCTGAGGGTTGTGGGGGGAGGATGGGTTGCCATCCTTAAAAACTTAATTTCCAAAACTTTCAACTACGTTGAATAAAATGGCTATATAATAATTTTGATTGGATGTGTTTGGGGAAAAGGTGGCCGTGAGAGGGGGGTTAGTTGCCCTCCAACTGCCTATGATTATTGGCGGGACAACTGCCCCCTAAGGATGAGATCAATAATATTACTGATAATTATGGATAATTGGCTTCTTGAACACACCCTATATTAGCCATAAATCCAGCCAAGATAGTAAAAAATATTTAAGTGCTAAATCAAATCATACATAATCATAAATCAAAAATGATAGTAATTTATTTTTTAAGCACTGTTTTACAAAATCGGAGTAATAAAAAGGAAGAAAAAACAACAACAAAACACTAACATCATCTCAAACACAAAAATCATCGAATGTTTTCATTATCAGAGGCAACGCTGTAGCGTTGCCTATAGTAAAGGCCATACGGCTCCAATGTTTTGTATTATTATTTATTTTTTTTTCCCAGAGGCACTTCATACGGAAGAGGTCGTCGTAGAAACTTCAAAGAGGGCTCATTCGATTGGAAATCGGGAGTTCTAGTGCCCTTTTTAATAGTCGAAAATGAATGGAGGGCAACTAGCCCCCCCCATGCCCATCATTCCCCCAAACACATCCAATCAAAATTTCGAGATAGCCATTTTGTTCACCGTAGTTGATTTCCAGATAGAAAATATATTTTTGAGGAGGACGCTCCCCCACAAACCTCAGGGCAAGGGTTTTAAGTTATGCCCTGGGGGCATATAAGGTTTTTATAGAAGGCGTTGTCGTAGACACTTCAAAACAGGCTCAATCGATTGGAAATTAAAGGGCTAGTGCACTTTTTAATAGTCGAAAGTGATTGGAGTGTAACTAGCCCCCCTCCCCCCCCCACGCCCATCATTTCCCCAAACACATCCAATCAAAATTTTGAGATAGCCATTTTGTTCAACGTAGTTGATTTCCAGATAGAAAATATATTTTTGAGGAGGACACTCCCCTAAAACCCTCAGGGCAAGGGTTTTAAGTTATACCCTGGGGGCATATAAGGTTTTTATAGAAGGCGTTGTCGTAGAAACTTCAAAAAAGGCTCATTCGATTGGAAATTCAAAAAGCTAGTGCCCTTTTTAATAGTCGAAAGTGATTGGAGGGCAACTAGCCCCCCCCCCCAAGCCCATTATTTCCCCAAACACATCCAATCAAAATTTTGAGATAGCCATTTTGTTCAGCGTAGTTGATTTCCAGATAGAAAATATATTTTTGAGAAGGACACTCCCCAACAACCCTCAGGGCAAGGGTTTTAAGTTATACCCTGAGGGCATATAAGGTTTTTATAGAAGGTGTTGTCGTAGAAATTTCAAAAAAGGCTCATTCGATTGGAAATCGAAAGTTCTAGTGCCCTTTTTAATAGTCAAAAGTGATTGGAGTGTAACTAGCCCCCCTCCCCCCCCCACGCCCATCATTTCCCCAAACACATCCAATCAAAATTTTGAGATAGCCATTTTGTTCAGCGTAGTTGATTTCCAGATAGAAAATATATTTTTGAGGAGGACACTCCCCTACAACCCTCAGGGCAAGGGTTTTAAGTTATACCCTGGGGGCATATAAGGTTTTTATAGAAGGCGTTGTCGTAGAAACTTCAAAGAAGGCTCATTCGATTGGAAATTCAAAAAGCTAGTGCCCTTTTTAATAGTCGAAAGTGATTGGAGGGCAACTAGCCCCCCCCCACACCCATTATTCCCCCAAACACATCCAATAAAAATTTTGAGATGGCCATTTTGTTCAGCGTAGTTGATTTCCAGATAGAAAATATATTTTTGAGGAGGAAACTCCCCCAAAACCCTCAGGGCAAGGGTTTTAAGTTATGCCCTGGGGGCATTTAAGGTTTTTAGAGAAGGCGTTGTCGTAGAAACTTCGAAACAGGCTCATTCGATTGGAAATTAAAGGGCTAGCGCCCTGTTTAATAGTCGAAAGTGATTGGAGTGCAACTAGCCCCCCCCCCCCCCACGCCCATCATTTCCCCAAACACATCTAATCAAAATTTTGAGATATCCATTTTGTTTAGCGTAGTTGATTTCCAGATAGAAAATATATTTTTGAGGAGGACACTCCCCTACAACCCTCAGGGCAAGGGTTTTAAGTTATACCCTGGGGGCATATAAGGTTTTTATAGAAGGCGTTGTCGTAGAAACTTCAAAAAAGGCTCATTCGATTGGATATTCAAAAGCTAGTGCCCTTTTTAATAGTCGAAAGTGATTGGAGGGCAACTAGCCCCCCCACGCCCATTATTCTTCCAAACACATCCAATAAAAATTTTGACATAGCCATTTTGTTCAGCGTAGTTGATTTCCAGATAAAAAACATATTTTTGAGGAAGAAACTCCCCCACAACCCTCAGGGCAAGGGTTTTAAGTTATGCCCTGGGGGCATTTAAGGTTTTTATAGAAGGCGTGGTCGTAGAAACTTCAAAACAGGCTCATTCGATTGGAAATTAAAGGGCTAGTGCCCTTTTTAATAGTCGAAAGTGATTGGAGTGCAACTAGCCCCCCCCCCCACGCCCATCATTTCCCCAAACACATCCAATCAAAATTTTGAGATAGCCATTTTGTTCAGCGTAGTTGAATTCCAGATAGAAAATATATTTTTGAGAAGGACACTCCCCAACAATCCTCAGGGCAAGGGTTTTAAGTTATACCCTGGGGGTATATAAGGTTTTTATAGAAGGTGTTGTCGTAGAAACTTCAAAAAAGGCTCATTCGATTGGAAATCGAAAGTTCTAGTGCCCTTTTTAATAGTCGAAAGTGATTGGAGGGCAACTAGCCCCCCTCATGCCCATCATTCCCCCAAACACATCCAATCAAAATTTTGAGATAGCCATTTAGTTGAGCGTAGTTGATTTCCAGATAGAAAATATATTTTTGAGGAGGATACTCCCCCACAACCCTGAGTGCAAGGGTTTTAAGTTATGCCCTGGGGGCATATAAGGTTTTTATAGAAGGCGCTGTCGTAGAAACTTCAAAACAGGCTCATTCGATTGGAAATTAAAGGGCTAGTGCCCTGTTTAATAGTCGAAAGTGATTGGAGTGCAACTAGCCCCCCCCCACGCCCATCATTTCCCCAAACACATCTAATGAAAATTTTGAGATAGCCATTTTGTTCAGCGTAGTTGAATTCCAGATGGAAAATATATTTTTGAGAAGGGCACTACCCAACAACCCTGAGTGCAAGGGTTTTAAGTTATACCCTGGGGGCATATAAGGTTTTTATAGAAGGTGTTGTCGTAGAAACTTCAAAACAGGCTCATTCGATTGGAAATCGAAAGTTCTAGTGCCCTTTTTAATAGTCGAAAGTGATTGGAGGGCAACTAGCCCCCCCTCATGCCCATCATTCCCCCAAACACATCCAATCAAAATTTTGAGATAGCCATTTTGTTCAGCGTAGTTGATTTCCAGATAGAAAATATATTTTTGAGGAGGACACTCCCCCACAACCCTGAGGGCAAGGGTTTTAAGTTATGCCCTGGGGGCATATAAGGTTTTTATAGAAGGCGTTGTCGTAGAAACTTCAAAACAGGCTCATTCGATTGGAAATTAAAGGGCTAGTGCCCTGTTTAATAGTCGAAAGTGATTGGAGTGCAACTAGCCCCCCCCCCACGCCCATCATTTCCCCAAACACATCTAATGAAAATTTTGAGATAGCCATTTTGTTTAGCGTAGTTGATTTCCAGATAGAAAATACGTTTTTCCTCCCCCAGAACTTTCAGGGCAAGGGTTTTAAGATATGCCCTGGGGCATTTAAGGTTTTTATAGAAGGCATTGTCGTAGAAACTTCAAAAAGGCTCATTCGATTGGAAATTCAAAGGGATAGTGCCCTTTTTAATAGTCGAAAGTGATTGGAGGGGAACTAGAACCCCACCCCCCCCACGCCCATCATTTCCCCAAACACATCCAATCAAAATTTTGAGATAGCCTTTTTGTTCAGCGTAGTTGAATTTCACTTAGAAAACATGTTTTTGAGGAGGACAATCACCCCCAACCCTCAGGGCAAGGGTTTTAAGTTATGCCCGGGGGCATATAAGGTTTTTATAGAAGGCGTTGTCATAGAAACTTCAAAAAAGGCTCATTCGATTAGTAATTCAAAGGAATAGTGCCCTTTTTAATTGTCGAAAGCGATTGGAGGGCAACTACCCCCCCCCCCCCCCACGCCCATCATTCCCCCAAACACATCAATCAAAATTTTGAGATAGCCATTTTGTTCAGCGTAGTTGATTTCCAGATAGAAAATATGTTTTTGAGGAGGACAATCCCCCAAAACCCTCAGGGCAAGAGTTTTAAGTTATGCCCTGGGGGCTTATAAGCTTTTTATAGAAGGCGTTGTCGTTGAAACTTCAAAAAAAGGCTCATTCGATTGGAAATTCAAAGGGATAGTGCCCTTTTTAATAGTCGAAAGTGGTTGGAGGGCAACTAGCCCCCCCCCCACGCTAATCATTCCTCCAAACACATCCAATCAAAATTTTGAGATAGCCATTTTGTTAAGCGTAGTTGATTTCCAGATAGAAAATATGTTTTTGAGGAGGACAATCCCCCAAAACCCTCAGGGCAAGGGTTTTAAGTTAAGCCCTGGTGGCATATAAGGTTTTTATAGAAGGCGTTGGTGAAAAAATCTGGTTTGATTTTTCAGAGGCATGTAAATTAAGCTATATATAGCAAAGGCCATAAGGCTTCAATGTTTTATTATTATTAATTAAAAAAAAACCTTACATAAAAATAAGTTTTCTAAGAAGAGTAAAGAGCCATATTGAACTCAGGACCAGCAGAAATTTATTCCTATTATAGTTAAAACTCAAAAAGACCAGAAATTACTGTTAAAGAATAAACAAAACCCCGAACGAACAGAAATTAAAATTAACTATCTTACAAACGTAAAGATAACCGGTGCAAACATAAATAAATGAATAAATATATAATAAATAAATTATATAGCTTCAATATTTTTTATTACTTTCCCCCCAGAGCCGTTTTATATGCAAGGGTTAAAAATACCATTTTGTTAAAAATAGTTGAAAGGTTAAGTAACAAAACTCTGGCGTCGACAAAACCCCCCAGGGCCCGGGGACAGAAAGGGATTCTCGTATAAACTTCAGAGAGGGCTCATTTGATTGGAAATTGGAAGTTCTAGTCTAGCTCTTAAGAGTCAAAATTGATCGAAGGGCAAATAACCCACCTCACACGCCCTTTTTCCCCACCCCTTCCTTTGAACTAATTCTGTTTATACCCGAAGGTCCAATGAGAGTTAAAATGTTTTGGTATTAACACACACCCATTAGGCATCTGCTCTCCTCCCTAACAAGGAAAGAAACAGAGAGTGTAAGGCAGTGGCGGATCCAGGGGAGGAGACACTCCCCCACAACCCTCAAGGCAAGGGTTTTAAGTTATACCCTGGGGGCATATAAGGTTTTTATAGAAGACGGTGTAGTAGAAACTTCAAAAAAGGCTCATTCGATTGGAAATTCAAAGGGTTAGTGCCCTTTTTAATAGTCGAAAGTGATTTGAGGGCAACTAGCCCCCCTCTCACGCCCACCTTTTCCCCAAACACATCCAATCAAAATTTTGAGACAGCCATTTAATTAAACGTAGTTTTAAGTTCTGGAAATTAGGTCTTTGAGGATGAAAACTCCCCCACAGCCTTCAGGGCAAGGGTTGTAATTTAAGGATTCTCCGAATCCTTCCCATTATTTCTTATGGAAGGGATGCTCGTATAAACTTTAGAGAGGGCTCATTTGACTGAAAATTGAAAGTTCTTGTTCACTTTTTAAGAGTCAAAAGAGAATGGAGGGTAACTAGCCCCCCCCCCTCCTCCAAGCCCTAAATGCATCAGATAAAAATTTTGAGATAGATATTTTGTTAAAATAATTCAAAGTTCTGATAACAAAAAACTCCGGTGCCAACACAGCCCATCAGGGCCCGGGGGTAGGCGTTTTAAGTTATGCCCTGGGGCATAACTTATTAAGGGGGGTTTATAACTTATGGGAAGGGGTTTTGTATGGGAAGCACACATAGGAAATCTATTATAATTATCCAATTATAAGGTTAAAATACATACTCTATGATAGATGCAAAATTGCTTTGGCACACAAAATCCTATTAAGGTCAATTCCAAACAGTCGTGATCCCTTTGTGTCAGCAAGTGAAATGGTCTAAACCCCCTTATTGGAGCTATTTTTTCAATCCGTTCATTGTTGTCAATCGCTGTCCACAAGTTATGCAAGCTGTCTATTGTTCATATATAAGGTTTTTGTCAAAGAGGTAATCGTATAGACTTTGAAAAAAGCCTCATTCGATTTAAATTAAAAGTTCTAGATCTATTTTTTAAAGTCAAGAATAATCGGACAGTAAGTACCCCCCCCCCCCAGGCCATAAAAACTTGAAAATTTTTGCAATAAAAAACGAACAAAAATTAATTAAAAAAAACTTTCCGAAAAAAAAGTTTTTCAAAGAAAAGTGAAGGCCATTTTAAACTTAAGCTCAGGAGATACAAATACCTGTTAAAATTCAAACTCAAAACGACCAGAAATTACAATTAAAGAATAAATGAAACCCAAAACGAACAGAAATTAAATAAACAATCATAGCAAAAAACATACAACAAGTAATAATATAAATGAATAAATAGATCTTAAAGCGAGTAATGCTTAGATTGAATATGAAAATCAAGCTTAAAACGAAAACAAATGTTTTGCTATTTAAGTATAAATGAAACTTAAAACGAACAGAAATTAAATAAACAATCAATGCGACCAAACATACAATATATATTAATGTAAATGAATAAATAAATCTTAAAACGAGTGAAACTTAAAAAGAATATGCATATCAAGTTTGAATCGAATAAAAATAACTACAAACAAGAGTTTGGGTATCGCCTCACTGCAGAAGCCTAAAACCTACTGCGTCATTGGCGCTTTACTGAAAACGAATATTATTACAAATGTTTTCTTTTGTACTTAATATTGAAAATAAATATTAAAATTACAGTAAAATTTTGAACTGATGAGCTTTTAGCAATTAATATCATTATACATCAAATCTTCAGTTTAATTTATTAGTTCTTTTCAAGATTGGTCAAGACAAATATAGTTTCACTACAAACAAAATTTGGATACTGCCCCCTTCTTTAACTGTAAAAACCTAAAGCCTTCTGTGTCATTGGTGATTCACTGAAAACGAATTACTCGTATATTACAAATTTATTATTTTCCCGTTCTTACAGCATTGAAAATGAAAATAAAATTACAGTGAAAAAAAAATCTTGAACTGATGGATCTTTCAACAATTAATATCACTATATATCTAATATTCAACTTGACTTTGTTTATACTTTCCAAGACTGTTCAAGACTCATATAGTTTTGCCATTCTTCTTAACTCTGCCATTTTTTCTAACTAATCGTGTTAGTTTGTTATGAAAACATTCTATGGCTTCTAGGCATTTCTATTTGAGCGGAAAACTGCACCTCAAACTTTGTGGAACATGCATTTTCTTGCATGAAACACCAAAATATAATAAATATCAAGTTTCGGAGTGTTCCAACACTCGCAAGCAAGTGCCATTGGTATTTTTGAATCCGCATGGTCAAATTAGGGGGTGGAGGGTAGGCTAATTCTCGTAGCAGCCCCATTCCGTCGTGGTATGATTCACATTTTCAACACCTGGCTTCCGGACTATCATATAACCAAGCATACAACTACCCCAAATCAGTATCAATAAATAAATGAAACCCAAAACGAACAAAAATTAAAATAAATATTAGAGTCAAACTCAAAACGAGCATAAATTAATATGAGTAGGGTTCAAAACCCCTATGCTTTCTAAAAGTCAGAATATAATTTGTACTTTACTGAAAAAAAATTCAAATGAGTTTACTGAAAAAAATGTGCATTGTCAATTTAATATACATATGCTGATATTTATTCCCTAAAATCTTAATTAATTTTTGATTTCTTAAAGTTACAAAAGTGAAAACATTTCAAAGAATTGTTTTCAGTGAAGCGCCAATGACGCAGTAGGATTTAGGCTTCTGCAGTGAGGCGATACCCAAACTCTTGTTTGTAGTTATTTTTATTCGATTCAAACTTGATTTGCATATTCTTTTTAAGTTTCATTCGTCTTAAGATTTATTTATTCATTTACATTAATATATATTGTATGTTTGTTCGCATTGATTGTTTATTTAATTTCTGTTCGTTTTAAGTTTCATTTATACTTTAATAGCAAAATATTTGTTTTCGTTTTAAGCTTGATTTTCATATTCAATCTAAGCATTACTCGCTTTAAGATCTATTTATTCATTTATATTATTACTTGTTGTATGTTTTTTGCTATGATTGTTTATTTAATTTCTGTTCGTTTTGGGTTTCATTTATTCTTTAATAGTAATTTCTGGTCGTTTTGAGTTTGAATGTTAACAGGTATTTGTATCTCCTGAGATTAAGTTTAAAATGGCCTTTACTTTTCTTTGAAAAACTGATTTTTCGGAAAGTTTTTTTTTAATTAATCTTATGAATGGCCATAAAAAAAGAAGAGCCAAGCATGGTATTGTGCCAAAAACAGAATAGACATAACAAGGGCGTCTCCAAGAACTTTGTTCGGGTAGGGGAGAGAGGGTTTCGAAGGAGGAGGGGGTACAAAAATAATTTAAAAAACGCATCTAAAATTTGTTTATATTCATTTTTATTGCCTTTTTACGAATCGGAAAAAAAAAATTCACGGGGGGGGGTTTCAAACCCCGTAGCCCCTCCCCATAGATACAGTATGGAGCCATAATAATTGCAACGCCAAAAAATTAATACATCGACAGATTTATCAACATGGGACTTCAGAATTTTTTCGAGCTTGATAAAGCTTATCTCTTTAAATGTGCAATTGGGCCTTAAGGGGAATGAAAATAAATTGGAGTTTCTTTCTTTTCTAACAGTACAAGAACGACGTACACATTAAAAAAAAAAAAAATAATGATTTTCAAAAACAAGGCATCAATTTTACGAGAGTACATACAACAATAATAAAATAATGGGATAATAATAGTACAAAATGCAAGATATAGCAAAACATAACAACCTCGTGCATATCCCGAAAAACCATAAAAAGTAGAACTTAGCAATAAAGACAAAACACAAAGGAACAGCACTGTCTTGGGCACAGATGCATGGATTCATAGCTGATAGCCTACTCCCACCTGTCGGATGCTAAAGCTACGCACATATCCACCAAAGAAGCATCAACTTTGACATAAGAAATGGCATCAATTTCATCCCATCAGTCCCCTTAAGCCTTATTCACAATGAGATTTTGCTAATACCGAGATTTAGCTAGCGCTAATTTAAAGCCAACCAAATTTTTTCATAGCATTTTCTCTTTTTTGAAACAATTCTGTGCAAAATTCTAATGGGCTCAAATTAGCTCTTGCCAAATCCCGAGATTTGGCAAGAACTCCTGAGATTGAGACTTGCCAAATCCTAATTACACATTAGGGGGAGGGGGTAAAGTACAGCGTGTCTGCATGCCTAATGCGTTAGGTACAATTATTCTGCATATTATAAAGTAAGAATTGTTTTCTAACTTCACACTGTCCAAATACTTTACCCCCCCCCCCCCCAATGTGCAAATATATAGCCCAAATTATACATTTACCATCTATTATGTCAATTCTCTTTGTCTTGTCTCACGCTAAGCTGAAAGAAACTAACAAAAAAAAAAAAAAAAAAAAACGGTTCCACAATACGTCAATGGATGAATAACTTTGAGTGGTCGGGGCTATATCATACAAGTACTTAAATAATTGTTGCTATATATATATATATATATATATATATATATATATATATATATATATATATATATATAATATATATATATATATATATATATATATATATATATATATATATATATATATATATATATATATATATATATATATATATATATATATATATATATGATTGGAGGGCAACTAACCCCCCTCTCACGCCCACCTTTTCCCACAAACACATCCAATCAAAATTTTGAGATAGCCATTCTGTTCAACGTAGTTGAAAGTTCCGGAAATATTTATATATGTATATAATAAATTGAAATATAAACATAATAAAAAATGATAAAAATAATATTATAATAAAAACAATAAAATAAAACAAACATTAATCGTCGGATAATCAATCGTTAGAATTGCACAATCGGAGAGCCGAGCTCAAATGAAACAAAATAGCGTTTTTCCTTGTATACTAAAAAGGAGCAAAAAATGTATATACCGCAAATACAGAAGGATGAAAAATCTATTTATGATAGACATAAGTACAGCGAGGCAATAAAAAAACAATCAATTAGTAAAAACTTTTACCAACCATATTCTAGCTTTCAAGCAGGTTCTAGCTTTCTAACACTCTCTTAAATGAAGAATTTGGCAACTCTTCAGATTTGTTCAATGTTAATTTGCTATTGACGGGTTCATAAAACGGGAGTTAAAATGAGATTTTTATTTTAAAAAAATCAAAACTGTTTAATTGTTTTGATTTTATATACATCTTATAATTTTTGTTTGATAATATTTAATTTTATACATCAATTAAAATTTTTATATTAGAGTAAAATTATTTCCATATAATTTCACTTAAAATTTTGTTTTATATAAAATTTAGAAAATGTAATTTATAAATATATTTTTTCATTTTTCTTTTTATAAATTATATAAAACACTTCGTGGTAACAAACTGTAGGAAAGGAGCGACTCGGCCCAATAGTAACTGAAACTCTAAAAAACAAAAATTTGATTACAATAGATACATCGAAAGAATTGGATTTTTATGCTGATTAAAAGCTACGAGCTTGAGAAAATTTGACCGCTTTTAAAACAAAGGGGGAGGGGGAACCCCAAAAAGTAAAAAAGCGCTAATGAAAATCGCACCATCAGATTCAGCCTGCCGGAGAAACCTACTGTAGAGGTCTCAAATCCCCATTTGCAAAAATGTGGAATTCTGTATTTTTTTGCCAGAAGAAAGATTAAAGATGCGTGCTTATTTGTTTATTATTTATTCCCAGGGATGAACGTATCGATCCAATGGTCCTAGAAGATCGGGAGGAGGCTCATTCAAACGGAAATCAAAAGTTCAAGTGCCCTTTTTAAGTGACCAGAAAGATTGGGGGGCCACTAGTCCCCCACCCACCACATTTTCCCCCAAAGCTACCTGAACAAAACTTTGAGTTAGGTATTTTGTTCAACATAGTTATAAGTTTCAATAGCTTTCCCTCTAGGGATGACATGACCCCCAACAGCCCCTGGGGAAAGGGCTTTTAATTTATGGAATTTGCCCATTGTTTACATATAGTATTTGTTATTGGGAAGTATATAGATATATGTATTGCCAGAATTCCTACATGAAATTCTTTTTATATGTCTTACTTTCCCTTTGGCGACTAAATTTTACGTGTGCAGACGTTCCGGAGGAATTGTCCAGAGGAAATTTTCAGCGGGATTGGAACTGCCTGTGAATTTTTTTTCCGTTAGACGGGAGAGATATTCGGCGAGAAAAATTCTCCATGGATATTTTTGCGTGGGAGAAACTTTTCATTGAGAGGAGGGCCATATTTCTGCGAAAAAATTCCCACGGATGGGAATTTCCGACATAATTAGAAAAAAAAGAAATTAAATAAAAAACTGCTCTTCTTTCCAATAAAAGAAGGCTAAAAAGAATTTTCCAGGCGGAATTGTCCGCAGGAAATACCCCGGGGGATTTTCTGTGAGGATTGATTGTCCACGGGAGGGAATTTACGCGGGAACAAATTTTCACGGAGGAATTTTTCGGGGGGGGGGGGGATATTCTCCATGGAGGGGGCATATCCCGGCAATACTTAAACACATTTTTCAACGTTAGCTAAATGAAAATACTTTAAGCTAAATAACAACTACAAGTTTTTTCAACTAAATGGAAGGAGCAACATTAAAAATTATAACGAACAGAAACTGTTCTGTATATGAGGGGAGCTGCCCACTTCACACTACCTCACTCTTTACGCTAAAATTTGACTTTTTGTCTCAGTTCTTTCAGAACGACTCTTGAAACATAAGGGTCACTGAAATGGAATAACAAGCTTTTTTAAAATACTAAAAAACTTCAGCGTGAAGAACAGGCCATTGAGAAGGAGTTAGCTCCACTCATATATTAATAATTTTTGTTCTTTTCGATTTTTAATGTTACTCCTTACTTTTAGTTGAAAAATATTTTTTATTTATCCTTTTTTTTTTCAAGGGGCAATTTTTACGTATGAATATATCTAGTTATTAGAGAAACATAACGTTTAGTCAGTTTCCTGATTTCGCCATGATTTTTCAACCCAATTTCGAGTTTTAAAATTTCAGTTTTTTTTATTCTTCTCTCTTTGCATTCTGAGGCCAATTTCTTTGTGCTAATTATATTTTGACCATCAAATCATAGCCGATAAAATACTAACAAAATACTAACTAACATGCTAAATAACAAAACGTACCAATTTGAAGCTTTTCCATAAATTTTTCCCTCAAAACGTCTGTATTTTTGTACCAATCTGATATATACCTTTTGTTTGGATAGTCCTCTTCTGGCAGTCTGAAACATAAATATAATTAAACTATTGACAGCTATTGAATGCCTGATTGAAATTAGAATTCACCGAATTTTATTTTAAAATTTTAGAAATAAAGACAACTTTGAAAATCTAAATTTAAAAAATACCAGAGGCATACTTTTATTAGTACATACACTGAAAGCTTTTATTATTATTAAAAAAAAAGACAAAAAAAATTGCCAGCCAGAAAAATTAGTTTTTCAAACTCTGGCCAAAAACAAAACCTTACGGTTTTACTTAGGTTTTGTTATATTTATTGTTCAAGAATAAACCACTTTCTTAAAAAAAAGGAAAAAAAAGGTGAAAAACAGAAGTGAAAATCGGAAGGACTTTTGTTGTCTTTTTTTTTAAAGGAAACTGCTTCGATTACGGGGGGGGGAGGGGCAAAACTATTACAAATATTAATTTTGAAAGCCCGGTTTTTAGAGCCTTGTTTTTGCATGCAGAATTTAAAACTGTATAAGTTCAAATTTAAACAGAATAAACATCTGGCTCATACGGCATTCACATTCAGTTTGAATCCATATTAAATACATTCTTAGACCACACTGGCTATACATGACAAATGAAACTAAGAGAGGAGAGGAAGTAACAAAATGAAAAATAAAATCAAAAAGGGTGAAAAAACGAAGATTTTGTCAGCCAGTGGCGAAACCATGAAGATGAAAATATAAGCAAATATTTCGACAAGGACCTAAGCCAAGTCGTCCTCAGTGCTAAACAAAAAAGAAAAAAAAAAACGAAAATCTAACCTTTCGAAGTTTACCTTACACAGACAGAACAGACACTGAATAAAAACCAGGCATGAATCAATGAAAATGAATTTACCAAGATGATTGGGCAAGGATATTTCGCCTTGCAATGGTTTTAGCTGGTCTACAATTTCGGTTTTCATTACATATGCAAATAGGTTCTTTTAAGTTATTTCGGGTGAAAATATTGATTGAGTCCTTCAAGATTAAACTGTCGTAAATTGGGCTTAATGAAATATCTCCAGTATCTCTATTTATTGCTAAATTTTGGTTCATATATTTTTTTTTTATCTCAATTACCTCTTTAAAAGTTTGTGGTACGCCATTTACAGTTGATATTAAGGTTGCCTCGTCAAACAGAACTAGATGTGTCGGATTTACGAATAAAATCAAAAAGGGTGAAAAAACGAGGATTTTGTCAGCCAGTGGCGAAACCATGAAGATGAAAATATAAGCAAATATTTCGACAAGGACCTACTTTTTGATTTTATTTTTCATTTTGTTACTTCCTCTCCTCTTTGAGTTTCATTTGTCATGTATAGCCAGTGTGGTCTAAGAATGTATTTGCGTCAAGCTTACGGGGAGCATTGGACCAATATTGTTTTAGATTTTTTAAATTGTGTTAAGAAACATGCAAATCTTATTTGTCAGTTAAATTTCTTAGAAACTTGTAAAAGACATCGAATTCTTCCACCTTCTTTACGTTTCAACCTACATTTAGGCACACAATCTGAGGGCCCATTTATTCAGAGAATGGGTTTCAAAACTTTAACACATATTTTAAAAGACCATAGATCCAGAAGATACGTCCTCAGTAATAAAATACTTAATTTAAAATCCTTATTATATCAGATTTTGTCCCCTCAAGATTTTCACCAGATTTTACAAATCTCACATAGGTCTTTCAGACACATATTCCATTTAGCAAAAACTCGTTTATCGGAAAAATTCTCAAAACTGGAATTTCAACAGTTTCAACAAACACGGATTTTCCTTCCTAGATTTTGTCCTGGTCCTCCGTTGGAAAATCTATCCTCTAAGGTATTTACATCCAAGCAACTAAGTATACTTTCAAAAGGACCAAAATTTGCAATGGCTCAAACACACGTAAATACATCAGAAATTATTACGGGCGTGGAGTCTGCTATTTTTAGCTCTCGTGGTGAAGTCGAAAATCCAGACCTACTCAGAGGTGAAATTGTAAAGAGTATTCTTGATTAAAGGCCATCTTTGTCAATTTCAACTCAATCAAAGGAAGAAATTAAAATCCTCCGAAATTTAAAAAAAAGACAAAAACACAGTGATTACGAAAGCGGACAAGGGCAACACAGTTGTAATTATGAATTCTGCAGATTATGAATTAAAAGTTAACACCCTTTTAATGGATAAAAATATTTACAAAGAAATAAAATTTGATCCCACGGACAAATACACACAGAAGTTGAGAAATGAACTAGGAATTTTAAAAGATACTAGACTAATTACCCCTCAAATGTACAGAAAATTTTATCCCAAAGGTTGTTCAGCCTCAAAATTTTATGGTCTGCCTAAAATCCATAAGAAAGATATTCCGTTACGTCCAATTGTAGCATGTTATAGTTCTCCAGCTACGGGTATAGGAAGCTTCTTAGCCACCATTTTTAAGCCTCTTTTAAGCACACAGAAATCCTATATAAAAAAACTCCATAGATCTTGTTGAGAAGTTAAAAAATCAAAGTACAACAGAAAATACCGTTTTATCTAGTTTTGATGCAGTTTCTATGTACACTTCATGCGATGTCCATAAATGTGAGCAGGATTTACAAAGAAAATTAGAGGAAAATTCAGCTTGGTCGGATTACAAAACTCTGGAAATTAATACAATAATGACCCTTGTCCGTCTTTGCAACAAGTACTCCTCGTATTTTAAATTCCGAAACAAATTTTTTCTTCAAATAATGGGCTTATCCATGGGCACTATCTTGTCTCCTTATTTGGCAAATTTTTACATGGATTTCATAGAACAGTCTGCTTTGAATAGTTTCCACTTAAAACACTCTATCTGGTTTCGTTCTGTTGATGATACCCTTTCTGTTTGGGAACATGGACAAGACTCTAAGAGATTTTTTGGCACATTTAACTCTTTTGATTCGAATCTCCAGTTCACAATGGAACTCGAAGATTCAGGTAAGCTGCCTTTCTTGGATGTTTTGATTATAAAAACTAATCCAAGTCTTGGATTTTCTATATATGGAAAGCCGACTCATAATGATCAATATCTACATTTCTCTTCCCATCGCCCTCCTTCTGTGAAAAGAGGGGTAATAATCTCTTTAGTCGACAGAGTTTTAAAAATTTGTTCTCGTAATCATATAAATTCTGAATTAAATTATGTAAAGGATATTCTTTTCTGCAATGGTTACCCAATCAAACTCATTGAAAATATAATAGATAGACGATTAAAAAAGATAAAGAACAAAATAGGGAGCTTGTCCCCCTTGATGCAGTTACACCGGCAATTGAGAAAAAAACTTTCATCGTTTTACCATACATCCCGAAACTTGGCGATAAACTTGGAAAAATTTTAAAAAAACATAATCTCTCTGTTTCTTTCAAAGCCGAACAAAAAGTTGAACACTTTTTCAACTAAGGAAAGGATAAAACAGACCCTGTACTGGGTAGTGGTGTCTACAGAATCCCGTGTTCTTGTGGAAAATTTTACATTGGTAGGACCCATCAACAACTAGGTGAACGTTTGCATGAGCACAAAATTTCAATAGATAAGTCCCTGAGATTAAAAAATAACAATGACAACTTTGATTCGGCTTTGGCTTCGCATATTTTCGTAAATCCGACACATCTAGTTCTGTTTGACGAGGCAACCTTAATATCAACTGTAAATGGCGTACCACAAACTTTTAAAGAGGTAATTGAGATAAAAAAATATATGAACCAAAATTTAGCAATAAATAGAGATACTGGAGATATTTCATTAAGCCCAATTTACGACAGTTTAATTTTGAAGGACTCAATCAATATTTTCACCCGAAATAACTTAAAAGAACCTATTTGCATATCTAATGAAAACCGAAATTGTAGACCAGCTAAAACTATTGCAAGGCGAAAGATCCTTGCCCAATCATCTTGGTAAATTCATTTTCATTGATTCATGCCTGGTTTTTATTCAGTGTCTGTTCTGTCTTTGTAAGGTAAACTTCGAAAGGTTAGATTTTCGTTTTTTTTTCTTTATTGTTTAGCACTGAGGACGACTTGGCGTAGGTCCTTGTCGAAATATTTGCTTATATTTTCATCTTCATGGTTTCGCCACTGGCTGACAAAATCCTCGTTTTTTCACCCTTTTTGATTTTATTTTTCATTTTGTTACTTCCTCTCCTCTCTGAGTTTCATTAATCCATATTAATAATCCTAGCAATTTCTAAAGTACGAAACGAGCCAAGTAGGCCAAATCGGTCAAGTCCATAAAAATAAAGTAGACAGTTTTGACGTAAATTTCTTCAAGGATTTTCCACTTAACTGTCTTTTTTTGTTTCATGATGTTCACCTGTTTTGCCTTTCTTCTATTTTATCCTTCCCCCGTCCAAATTCAATTCCTGAGCAACTGCCTTTCTACTCTCGCTTGATCATCTGTATATTTCTCATACCTTTCTTTATCAAATAGTTCGTGGTAACAACTGTGAGTAAGGAGGGACTCGACCCAATAGTAATCAAAACTCTGAAAAAGGAATTTTGATAACGATAAATACATGAAAGAATTGGCTTTTTATGCTGTTTTAAAATATATAAAATTCATTGAGTTTAATATTATCCATAAAAAGCTGCGAACCTGAGAAAATTTGCCTGATTTTCGAAAAAGGGAGGAAATACCAAATGAAGTCAAGGAATCTTAATGAAAATCGCATCGTCTAATTCAGCGTATCAGAGAACGTTACCGTAGATGTTTCAAGCTCCCATTTGCAAGAATGTGGAATTTTGAATTTTTTACCATCACAGATTATGTTGTTTTTTCCCCAGGGGTGACCGTATCGAACCAATAGTCCTAGAAGATCGGGAGAGGGCTCATTCAAACGCAAATTATAAGCTCTAGTGCTCTTATCAAGTGACCAAAAAGACAGGAGAGCAACTAGCTCCTTTCCTACACCCTTTTTTCCCCCAAGTCATCCGATCAAAATTTTGGAATAGCTCTTTGCTCAACACAGTTGAAAGGTCTCTATGGATGACAAGACCCCCACATACCCTGGGGAAAGGGCTGTAAGTTGTGAAACTTGTTACAAATAGTATACAAATTACTATTTTACAAAGTTACAAATACTGTATGTGAGACATATAGTATTTGTCATTGGGAAATGGCCTATGCAAATTTTTCAGGGGGGGGGGAGGGATTTCCTATAGGGGAGAATTTTCGGTGAGGAGGGAAGTTTCTGGGGCTGAACTTTCCAGAGGAAATTTTAAACAAGGGGAATTTGCCAGATTTCCTCTATGAAATTCTTTTTATTTGTCTTACTTTCTCTTTGGTGACTCAATTTTATATGCGGGGATGCTCCGGAGGAATTGTCCAGGGAAAATTTTCAGCGGGGTTGGAATTGTTTGGGGGATTTTTTAACGTGGGAGGTATTTCCATGGGAGAAACTTTTCATAGGGGGGATTTTCTAGGGGGGAAGGGGTTTCGACATGGTTCGAATAACGATCAGAAATTAAATATGAAATAAGCCTTTTTAAATGAAAGTAGGCTAAGGAGAATTTACCGGGCGGAATTGCCCATAGGAAATTTTCAGCGAGGATGGAATTGTCCGGGGGATTTTACAAGGGAAGAACTTTCAAAGGGAAATTTTCCGTGGGGGAAGGTGGAGGTGGATTTCCTGGCATTATTTGAAAAGCGATCAAAAGTTAAATAAAAAACACGTTTTTTCAACTGAAAGTAAGGAGCAACATTCAAACTTAAAATAAACAGAAATTATTTCGAGTATGAGGGGGGGGGGTTGTCCCTTCTTCAATACCTCGCTCTTTACGCTAAAATTTGACTAACTGTCCTATTTCTTTAAGAACAACTCCTAAAACAAAAGGAGGGTTTAATTAGATTAGCCAGTCTTCTTAAAGTACTAAAAAGCTTTAACGTGAAGAGCAAAGGATGGAGGAAGGGGCAGCCGCCCTCATATAAGAAATAATTTCGGTTCGTGTTAAGTTTTAGTGTTATTTCTTACTTTCAGTTGAAAAACTTTCTTTTTCTATTTATCCAAAATAAAAATGAAGATTATACAACCCTTTTATCGTGCCCGATACTAATGAAGTATTTAATATTTCTCTTGTAAAACAAAAAAATTCTTGCAAACAAGGGCGTGGGAGGATACGGGAATTTGTTTTTATCATAAATCAAAGTAGAGAGGAGATATGAAAAGGCAAATGCCATACTGTGTTAATGTGATAAAAAAAATCTCAATGACGAAGATAAATAAGATAAAAAAAAAGATCATCCAGAGTCGCGTTTTCAGGCTCAGCGGGTTCGAACACGGGTTTTTCTCGTCTAGTTACAAGTTTCTAGTTTTTCGTCTAGTTTCCGCGGGTTCGAAGTTTCAACCCCGTGTTTGATGCACTATATGCACTGATGCACAACGCTTGATGCACTAGACGAGATCAAACCGTGTTCGAACCCGCTGAGACGTGAACAACCCGTCTTCAAACACGGGTTGTTCTCGTCCAATTCATCAAGTGTTTTCACTAAGCGGGTTGTCGAGGAAAACACGGAGTTGAAACTTTGAACCCGCTGAAACTAGACAAAAAACTAGAAACTTGAAACTAGACGAGACCAGCCCGTGTCCAACCCCGCTGAGCCTGAAAACGCGGCTCAGAGCCAATGCTGGTGCACAGTGCGTCGAAACAACGTTTCAGTTCCTGGGTCTTTTTGCAGCTACATGCAGCAGGCCTGTCACCCAACGTTGTTGCATCGTGGGCCGATCCATGGGCCTTCTTTTGCCAAGTAGAGAATCAATCTACTCTGCTACCACAGGATCAATAGGTAAAGAACACCAAATACAACATTTTTGTGGTAGTTACGTTCCATCAGAAATCCCAGTACCATAGCCTAGTTATAATTATGGTTGTCATCACAAACAAAAGGTGTGCAATACAGATGCACAACTGAACAATTTTCTAGAAACCGAGGAATTAGATGCTTGGGGTCGTTTATCTTCAGGCTCTCCCAAAAATGTTTTCATGAATGTTGCCTGCTAAAATCAAGCTTATCCAACCATTTAATTTTCGCAAAAAAATAAAAAAAAATAAAAGATAACTTACAAAATAATCATACATTTTCTTGTGATCACTTATCAGTTTAATCCTATGTTCGTTTGATAAATATTATTTAATAAACATGAGCTCGTCACGTGTCTTCAAACACACATCGCGATTATTACGAACAACTTCAAAGCATGTCTAATACCAAACATATTTCTTTAACGTTGCAGGATAGGTCCGTAGGAAATCCGTATTTTGTACCTTTTGTCTGTTTGAACATTAAATGCCATCTTTTGTTGTGTAGTGCCAACATGCTGAATCTATAATCTCACGTTTTTGGCTTCATTTTTTAGATGCCAACAGTTCCGGAATATTTGTGACGTCTTGGTCCCTTGTAAAATTGCGTGCCATGGAAAGGTCTGACGTGTAATCATAGTCATAAAACTATTTTGTTTTACTTTTGCCTCAGAAAAGAGACACAGCTTAACTAGCTTGGATAAAGCTTAATTTGGCTGGTATTGCAGAAACACAGTTTATAGAATTATCCAGTAAGTTTATCGCAAATCATTTCTGGTCTTCATTCTCGGTACGAACAAAAAGCTTCTCCCACTTCTTTCTGCATTAGCGGGTTAGTCTGTTTCCGTCAATCAATGAGAAATGGTTACTAAGTGCATTATTCGTAATAGCGGGTTTCCACTTGTTTCCGATTGTTTCGCGTCTGACTTGTCTACCCTTGAAAAGATCTGATGCCGCCTATGTTTCTATCTGCAAAAACGTTCTCTGGAGCACTCGCACTTTGGTCCGGGTTTTTATAATGGGTGAGATAGGGAAAGATCATACTGGATAATTATATAAACTGTGTGCAGAAATAAGGAACACCTATCTATTTTTGAGTCCTAAATCAGAACTTTAAAACAAAAGAATGGCTTTCATTCTTTCGAAATTATATCTTACTAAAATTTCATTGGGTCAAACGGTTCCTGGTAACGAACTGTAAGTAAGAAGCGACTCGGGCTAATAGAAATCGAAACTCTAAAAAAAAAGAAAAGTTTGACAAAAAAAGATACATCAAATGAATTGTCTTTTTATGGTGATTCTAGATACGTTAAATTTATTAAAATCACGGTTACCAACTAAAAGCTGTGACTCAAATAAAATCTGTTTGATTTTCAAAAAGGGGTAGAAACACCCCCAAAAAGGTGAACGATCTTGATAAATGTACACCACCAAATTCAGCACATCTTATTTTTATTTATTTAATAGCAATTATTAATAAAAAACATAACATAAACACATCCTCTCCAAATGCCACAGCAGGGTATGGAGGAGGGAAATTGAACTTTGCTGTGAACCCTATAGAACCCTGTAGTGGAGGTTTAAAGTCTCTATCTATAAAAACGCGAAAGTTGCATTTTTTTTTTTCGAGAAGAATGATTACAAAGCAGTGTGTACTTGTTTTTTTTCCCTAGGGATGATCGTACCGAACCAATGGTCCTAGAAAATAGGGTAAACGCCCATTCGAACGAAAACCAAAAGTTCTAGTGCCTATCTAAGTTGGAACAATGATTGTGTCACAGTAAAGTGGTGTTTTCTACCATTTCATGGCACAAAACAACAATTTTGCCGCAAAGAGGGAGAAAGAGCTATTGATAATGAATCCTGAGATAGCTAATCGATTTAAAATTATCGAAAAGTTTTATACTGAGTTTTCCAGTTTCAGAGGCAGTAATGCCACACGATGGGGAGTTTGTTCCTAAAAATGTACTTAGTCCACGCAAAACCAACGGTAAGTATGGACATATATTTTATAGCTTAATTTAACTAAGCTGATTCATTTAAAGCTTGATAGACTTATGTCTATCAATAAGCTATCAATAAGCTTCACGAAGTTTATCATGCCAAATTTCCTAACTCTCCACGAGCCTTCACATAAATACAAATATTTATGTGGGGGGAGGGTGGTATTTATGTTTGTGGGAGGGGAGGGTGTTAAAATCATCTCAAATTTTCCTTCATTCGCAGGAATGTTTTTGGACTAAGCCTGTAACATGGGTGCTGCAAGGTGATAGTGCTTCTCCTATTTCAAAAAGTTTCTCTGTACAACATAAGAGATTACATTCTAGTTCAGATTAAAATATATCCAACAAGAAAACATGTTATGCTAGTCTAAACATGTAAAACGTATTAACTTTAAAGTTGGTTGTCAAAAACTTTTACCACATAAAAATATACATTATCTTAGAAATAGGAATTAAACTCCCCCAAGAAGGGGTGCGGTCTTGACGGAAATTATATAATGAAATTAAACGCGTATGAGAACTCCAAAGTACCAGCCGCAACGATACAAAATTTGTTTTTTTTACCAAATAGGATGGTCTCAATTGTGACCATCCATTTTCCGGAGTTCTAGATTATTAGAACAGGGCCAAAATGGCATAAACAGGGCCAAAATGTGATAGAGCAAAAATTCTTAGAACTCTCCAATTCTTGCCCTCAAATCACTTTTGACTCTTTGAAAGAGGAATAGAACTTTCAATTTCCAATCAAAGGAGCTCCAAATCCTTTCATACAGAGTGCCTTAAAAGTAAAACAAAAAAGCAAAATAAATAATACAGTGTACCCGTTTCGCTCTTTACTTAGGCAGCGCAATTGCACTTCCTATGGTTTTCACCCTAATAACATCAACCTTAGCAATAGTCACCTTAGAAATAGCAGTTGGAATAGCAGTAGTAGTAGTGGTTGTGGTAGGAGGAGTAGTGTCAGTAGTAGTGTGCACATACTACCTTTTGGTAATCATTGACTGAAAGTTCCATTTTATACTCTAAGTAATACCTTAAAAACGCCCTTTTGAGAACCCGCAGAGACATAGTGCATTTTTATTTAGTTCAACACTCCCCTCAACATTTCCTGAAAGCTTAAACCAAATGGCATTGGCCTTTTTGGACTCAAAAGATCCAACACACCCCCTTTCCCGATAACAAATACTATATTTAAACACGGGATGAAATGTAACTTAGCCCTTGCCCCAAGAGCCGTAGGGAGTCAGGGGTTGTTGTGATTCCCAGAGACATATTTTTTTGACTCTCAACTATGCTAAACATGATGGCTATTTCAAAATTTTGATCGGAAGTCTTTGGGGGAAAAAGTTGCGCGCGAGGGGAGCTGGTTGCCCTCCAATAACTTTTGACTCTTCAAAAGGGTGCTAGAATTTTCAACTGCCAGTCGAATTAGCTCCTTCCTTCCGAAGTTTCTACGAAAACTCCTTCCATACGAAGTGCCTTGTTGAAAAAAAAAAATACTTTGTGCACGCCGTGCTGTTTACTTAGACAGCGCTTATGCGCTGACTAAGAGCGATTCCCCCTAAACGATTTTTGTTTGACTGAAAGGATAAACGACTCGAATAAAAATGTAAATTAGAAAATAGATTTACATCTTAAGATCGGGAGCAAATTCCCAATTTAATGCCTTATCTGCCGAATCTTCTTCCAAGCGCGTGATTTCTTTTATTTGCCTTAAAAGTTGATTTGGTCGGATTCTTTGTCTTCTAAAATGTAAAAAATGCTAAATAAACGTGACTAAAATGCACGTGCTTTCAAGTTTAAATTATTAGGCGAGACTTAGATGATCATCCAATAAAAAAATTCAAATATGATATATTCGGTTAAGGATGGTAACGCTTTGAGAAGGGTGCCCTCTAAGACTGTTAGAAAAACCTTTGATCATTAACTGGAAAATAGTATCGTATTTTCAAACTAAAAATATAAAATCTCGCTTAAGACACGAGTTTGGAGATTCACAGGCGGACAGAGGGATCCATTCGCAAGAACAGGCATCCCCTCTACCTATAGAAAGATCCACCAATCTTACACCTGTAACTGTCCATGATAACTGTTTACTTTGCAAGGGTGGTATGTATCTTTAGGTATAATTACACCTTCATGTGGCACTATGGCCTCTGAAAATGGGAGGCTTATTTTAATGGTTTTAAAATTGACTGATTATTCCAGAATTTTTACTCGACAGTGCTTTGGCCTTCTCCGTGGCAAAAATTGTCGTTTTTGCCACAGAGGGGTAGAACTTGCCTCTTTACTGAGGCACAATCTCTTAAGTTACTGAACAATAGCACTAGAACTTTCAATGTATGCTCGAATGAGTCCTCTTTTGATATTCAAAAGCCAATGGTTCGGCACGATCATCCCTGTAAAAGAAAAGCACCAAAAAAGCATGAAGACATGACCTGTAGGCTATTCTCAAGAAAAAAATATATTTTTTTATTTTTGCAGATAGAAGCTTGAAACCTCTGCTTTATGGTTCTTAGATATGTTGCATTTGATAGTGTAATTTTCATCAAAATTGCCGTTCTGTTTTTTTCTCTTTTTTTTTGGGGGGGGGGGGCAGTCAGAGGTACAAGCAACCAACACTCTTACTCCACACATAGCAGAAAAATCATGTGACCCTGAAAGATCTAAAACTTTCAGGTTACATATGTCTTCTATCATAGGCAGCGCAACAGCGCTGTCTAAGTGAAGAACGATGTTGGCACAATGTATAAATTATTTATTTTTTGATTTTTTTTTCTTTTAGACCAGGGCACTTCGTATAAAAGGAGTTGTCGTAGAAACTTCAAAAAGGCTCATTCGATCGGAAATTGGAAGGGTTTGTGCCCTTTTTAATAGTCAAAAGTGATTGGAGGGCAACTAATACCCCTTCCACGCTCACCATTTCCCAAACACATCCAATCAAAATTTTGAAATAGCCATTTTGTTCAACGTAGCTGAAAGGTCCGGAAGTTATGTCTTTGAGGATGACAAATCTCCCAAAGCCCTCGGGGCAAGGTTTGTAAGTTATGCCCTGGGGGCATATAAGGTTTTTTTTATAGAAAGCGTTGTCGTAAAAACTTAAAAAAGGGCTCATTCGATTGGAATTGAAACGGCTAGTGCCCTTTTTAATAGTTCAAAGTGGTTGGAGAGCAACTACCCAAGCTCCCACGCCCACCCTTTGCCCAAACACACCCAATCAAATTTTTGAGATAGCCATTTTGTTCAATGTAATTGAAAGGTCCGGAAATTATATCTTTGAGGATAACACCCCCCCCCCACAGCCCTCAGGGCGAAGGTTGTAAGTTATGCCCAGGGGGCATATAAGGTTTTTATTAAGTGTTGTCGTAGGAACTTCAAAAAGGGCTCATTCGAATGGAAATTGAGAGGGCTAGTGCCCCTTTTTATAGTTTAAAGTAGTCAGAGGGTAAATGCCCCCGCCCCCACGCCTTTCATTTCTCCAAAGACTTCCAATCAAAATTTTTGTATAGCCATTTTGTTCAACGTAAGTAGTAAGGCCATATAAGATTGAAAACCTACATGCACTTTCACAAGCCTGAGGCATGGATATGTGTGTATATTTTCAAGTAATTGGGTTACCAGGGCCATTTGCCTATTACAATGAACTCTACATAGCTTGGCAGGCATGTTTTCTATTATGACACCCATTTTTGGAGGTCACACTCATGGATACATGTTTATTTTTTATTTTTTTTTTAAACTGGTATTTTTTCAATGAAGCCCATATCACTTTGCAGAAACCCGTGAATGTAGGACTGAAAGTCCGTTCGTAGTATATCTGAATCCAATTACTAATCATTTTAAGTTGAAAATTGTGACGTAAAAATAACTCTATTTGCGAATTTTTTTTGCGAAAAGGTATTTGCGTAAAGGTATTGCGTTGGTTAAGAATGCCTCACGGGTAATTAAAGAATGGGATGCTTCCATCAACAATACAAAGAATATGCTCAGATACTTAATAGATTTGACGCCTACAAGAGACATTGGTAAAAGGTATTCAATAGCTTAATTGAAAAGTAACGATAGAATGACATTGTGACTTGACCTCGCTTTACCTCTCCGATGTGGTCTGTATAATACACAAGTAACGTTTGAAAAGTATTGTCAATTTAAAAAGAAATGGCTGAAAAGTGTTTTGAGGGGGATGGGTTGCATGGAGGGTTGAGTTGCACGACAGTTCAGTTAAAGGGGATACAGTTACACGGGGGTTTAGTTAAATTGGGTTGAGTTGCACGAGGGTTCAGTAGCATGGGGGTTCAGTTGTACAGGGTTTCGATTATAAAGGGGTTCAGTTACATGGGGGGTTCAGTTGCACGGGGGTTGAGTTAAATGGGGCTTGAGTTCCACGAGAGTAGTGCTTTGTCGTGGTTTAGCCTCTCACAGTTACATTCTCTTGATCTTTCAAAGTTCACTTTGATTTTATTTCATTGATTCTTTTTGTTTGCATGTCCGGGCTGGTGTTTGCAAGTCCAAGTTGGGTTTTCAGACCTACGTTTTTAGATTTTCGTGGGTGTTTGGATGTTTCGCCGAAAAAAAAAAACATAGTTGTACCCTCAACGCCTCGCTCTTTACGCTAAATTTTTTTATTGTTTAAAAAATTAGAGTTGTGAGAAAGTCAAACTTTAATGTAAAGAGCGAGTCGTTGAGGAGGGGACAGCCCCTTTCATAAACGGAATAATTTCTATTCGTTTTAAGTTTTGACATCGTTCCTTACTTTCAGTTTTAAAAAAAACTTGTTTTTTACTTAGGTAATAATGGAACATTTAGTATTTTTTCTAATGTAAGTGTTTTCTTAAGAAAATGGCCCATCTGTAACAAATATAGCCTTAGCTAGTTAAAACTGCACATAAACTCTTGATTTTTTTTATCGCGTTACTTAGATAATAAAGGAAGATTTGGTTTTCTTTCCTAATTTAGTGTGTTTTCTTAAGAAAATGCCCCATCTTTAACAAATTTTGCCTAAACTAGTTAAAACTGTGCATAAATTCTTCAATTTTAGTTATGTTACTTAGCTAATAAAGGAACATTTGGTTTTCTTTCCTTATTTATGTGTTTTCTTTTGTTTGCATGTCCGGGCTGATGTTTGCAAGTCCAAGTTGGGTTTTCAGACCTACGTTTTTTAGATTTTCGTGGGTGTTTGGATGTTTTGCCAAAAAAAACATAGTTGTACCCTCAATGCCTCGCTCTTTACGCTAAATTTTTTTATTGTTTAAAAAATTAGAGTTGTGAGAAAGTCAAACTTTAACGTAAAGAACGAGTCGTTGAGGAGGGGACAGCCCCTTTCATAAACGGAATAATTTCTATTCGTTTTAAGTTTTGACATCATTCCTTACTTTCAGTTAAAAAAAACTTGTTTTTTACTTAGGTAATAATGGAACATTTAGTATTTTTTCTAATGTAAGTGTTTTCTTAAGAAAATGGTCCATCTGTAACAAATATAGCCTTAGTTAGTTAAAACTGCACATAAACTCTTGATTTTTTGTCGTGTTACTTAGATAATAAAGGAACATTTGGTTTTCTTTCCTAATTTAGTGTGTTTTCTTAAGAAAATGCCCCATCTTTAACAAATTTTGCCTTAACTAGTTAAAACTGTGCATAAATTCTTCAATTCTAGTTATGTTACTTAGCTAAAAAAGGAACATTTGGTTTTCTTTCCTTATTTATGTGTTTTCTTTTGTTTGCATGTCCGGGCTGGTGTTTGCAAGTCCAAGTTGGGTTTTCAGACCTACGTTTTTTAGATTTTCGTGGGTGTTTGGATGTTTTGCCAAAAAAAACATAGTTGTACCCTCAACGCCTCGCTCTTTACGCTAAATTTAATATTGTTTAAAAAATTAGAGTTGTGAGAAAGTCAAACTTTAACGTAAAGAACGAGTCGTTGAGGAGGGGACAGCCCCTTTCATAAACGGAATAATTTCTATTCGTTTTAAGTTTTGACATCGTTCCTTACTTTCAGTTAAAAAAAACTTGTTTTTTACTTAGGTAATAATGGAACATTTAGTATTTTTTCTAATGTAAGTGTTTTCTTAAGAAAATGGCCCATCTGTAACAAATATAGCCTTAGCTAGTTAAAACTGCACATAAACTCTTGATTTTTTGTCGTGTTACTTAGATAATAAAGGTACATTTGGTTTTCTTTCCTAATTTAGTGTGTTTTCTTAAGAAAATGACCCATCTTTAACAAATTTTGCCTTAACTAGTTAAAACTGTGCATAAATTCTTCAATTTTAGTTATGTTACTTAGCTAATAAAGGAACATTTGGTTTTCTTTCCTTATTTATGTGTTTTCTTTTGTTTGCATGTCCGGGCTGGTGTTTGCAAGTCCAAGTTGGGTTTTCAGACCTACGTTTTTTAGATTTTCGTGGGTGTTTGGATGTTCTGCCGAAAAAAAAATATGTTAATACGTTTAAGCAATAAATATCTTTAAGCTTAACCCGTCTTTATTCTTTAGAATAGTTTTATTCATTTCATTAAATTATGAAAAAATTGTAAGTAAGTAACAATAGCTTTCTTGAATTCGCTTCCTGGAAACAATACAGATATTTAATTCAAGAAATCATAATTTATTTTTTCTGTTCAATTATTTTCAGTGTAAGCTAATATAATTACCACATTCTTTTATTCTAGCTTATTATTTTCAGTGTAAGCCAATATAATTACCATATTCTTTTATTCTAACTTAACTTGTAGGAATAGAGTTTCGGTTACTATTGAGCCTTACATGCCTGAAATCATGAACTAGAATATTTAATTAGCTGTTTTGGGTTTTCAGACATAGTTTTTTAGATGTTCATGGGTTTTAGGTTCCTGGAGGGTTTTATGACTCCTCCCTCCAATGAATTCAGATGGTTTTAGGACTCATCCCCCTAGCCATAACTCCATTCAACCTTGAGCGAAGATATAAAAGTTTGATGAAGTATTTTTCTACTTAACAACTACATTAATAACTTCCAAGATGATAGAAATGTATGACACAGAATTTATCAGTTACCGAGAGTGTTTGCAAGTCCAAGTTGGGTTTTCAGACCTACGTTTTTTAGATTTTCGTGGGTGTTTGGATGTTCTGCCGAAAAAAAAATATGTTAATACGTTCAAGCAATAAATATCTTTAAGCTTAACCCGTCTTTATTCTTTAGAATAGTTTTATTCATTTCATTAAATTATGAAAAAATTGTAAGTAAGTAACAATAGCTTTCTTGAATTCGCTTCCTGGAAACAATACAGATATTTAATTCAAGAAATCATAATTTATTTTTTCTGTTCAATTATTTTCAGTGTAAGCCAATATAATTACCACATTCTTTTATTCTAGCTTATTATTTTCAGTGTAAGCCAATATAATTACCACATTCTTTTATTCTAACTTAACTTGTAGGAATAGAGTTTCGGTTACTATTGAGCCTTACATGCCTGAAATCATGAATTAGAATATTTAATTAGCTGTTTGGGTTTTCAGACATAGTTTTTTAGATGTTCATGGGTGTTAGGTTCCTGGAGGGTTTTATGACTCCTCCCTCCAATGAATTCAGATGGTTTTAGGACTCATCCCCCTAGCCATAACTCCATTCAACCTTGAGCGAAGATATAAAAGTTTGATGAAGTATTTTTCTACTGAACAACTACATTAATAACTTCCAAGATGATAGGACTGTATGACACAGAATTTATCAGTTACCGAGAGTTCAATGACTCCTCCCCGCAATGACTTCCAGGGGTTTTATGACTCCTCCCCACAACGAATTCAGATGGTTTTAGGACTCATCCCCCTAGCCCTAACTCCATTCAGCCTTGAGCGAAGATATAAAAGTTTGATGAAGTATTTTTCTACTTAACAACTACATTAATAACTTCCAAGATGATAGGACTGTATGACACAGAATTTATCAGTTTGAAAAAATCATCTTGTGGTGTTATATTTGAATGTGCATTTTTATTATTGTCTATGGAACTCGAAGAAATTTACTGTTATCATTGGATAGTGAACTATAACATGTTTGAGTATGATAAAAGCTTGTGGAGTACTACATTACGTCATATGAACAGACTGGGATTCTACGATAGAGTAATACCACCACTTAATAATGCTGGTCGGGAACTGAGAAATGTTCAGGAGGAAGTCAGTGAAATTTGCAGCTTTTTCGGGGTTGAAGCGCTCTACGTAAAGGGCAATGTACCTACAGATAAAGTTTTAATTCAAAAGTGTGACCCTAGGATTCCACTTTTCAATCTAGAAGAGTTTAAGTGTCCTAAATTTGAGGGGGGTTATCACCGTCCTGAAGCCGAGGTTAGGTTCTTCGCACAGTGGATACCTAAGAACATACCTGATCGTGATAAATCCATAAGACATGTTAAAAACTATTCTATATCATGGGACCATCGTTTGTGGATGTTTAAGAGTGAACTCTAAGTACTATTTTTATGTAAACATTTGTTGTTTTTTTTTTCAAAAAAAAATCTGTTAATACGTTTAAGCAATAAATATCTTTAAGCTTAACCCGTCTTTATTCTTTAGAATAGTTCTATTGTAAGCAAGTAACAAACTCTTTCCTGAAGTCACCTCTTGGATACACAATGCAGAAACTTCATTTAAGAAACTATGAAAAAATTGTAAGTAAGTAAGTAAGTAACAAATTCTTTCTTGAAGTCACCTCTTGGATACACAATACAGAAATTTTCATTAAAGAAATTATGAAAAAATTGTAGGTAAGTAGCAAATTCTTTCTTGAATTCACCTGCTGGATAAACAAAGACATTTCGTTCAAGAAATTATGACAAAATTCTAAGTAAGTAACAAACTCTTTATTGTTTACATGACTTAGATACACGATGTAGAAATTTAATTCAAGAAATTATGAAAAAATTCTCAGTAAGTAACAATTTCTTTCTTGAAGTCATCTCTTGGATACACAATACGGAAATTTCATTCAAGAAATTATGAAAATATTTGTAAGTAAGTAACAAACTCTTTATTGATTTCACCTCTTAGATATACAGTACCGATACTTCATTCAAGAAATTATGAAAAAATCGCAAGTAAGTAACTTTTTTTTCTCTTTATCACAAACAATTTTTCACTTAGCTACATGATGTAGAAATTTAATTCAAGAAATTATTAAAAAATTCTCAGTAAGTAACAATTTCTTTCTTGAAGTCAACTCTTGGATACACAATACGGAAATTTCATTCAAGAAATTATGAAAATATTTGTAAGTAAGTAACAAAACTCTTTATTGATTTCACCTCTTGGATATACAGTACAGATACTTCATTCAAGAAATTATGAAAAAATTGCAAGTAAGTAACTTTTTTTTTCTCTTTATCACAAACAATTTTCACTTAGCTACATGATGTAGAAATTTAATTCAAGAAATTATTAAAAAATTCTCAGTAAGTAACAATTTCTTTCTTGAAGTCAACTCTTGGATACACAATACGGAAATTTCATTCAAGAAATTATGAAAAAATTGTAACTAAGTAGCAAATTCTTTCTTGAATACTTCATTCAAGAAATTATAAAAAAATCGCAAGTAAGTAACTTTTTTTTCTCTTTATCACAAACAATTTTCACTTAGCTACACGATGTAGAAATTTAATTCAAGAAATTATGAAAAAATTCTCAGTAAGTAACAATTTCTTTCTTTCTTGAAGTCAACTCTTGGATACACAATACGGAAATTTCATTCAAGAAATTATAAAAATATTTGTAAGTAAGTAACAAGCTCTTTATTGATTTCACCTCTTGAATATACAGTACAGATACTTCATTCAAGAAACGTGATTAAACACGTTTTGAAACTACATGCTATTTGCATGCCTTTCCTTGGCACCTTTCCAAACGAACGGGGATTCCCCACTGGTTCCTACACATTACAAAAAGTGAGCAGTAGGAAAACTCCACGTTTTCAGCCAGACTGGTTTTTTAGACAACACCCATTTTTTAGGGACCAATCAGAGACAGCGGAGGTTGCTCAATATACAATAACTTGATTGGTGATTGGTTACACATTGGTGATTTGGTGATTGGTGATTGGTATGCGCCGTCGTGGTGTGTAACCAATCACCAATCAAGTTATTGTATATTGAGCAACCTCCGCTGTCTCTGATTGGCCCCTAAAAAATGGGTGTTGTCTAAAAAACCAGTCTGGCTGAAAACGTGGAGTTTTCCTACTGCTCACTTTTTGCAATGTATAGGAACCAGTGGGGAATCCCCGTTCGTTTGGAAAGGTGCCAAGGAAAGGCATGCAAATAGCATGTAGTTTCAAAACGTGTTTAATCACGTTTCTTGAATGAAGTATCTGTACTGTATATTCAAGAGGTGAAATCAATAAAGAGCTTGTTACTTACTTACAAATATTTTTATAATTTCTTGAATGAAATTTCCGTATTGTGTATCCAAGAGTTGACTTCAAGAAAGAAATTGTTACTTACTGAGAATTTTTTAATAATTTCTTGAATTAAATTTCTACATCATGTAGCTAAGTGAAAATTGTTTGTGATAAAGAGAAAAAAAAAGTTACTTACTTGCGATTTTTTCATAATTTCTTGAATGAAGTATCGGTACTGTATATCCAAGAGGTGAAATCAATAAAGAGTTTGTTACTTACTTACAAATATTTTCATAATTTCTTGAATGAAATTTCCGTATTGCGTATCCAAGAGTTGACTTCAAGAAAGAAATTGTTACTTACTGAGAATTTTTTCATAATTTCTTGAATTAAATTTCTACATCGTGTATCTAAGTCATGTAAACAATAAAGAGTTTGTTACTTACTTAGAATTTTGTCATAATTTCTTGAACGAAATGTCTTTGTTTATCCAGCAGGTGAATTCAAGAAAGAATTTGCTACTTACTTACAATTTTTTCATAATTTCTTTAATGAAAATTTCTGTATTGTGTATCCAAGAGGTGACTTCAAGAAAGAATTTGTTACTTACTTACTTACTTACAATTTTTTCATAGTTTCTTAAATGAAGTTTCTGCATTGTGTATCCAAGAGGTGACTTCAGGAAAGAGTTTGTTACTTGCTTACAATAGAACTATTCTAAAGAATAAAGACGGGTTAAGCTTAAAGATATTTATTGCTTAAACGTATTAACAGATTTTTTTTTGAAAAAAAAACAACAAATGTTTACATAAAAATAGTACTTAGAGTTCACTCTTAAACATCCACAAACGATGGTCCCATGATATAGAATAGTTTTTAACATGTCTTATGGATTTATCACGATCAGGTATGTTCTTAGGTATCCACTGTGCGAAGAACCTAACCTCGGCTTCAGGACGGTGATAACCCCCCTCAAATTTAGGACACTTAAACTCTTCTAGATTGAAAAGTGGAATCCTAGGGTCACACTTTTGAATTAAAACTTTATCTGTAGGTACATTGCCCTTTACGTAGAGCGCTTCAACCCCGAAAAAGCTGCAAATTTCACTGACTTCCTCCTGAACATTTCTCAGTTCCCGACCAGCATTATTAAGTGGTGGTATTACTCTATCGTAGAATCCCAGTCTGTTCATATGACGTAATGTAGTACTCCACAAGCTTTTATCATACTCAAACATGTTATAGTTCACTATCCAATGATAACAGTCAATTTCTTCGAGTTCCATAGACAATAATAAAAATGCACATTCAAATATAACACCACAAGATGATTTTTTCAAACTGATAAATTCTGTGTCATACAGTCCTATCATCTTGGAAGTTATTAATGTAGTTGTTAAGTAGAAAAATACTTCATCAAACTTTTATATCTTCGCTCAAGGCTGAATGGAGTTATGGCTAGGGGGATGAGTCCTAAAATCATCTGAATTCATTGTGGGGAGGAGTCATAAAACCCCTGGAAGTCATTGCGGGGAGGAGTCATTGAACTCTCGGTAACTGATAAATTCTGTGTCATACAGTCCTATCATCTTGGAAGTTATTAATGTAGTTGTTCAGTAGAAAAATACTTCATCAAACTTTTATATCTTCGCTCAAGGTTGAATGGAGTTATGGCTAGGGGGATGAGTCCTAAAACCATCTGAATTCATTGGAGGGAGGAGTCATAAAACCCTCCAGGAACCTAACACCCATGAACATCTAAAAAACTATGTCTGAAAACCCAAACAGCTAATTAAATATTCTAATTCATGATTTCAGGCATGTAAGGCTCAATAGTAACCGAAACTCTATTCCTACAAGTTAAGTTAGAATAAAAGAATGTGGTAATTATATTGGCTTACACTGAAAATAATAAGCTAGAATAAAAGAATGTGGTAATTATATTGGCTTACACTGAAAATAATTGAACAGAAAAAATAAATTATGATTTCTTGAATTAAATATCTGTATTGTTTCCAGGAAGCGAATT
The DNA here is from genome assembly GCA_027921565.1 of Artemia sinica. Taxonomy (NCBI): domain Eukaryota; kingdom Metazoa; phylum Arthropoda; class Branchiopoda; order Anostraca; family Artemiidae; genus Artemia; species Artemia sinica. The sequence continues at coordinate 15,675,588 of CM051258.1, forward strand.
CAAGAAAGCTATTGTTACTTACTTACAATTTTTTCATAATTTAATGAAATGAATAAAACTATTCTAAAGAATAAAGACGGGTTAAGCTTAAAGATATTTATTGCTTGAACGTATTAACATATTTTTTGTTTCGGCAGAACATCCAAACACCCACGAAAATCTAAAAAACGTAGGTCTGAAAACCCAACTTGGACTTGCAAACACTCTCGGTAACTGATAAATTCTGTGTCATACAGTCCTATCATCTTGGAAGTTATTAATGTAGTTGTTAAGTAGAAAAATACTTCATCAAACTTTTATATCTTCGCTCAAGGTTGAATGGAGTTATGGCTAGGGGGATGAGTCCTAAAACCATCTGAATTCATTGGAGGGAGGAGTCATAAAACCCTCCAGGAACCTAAAACCCATGAACATCTAAAAAACTATGTCTGAAAACCCAAAACAGCTAATTAAATATTCTAATTCATGATTTCAGGCATGTAAGGCTCAATAGTAACCGAAACTCTATTCCTACAAGTTAAGTTAGAATAAAAGAATGTGGTAATTATATTGGCTTACACTGAAAATAATAAGCTAGAATAAAAGAATGTGGTAATTATATTGGCTTACACTGAAAATAATTGAACAGAAAAAATAAATTATGATTTCTTGAATTAAATATCTGTATTGTTTCCAGGAAGCGAATTCAAGAAAGCTATTGTTACTTACTTACAATTTTTCATAATTTAATGAAATGAATAAAACTATTCTAAAGAATAAAGACGGGTTAAGCTTAAAGATATTTATTGCTTAAACGTATTAACATATTTTTTTTTCGGCAGAACATCCAAACACCCACGAAAATCTAAAAACGTAGGTCTGAAAACCCAACTTGGACTTGCAAACACCAGCCCGGACATGCAAACAAAAAGAATCAATGAAATAAAATCAAAGTGAACTTTGAAAGATCAAGAGAATGTAACTGTGAGAAGCTAAACCACGACAAAACACTACTCTCGTGGAACTCAAGCCCACATTTAACTCAACCCCCGTGCAACTGAACCCCCCATGTAACTGAATCCCTTTATAATCGAAACCCTGTACAACTGAACCCCCGTGCTACTGAACTGAACCCTCGTGCAACTCAACCCAATTTAACTAAACCCCCGTGTAACTGTATCCCCTTTAACTGAACTCTCGTGCAACTCAACCCTCCATGCAACCCATCCCCCTCAAAACACTTTTCAGCCATTTCTTTTTAAATTGACAATACTTTTCAAACGTTACTTGTGTATTATACAGACCACATCGGAGAGGTAAAGCGAGGTCAAGTCACAATGTCATTCTATCGTTACTTTTCAATTAAGCTATTGAATACCTTTTACCAATGTCTCCTGTAGGCGTCAAATCTATTAAGTATCTGAGCATATTCTTTGTATTGTTGATGGAAGCATCCCATTCTTTAATTACCCGTGAGGCATTCTTAACCAACGCAATACCTTTACGCAAATACCTTTTCGCAAAAAAAAATTCGCAAATACAGTTATTTTTACGTCACAATTTTCAACTTAGAATGATTAGTAATTGGATTCAGATATACTACGAACGGACTTTCAGTCCTACATTCACGGGTTTCTGCAAAGTGCTATGGGCTTCATTGAAAAAATACCAGTTAAAAAAAAAAAATAAAAATAAACATGTATCCATGAGTTTGACCTCCAAAAATGGGTGTCATAATAGAAAACATGCCTGCCAAGCTATGTAGAGTTCATTGTAATAGGCAAATGGCCCTGGTAACCCAATTACTTGAAAATATACACACATATCCATGCCTTAGGCTTGTGAAAGTGCATGTAGGTTTTCAATCTTATATGGCCTTACTACTAACGTAGTTGACTTTCAGGTTATTTCAGGATGAGTTATGTCTTTCAGGATGTAGCTATGTATTTCAGGATGACAAATCCCCCCCCCAGCCCTCAGGGCAAGTGTTGTGAGTTATGCCCTGGGGGCATATGTTTTTTTTATAGAAAGCGTGGTCATATAAACTTCGGAGGGGGATCATTGGATTGGTAATCAGAAGCTCTAGTGCCATTTCTAAGAGTCAAAGTAACTGAAGGGCAGCTACCCCCTCCCCCAACACACATACATACGTAGTATTGTCCCGAAATGCATTTAATAGAACTATTGAGGTAACCATTTTATTTAAAATAGTCTAAATATCATATAGCGAGGCTTTTGGGGTTGAAACAAACCCCGAGAACCCGGGGGCAAGGGTTGTAAGTTATGTCCCGGGGGCATTTAAGGTTTTTATGGAAGAGATGGTTGTATAAACTTTAGAGGAGGCTCATTTGGTTGAAAATAGGAAGTTGTAGTTCCCTTTTAAGAGTAAAAAGTGATGGAAGACAGCAAGCCCCCCCCCCCCCCAACTAACCCCGTCACCAAACGAATCTGATTAAAATTGTGAGATAGTGATGTTGCTCAAAATAGTCCAAAGAACATAAAACAATGCCGTTAGGGTTGACACCACCACCCCTAGTGCCCTGGAGATAAGGCTGAAAGTCACGCCATGAGGGCATATAAGGTTTTTATGTTATGGGTTATGTTATGGGTGGTCGTGTAAACTTCAGATGGGGCTCACTTGATTTGAAATTGGAAGTTATGGTACCCTTTTTAAGAGTCAAAAGTGATTTGAGAGCAACCAGCCCCCACCCATACTCATCATTTCCCCAAAGACGTCCGATAAAAATTTGGAGATAGCAAATTTGTTCATTGTAGTCAAAGGGTCCGGAAATTATGTCTTTGAGGAAGACCATCCCGCCCCCCAGCTCTCAGGGCAAGGGCTGTAAGTTATGCCCCGGGGATATATAAGGTTCTTATAGAATAGGCGTGGTCGTATATACGTCGGAGGGGACTCATTGGATCGGTAATATGAATTTCTAGTACCCTTTTTAAGAGTCAAAGTGATATGAGAGTAGATATCCCGCCTCAACACGTGAAGAACGTGAAGAACGATGTTGGCACAATGTATAACTTATTTATTTTTTTATTTTTTTTCTTTTAGACCAGGGCACTTCGCATAAAAAAGTTGTCGTAGAAACTTCAAAAAGGCTCATTCGATCGGAAATTGGAAGGGTTTGTGCCCTTTTTAATAGTCAAAAGTGATTGGAGGGCAACTAATACCCCTTCCACGCTCACCATTTCCCAAACACATCCAATCAAAATTTCGAAATAGCCATTTTGTTCAACGTAGCTGAAAGGTCCGGAAGTTATGTCTTTGAGGATGACAAATCTCTCCCAGCCCTCGGGGCAAGGTTTGTAAGTTATGCCCTGGGGGCATATAAGGTTTTTTTTTTTTTAGAAAGCGTTGTCGTAAAAACTTAAAAAAGGGCTCATTCGATTGGAATTGAAACGGCTAGTGCCCTTTTTAATAGTTCAAAGTGATTGGAGAGCAACTAACCAAGCTCCCACGCCCACCCTTTGCCCAAACGCATCCAATCAAATTTTTGAGATAGCCATTTTGTTCAATGTAATTGAAAGGTCCGGAAATTATATCTTTGAGGATAACACCCCCCCCCCACAGCCCTCAGGGCGAAGGTTGTAAGTTATGCCCAGGGGGCATATAAGGTTTTTATTAAGTGTTGTCGTAGGAACTTCAAAAAGGGCTCATTCGAATGGAAATTGAGAGGGCTAGTGCCCCTTTTTATAGTTTAAAGTAGTCAGAGGGTGAATGCCCCCGCCCCCACGCCTTTCATTTCTCCAAAGACTTCGAATCAAAATTTTTGTATAGCCATTTTGTTCAACGTGTTGACTTTCAGGTTATTTCAGGATGAGTTATGTCTTTCAGGATGACAAATCCCCCCCCAGCCCTCAGGGCAAGTTTTATGAGTTATGCCCTGGGGGCATATAATGTTTTTTTTATAGAAAGCGTGGTCATATAAACTTCGGAGGGGGATCATTGGATTGGTAATCAGAAGCTCTAGTGCCATTTCTAAGAGTCAAAGTAACTGAAGGGCAGCTACCCCCTCCCCCAACACACATACATACGTAGTATTGTTCCGAAATGCATTTAATAGAACTATTGAGATAACCGTTTTATTTAAAATAGTCTAAATATCATATAGCGAGGCTTTTGGGGTTGAAACAAACCCCGAGAACCCGGGGGCAAAGGTTGTAAGTTACGCCCCGTGGGCATTTAAGGTTTTTATGGAAGAGATGGTTGTATAAACTTTAGAGGAGGCTCATTTGGTTGAAAATAGGAAGTTGTAGTTCCCTTTTAAGAGTAAAAAGTGATGGAAGACAGCAAGCCCCCCCCCAACTAACCCCTTCACCAAACGAATCTGATTAAAATAGTGAGATAGTGATGTTGCTCAAAATAGTCCAAAGAACATATAACAATGCCGTTAGGGTTGACACCACCACCCCTAGTGCCCTGGAGATAAGGCTGAAAGTCACGCCATGGGGGCATATAAGGTTTTTATGTTATGGGTTATGTTATGGGTGGTCGTGTAAACTTCAGATGGGGCTCACTTGATTTGAAATTGGAAGTTATGGTACCCTTTTTAAGAGTCAAAAGTGATTTGAGAGCAACCAGCCCCCACCCATACTCACCATTTCCCCAAAGACGTCGATACCAAATTGTGCGATACCAATTTTGTTTAAAACAGTCAATAGAACATATAACAATACCTCCAAGGTTGAAAATCCCCCCAGCGCCCTGGGGCAAGGGCTTTAAGTTATGCCCTGAGGGCATATAGGGTTCTTATGGAATGGGCGGCCGTATTAAATTCAAATGGATCTCATTTTATTTTTAACTGGAAGCTATAGTGTCCTTTTTAAGAGTCAAAGTGATTTGAGAGAAACTCCCTCCCTCCCCCCCCCACGCCCAAACATCCAAACACATAACACACATCTAAACAAAGTCTTGAGACATCAATTTTTCAGCATTGTTGAAAAGGTCAGTAATTATATTTTCAGGGATGTCCCCCCCAGGCCTCAGGGCAAGGGCTGCAAGTTATGCAATTTGTTCATTGTTTACATATAGTATATATTATTGAGAAGAGGTATGCATGTTTGACTTCTACTGCCCCAAAATACGAAGGGCATTTAGATCAGTCTTTCAGGGAATGTTGAGGGGAGTTTAGAACTACGTCATAACATGTTATGTGTATATGGATTGTCAAAAGGGTGTCCGTCAGGAATGACTTAGATATTAATTTAGAATTTTCAGGAAATGATAAGGGAGATGATCAATTGACCCAAAAGGCAATATTTGCACACTACTACTACTACAACTACTGCTGCTTCAACTGCTACCAGAAGTACTATTACTACTACCACTAAAACTAATACTTCTGTAGCGAGTACTAATAACGCTGAGGATATTGAAAACAATCTGAGGAAACGTTGAGGGGAAATTTGAACTATACCAAACATACTATGTGTATATAGATTGCTGATACGGGCATAGCAGCAATATTTTCGGAACGACTTATCATACCAAGAGGAAACTTCAGGGGCATCATGAGAGGGATGTTCAATTGACCAAAAGACAAAATTTAAGTGTTACTACTGTTATTAATACTGCTGCTACCAGGGGAGGATCCAGGATTTTTTTAGGGGGGAGGATCCAGGATTTTTTTAGGGGGGGGGCAAAATAGGTTGATCCGATAAACTTACGTTAGGAGCAAGTTTATTTAACGCTAACTTGCGCTAATTAAGTAAATTACACTACTTTAGACTACGTTAGGGGGGGGCACCTTCGCGCCCTGGATCCGCCACTGGCTACTACTACTGTTACTGCTAATAATTATAAATTCTTACTAATACTACTGCTGTTCCTACTACTACCACTACTACTGTGATACAAGTACAATTAAGGCTACATGTATGGAAGCGAAAATTTGATAGAATATTGAGGGGGAATTTGAACTAAATCAAAACACACAATTCTTAATAGAATACTTAATGGGAAGATCAATTGACAAAAAGGTAGTATACGCTTGTCATTACTAACATTAATACCACTGCTACTTTTCCTTGTGCTACTACTGCTACTAAACTAATCCAACTACAACTTCAATTGCAACAACTTGTAAGTTTCAGAGTATTAAGGTCAAAAGGGTGTCAAAAGCGCACATCAACAATATTTTTGGAACGGCTCAACATGTCAAGGTAAAACTTCAGGGGCATCGTGAAAGCGATGTTCAACTGAACAAAAGGCAATATGCACATGCTACTACCGCTAATAATACTGCTGCTATTACTACTAATACAACACTAACACTGTAACTACTTTTACTACAACCAAAACTACTGTCATAATTGTACTATTAAGGCTAAGTCTAACAAAGTAAAATTTGAGAGAATATTGATGGCAAATTAGAACTAACAAAAGAGACTATGCGCATTTAGACTGTCAAAATAGCGTATCTTAAGAATTGGTTTGTGTATTAAGCTGGAACCCTCAGAGAATACTTAAAGGGGATAATCAATTGACCAAAAGGCAATATGTGCACACTACTACTAACACTACTACTACTGCAACATTTACTAGTTCTACTACTACTATTACTATTGCTCCAATTACTACTTCTATCGCAACTACTTGTAAGGTTAAGGGCATTAAGATTAAAATTTCAAAAAGTATACAACTATACAGGTTAAAAAAGAGCCAATCGACAATATCATAGCAACGGCTAATTGCATTAAGTCGAGTAGTTATACTACTGTTGTGACTACTATTACAACTATGCCTAAGGGTATGAAGGCGAAATTTTCAGAGAATATTTCTGAAAATTTCTGTTGTACAAATGACAACCTGCCATCCGTATGCAGGTTGTCAAAAGGGCACGTCAGCAATATCTTAAGAACAGTTTCGTACGTGAAATTAAAACTTACAACGCTTGTTGTGGGGGAGGTTGAACTAACCAAACGACAATATTTGCATCATAATACTACTGCTTCTACTCCTACATATTATTGCTACTACTACTACTACTGCTACCAAAAGTTAAGACAACTACTATTAACTCTACTCCTACTAATACTACTATAACTACTGGTGCTATTAATACTACTAATAAATCTAAGGGTATTCAGGCGAAAATTTTGGGCAATATCGTAGCTGTATTGAAATAAATCGAAATACACTATGCTCACATAGCTTGTCAAGAGAACGTATCAGCAATGTTTCAGGATCGGATGATGGCGCTAAGTTAAAAGTTTCATCGTGTATTGAAGGGGATGTTGAAAAAAGCGCTATGTGCATACTGCTACTAATGCTACTACAACTATTGCTACTACACAAGCTAAGGGTATTGAGGTGAAGCTTTCAAGGAATTTTAAGGCAGATGTTGAACTAAACCAGAAGTAGATATGGCCTTCTGGATTCTGTAGAGGCCCTAGGAATCACTGTGCTATTTGCTTGAAGCCCTAGGAACCACGTTCTATAGAAGCCTTAGGAACCACTGAAGCGTATCAAGTTGAATGAACTTTATCAAGGCCATCCCCTAGGGCACTTTTCACCCTTTCAAAGAGAGTAAGTAGTCCGTCGCATATAGCTTATACTTTGGTTAGACTACGTTCCTTGCCGTGCTATTTGCTTGCCTTATGTTCCTTGACACCTTTCCAAGACACTTTTGAGGCCAACAAGCTCTTTGAAGGCCAGGCAGCGGTAGAAATCATTGACCTCTACCAAAAGCCGGATGCTAGTGAATGTCATTGCCTGGACTGGTGCAATGGCCTTTACCTGAGTATGTGTGCAGTCGATTTCTTTGGCCATGAGTTTGGATATAAATTACTTGACAGGGAGTTGATATTGCAGTTCCAAATAGACATTTGATTAAATTACTTTGATTCAAGTTAAAAAAAAAAACAAAAAAACGTTTGAACAGTTATGTCTAGCAAGAGAAGTTACGATATAGATTTTGATGTACCATTGGAACAGGTTAGTGATCTACATTTTTTGTCATATGCTTAGTGGAGGGGGCTGATTTATCGAAACACATTTACAATCCCTTCAGCTACCAAATTGCAGGTAACTGTATATCATATGTCATATTTCATTAGTTATTCTTGCCTAGTAGTTATTCTTGAACCTTTTAATTCAATTCATGAAATGGACCAACGGGACCAAAAGGGGACAGTAAAGAGTAATATCAAAACTAAAAAGTGCATAAACATTTTCTTTGAATGGTTTACGAGCTTAGCCCTAGAGGCGAATCTTACTTATTTTTTATGCTGAACATTTTAATTTTTTTTGGAGGGGGGGGGGGGGGGGGGGGTAGGGGCCTTGGACATTTTTTGGAACAAGTCGAAGCTGATACATTGTTCTTGGAAATATATATTGAGAGAAACCCTCGCATATCACCTTATGAATTAACAATTAAATGAAATCGGTAGTAAGCTATAAATAGGTCCGACCGTGCCCATCGAATTCATGAATTATTTGTCTGATGTACGAAGCGAATGTGAGGTCTAAGATTTCCTACTGTAAACAAATGATGCTGTAGCCATCTGAACCAACATGTCAATGATATTATCAATTTCTTAAAAATACATTCTAAGCAATAGGTTTCAAGCATTTGCTATGCCATTGAATTGTATGTGTTTGTATATGTGTTGTGTATGTCTTAGTATGATTCTGAACATTTTTTTTTGAACTTAAGTTTTTTCAAACTATTTTTCACGTCTTAAAATGTTTTTCAAAGAAAAAAAATGTCCAAGTCAAAAACAAAATGTAAAAAAAAATATTTTCTTAGAAATAAATTCTAAAGAATAGGTTTCAAGCATTTGCTATGCCATTGAATTGTATGTGTTTGTATATCATGTGACATCTTTAGGTTTAAAAAAATACCCTCCCTGCTAGTAGTTATTGAACCTTTTAATTCAATTCTTGAAATATTTTTGGACCTGGACATTCAGGGGACGGTAAAGAGCAATATCAAAACTGAAAAGTGCGTGAACCCTGCCTTTGAAGGGTTTGCCAGCTTAGCCCTTGAGGTAAATCTTAATTATTTTTAATTCTGAACATTTTTTTTAATACAAGTTTTTAAACTTATTTATCACGTCTTAAAATGATTCGCGAAGAAAAAATACGTCTAAGCTAAAAACAAAATGTCACAAATAAAAAAACATCAAAAAGGTAAAAAAAACAATGTCACAAAGAAAACAAAAACGTCTCCAAGCAAAACAGCAACGTCTCGAAGGAAAAAAAGATCTCAAAGAAAAAGAAAACGTCTCGAAGACAAAAAACGTCTGAAAATAAAAAAAATGTTTCGAAGAAAAAAAACAACTTCGCAAAGAAAACAAAAACGTCTCCAAGCAAGATAGCAACATCTCGAACGGAAAAAAACGTGTCAAAGTAAAAAAAGTCGCGAATTAAAAAAACAACGTTGCAAAGAAAACAAAAACTTCTCCATGCAAAACAGTAACGTCTCGAAGGAAAAAAACGTCTCGAAGAAAAAAACGTCTCACAGTACAAAAAACGCCGCGAATAAAAAAAAAACAACCTTGCAAAGAAAAAAAACGTGTCAAAGCTAAAAACAATGTCTCGAAGGAAAAAAGCCCTTTTAATTTTAACAGAAAAGGTCACAAAGAATTTTTTTTCGAACAGAATGTAACAGAGACAAGGTAAACCACAAAACAACACTACAAAATATTCCAAGTCTTACATTTCAATGAAAAAATTCTACTAAAACATGCCAAGTCTTAGATTTAAACCAAAAATTCCAAAATGAACTTTGAAAAATCAACAGAACATAACAGCGACAAGGTAAACCACGACAGGACACTACAAAACTATTCAAAGTCTTACATTTCAACGATAAAATTTTAAGATGAACTCGGAAACATCAACAGAATGTAACAGTGACAAGGTAAATCACGACACAACACTACAAAAATATTTCCAGACTTACATTTCGACGAAAAATTCCAAAATGAACTCTGAAACATCAAAAAATGTAACAGTGACAAGATAAACCAAGACACAACACTACAAAAATATTTCAAGTCTTACATTTCAAGAAAAAAAATTCCAAAATGAACTTTGAAACATCGATAGAATGTAACAGTGATAAGGTAAACCACAACATAACGCTACGAAAATATTCCAAATCTTACATTTCAACAAAAAAATTCCAAAACGAACTCTGAAACATCAAAAAATGTAACAGTGACAAGGTAAACCACGAAACAACACTACAAAAATATTGCAAGTCTTACATTTCGACGAAAAATTCCAAAATGAACTTTGAAACATCAACAGAATATAACAGTGATAAGGTAAACGTCGAAACAACACTACAAAAATATTCTAAGTCTTACATTTCAAAGGAAAAATTCCAAAATGAACTTTGACACATCAACAGGATGTAATTTAACAGTGACAAGGTAAATCACAACAAAACACTATAAAAATATTCCATGTCTTACATTTCAATAAAAAAAAAATTCCAAAATGAACTTTGAAACATCAAGAGAATGTAACAGTGACAAGGTAAACCACAACACAACACTACATAAATATTCCAAGTCCTACAATTCAACGAATAAATTTCAAAATGAACTTTCAAAAATCAGCAGAATGTAATAGTGACGATGTAAGCCATAACACAATACTACAAAAATTTTCAAGTCTTACAAAACAACGAAAAGATTGAAAAATAAATTATTAAAATTGTTATTGTTCCTAGAATTTATTCCCAAAGTAAAAATTCGTCAATTAACAATATGATACACAATGACGATGGAAGTGAAAAAACACGACTGTGAAAAAATACATGACAGGAGAGCCAAAAAACGGAAAAAAAGCTTGTCGGCTGTGGTCACTTAGAAGGATCAGGCTAATGGAGATAAAGGGAACATATTCTAAACCAACTTTTTATGTTCTTTTCAGTGGTATAAATTAAATTTAAGCATTCCGAGCAAATTCTAATTTATTCAATTTATGGCGCATGTCTCCTTTTTCCTTGACAAAAAAGGAGACAAAATCTAGTGCCCTTTTTAAGAGTAAAAACGATAAGAGTGCAACAAGCACCTTTACACCCTTTTCCCAAATGCTTCCAATCAAAATTTTGAGATAGCTATTTTGTTCAAAATAATCCGTAGGTCAAATAGCTAAGGTTCTAGGTTTGGCAACCACCTCTCTCCCCAGCCCCTGGGGCAAGGGCTGTAAGTTATACCAGTTGTCCATTGTTAACATACGGTTTTTTTATGGAATTTTATTGAAAATCAGGAGTTCTAGTACGGTACCATTTAAAAGAGTCAAAAGTGACCAGAGGGCAACAAGCCTCTCACGTCCTTTTTCCCCAAACACAAACGATCAAATTATTGAAATAGCCATTTTGTTCAAAATAGCCCAAAGGAAAAATAACTATGCCTTTGGGGTTGACCCCCCCCCCAGGCCCTGGGCCTGAAAGTTATGCAAGTTTCTTATTGTTTTAGTGTCCTTGTGAACATTCAAAAAGATTGAAGGGCAACCAGCCTCCCCATGCCCATTTCCCCCAAATGAACCAGATAAAATTTTGAGATAGCCATTTGGTTCAAAATAGTTCGAAGATCATACAGCTATGCCTCCGGGGTTGACACATCTCCTCCCCCCAGCCTCAAGGGCAATGGCTATAAGTAAACCCCAGCAGCGCGCAGATAAGGGAAGGCCGGCAGCGGCGAGGCCAAAACTAGTAGCGGCGGCACGCCGCCGAAAATTTTCCTACAACCCCTCCGGTGAGATGTCGGTGGCACGCCGCCGGCGCGGTACATAGTTAATGTTATGTTTTTGATCATTCATGCTCAAAATTTAAACTTTAAACTTCAATTTACAACAGATTTGGGCCTATTCATGAGTTAGAAACTTCACAAGCCGCTGGCTGTTATCCGCAATTATCCTCAAAACTTCATATTATGTATTTTCTTCTTTATCACTATTTAATTAACACCAGACTTATATAGGAGAGCCTCTGGGACCTTGTTCCCAAGAAATCTCAAAGTGTTTACAATTCTCTAAGTCTAACCATATATTTATACCATCTGACATTTTTTTAATGCTGCCCCTACCCACCCGTACAAATCTTACTTGCATGCTTGACTGCAGCCTAGGCCTTCCAAGGTTGAAATGCATGTTAAATTTTTTTTTATGAATAGACAAACCAACTTTTATGAAAATGATCCACTATGTAATTACATGTTTTTTTTAAAAAAAATTCAGAAGCCTGAAAGCAAGGATTTTTTTAATCGACTTATGAAGACACGCAAGTCTTGTCTTCATAGGTGGATCAAAGGTCCTATCTTTATAAATTACATCAAATATTTTGTGAAGCATTTGCATGCTTCTCCTGATGCTAAGAAGCTACTCATGCCAGAGAAGCATGATGCTCATCTTCATCCAAATGTGATGGACTATGCCAAGGAGCATGGGGTCATACTGATGACAATACCATCTCATTGCAGTCATTGCATACAACCATCAGATATTTCTGTCTGACTCACCCAAAAGTTAGTACAACCAATCTATGGATATGTGGATGGTCAACAATCCTGGAAGAACTGTCAGCATTTACATCACAGCTGGGTTGGTAGGAAAACCTTTCCCCTTAGCTTTCATACCATCAAACATCCAGAAGGGATTTGGAAGGTATATCCCCTTTCAATCCAGACTGTTTTGATAATGAAGATTTTTACTCTTAAATACAGACAAACCGAATGTTTTTTTTTAGCCATGAAGCTGGTGGCAAATTGCAAAGCTCATCAGAGGTTCCAACGCCATCCCTACCGCCATTGCCATCCTCTCATCGAGTGATTTCAGTAAGCCCTGTGATTTTGCAGCTATTGCAAAATAGGGCAGTCACACCTGAACAGATACAACCACATCCCAGCACTACCAAGAAAACGAAATGCTTCAAGGAAGAAAGGAGGGCAGAACACAAGTGCTCACTGATGCATGAGTGAAGACCAAGATTGAAGCTGCCTTTGTTACAATGGAGGCAAAGAAGAGGTGAAAAAGAAAAATGAAGCAAAAAAAGCAAGCAAAACAAAGAAGCAGACTGTGAAGAGATTTGGTGAGAAGATAGCACTGAGGGTGAAAATGAAAATGAAAAGGTTCAGACTGTGATTATTTATGACAGCTCAGACATTTCTCAGGGTAAGATAGTGAAAAGGAATGTGATTTTAGTTTTGATTTGGGTTGCAGTTGGCAACTTTGCAAAGGTCATGTATGAGGGCCATTACGGAGAAGGTAGAACCTACTGCAGATGTCATTGTGACGACTATGAGTTGTGTAAAGGTAATGTGTTAAAGTGGCTGGAACATCCAGATCATATCTACTACATGAAAGAGGATTTAGGATAAAAGCCCTCAGTTCTTGGACAGTATGTGATCTTGGACAAATGTATTGACTAAAATGTATATCTCTTAAACAAGCACAGTGGGCTCTTAATCTTCGCCTTGATGCAGAAAGTTGGGATTGGCTGACTACAATCTTATAGCTAAACCTATTTAAATATGATTGCTCTTTTTTACAACACATGTCAGTGATCGAATCTGTCCATGATTAAGATACTTCAATTTAAAATCCTTTATCCAAAATTGGGCAGTAGCCTATTTTTCAAAACCAGACTCAAACTGAAAATTTGCAATTCAAATCCCTCTACAATTAACTATCTGTATAAGAGAGAGTAGTCAATCAAGGCTTGTCCCAGTTAAAGATAAGAACGGGGCCACAATTATAGATAAAGAAAGAGTTAAAGAGAGATGGGCCGAACATTTTGAGAATGTGCTAAACCACGACAGAGTTGCAGGAAAAGATACAGAGGAAAATAAAAAGTATGTGATAACTTGGATCTCAAGGAAGATTTATTTTGTGAGGAAGAATTAGCAACAGTACTAAAAGGATTAAAAAAGAATAAGGCACCCGGTGCTGAGATTGTGATAAATGAGTTTCTTAAATATGGTGGCTCTGAGGTTAGAAATAAGCTACTGATGATTTTGAATATTATTTTGAAAAAAGAAAACCCTAATTAAACCACAAATAAAGGTGATAAGAGTGAGTGCATTGAGGCATTAGCCTGGTGTCTGTACATAGCAAATAACTTAGTAATATGATGGTTTTTAGACTGAGAGATGCTGTAGACAAAGTTATAAGAGAAGAACAGTGCGGTTTTAGAAAAGGTTGAGAATGTTTTGACCAGATTTTCGCTCTTAGGTTAATAATTAAGAAGTGTCTGAGTTGTCAAACACCTTTGCTCCTCAGTTTTATAGATCATGAGCAAGCGTTCATTTCAGTTGATCCAAGAGCTTTAGCGTAGACCTTTTCCATGTATGCTATACAAGACAAACATATTAGAGTGATTAGTGCTATGTACAAGAATAACACTGCTGCAATTAAGGTAGGAAATGAGGTTAGCAGGTGTTCCCATATTAAATCGGGAGTTGAACAGGGTTGTGATTCATCCCCCTTTATATGGATCATTTTGATGGACTTGAGGAGCACAGGAAAGGCACTGGGAGAACATAGAATCAAATGGGGACAAAAAACTTTTCTGGACTTAAATTATACTGATCATTTAAGCATCCTAGATGAAAGTATGAGCAAAATGAATGAGCTTTTATAGGTTTTGTGAGTTCATGGTGCAAGAATATGTTTCAAAACTAATGTTAAGAAGACTAAGTCACTAAGGCTAGGAATAAGTGAAGATGTAAAAGTGACGTCAGGTGACAAAATGATTGATCAGACGGACAGCTTCACTTACCTTGGTAGTAATTTTAGTAAAGACGGTGGGAGCAATGAAAATGTTAAAAGTAGAATAGCCAAGGCTGATGATGTTTTTTCATAGTTAAAAAAAGTTTGGAAGAATAGGAATATAAGTCTGCAAACCAAGATTAGAGTATTGAAAGTTTTGGTGATGTCAGTGGTCAAATATGGTTCTGAAGTAGAGAGAAAATGAAAAGGAAACAACAAAACACATCGAACAAACGAGCAACTTAAATTAATGCTTCAATAACTAAAAAAACAAAAACAAAAAACCAATGGCAAAACTATTTACATAAAAAGACAACCATTACACTAATGGTAACAATACAAAGTTTTTACTGGAATTGGAATAAAATAAACCATCCACTTTTTATCAAGAGTTTAGATCAAATTCTGCACAAAATCCAGCCTTCTTTTCAGCTTTTGGCATGAAATGTGGGACCACAAAAAGAAGATGATGTGTGTTTGTTACTGGGTATTTATTGTGCAGAAATTTATCACAGTGTATTAATGGCGAAAAAAATACCACTAGCCTGTGTTTATCCAGGTGGCCAGTGTCTACCCCTAGAAAAATATGCCCCCTCCCCACAGGAGGGGGGGATAAATGCCTAGATCCATTTGTCTTGGTATTGTCCAAAAACAGTCACAAAATTTGGCTCTAGCAGATGTGTGTAATACAGCAAAGTTGCAGGTCCACATTTGGAAAAAGTGTGGATGACCAAGATGCAATATACTAAAGCCAGATTCAAATCTGCATTACACAAAAATTCAAAGAAATCCTTTCTCTCAGCATAGGAAAGACATAATCAATGAGTCATCTGATAAAGTTAAAAATAATACAAATTTACTATGGTAAATTATTCCCTGATCATCAGCTCCTTCTAATAGCACTAACTTAGGAGGGGATATTCTGCTGTCTGAATACAGCTGAGTTCTCTGCCCCATATAACAATTTGGAAAAGAGCTATGAAAAGCAGCTCGAAAATTTTTTAACAGATATTTCCTACTGATTTTTTATTTTCCTTATCTACCCTTGAGTGTAGTGTTGAGTGCCTAAAGTGGAAAGCTTCTTACAGGATAGATAAGCTTAGTGCTATGCATTTGAAGAATGGGGGAATCCAGCTTAGATATCACCTTGCTCTTTTAATGCAGATGATTTCCACAAAGGGAGTTGTTCC
This sequence comes from Artemia sinica, assembly GCA_027921565.1. Classification (NCBI taxonomy): domain Eukaryota; kingdom Metazoa; phylum Arthropoda; class Branchiopoda; order Anostraca; family Artemiidae; genus Artemia; species Artemia sinica. The sequence goes on from CM051258.1 coordinate 15,691,491, forward strand.
ATCTTCTTTCTACATTGGTGACTTGACACCTATTTCCAAAAAAGGAAAGTTGACTACTCAGTGTTTTTTGTTATGCCCAATAACTGTGTTGAATGCAATCTGCAAACTTTTTGAGTAGTTGTCTATTGATAAATTGAAGCATAAATTTTATGTCCCTCTGTATCAGTTCAATTTTCAGCAAGGCTTAGGGTGTTCTGATGCTCTTACAGCTGTTGTAAATGTCTTAGTCAATGCAGATAATAGAAGTGAAACACTTGTTTTGGCTGGACATGATGGACATTGGGTGTTCAACTCACTAGTGCAACCTTTAATGCTTTTTTTTTGCAGAAAAACAAGGGGTGAATACATCCATCGTTAGTGCTTTGCAACAAATGTACTCAAGGCTGAAAATTCATCTTAAGTTGCCTCCCATCAAATTTAGCCCTTCTGCACAATGTGACAAACTTGTTGATTTTTACAAAGGTGCCAGGCAGGGAGCTGTCTCTCAAAAATTTTCAATATCTCTTTGATCCTTAAGCACAATGTCCCTCATCTTGTGTCCTGCTTGGTCTTAACCTTTCTCTTGTTTTTCAAGCTGATGACATTCTGAATATCAGCCAGTCCTTAGAGAGGATTTCCAATATCTTTCAAATATTAAGCTGGGGGTATATTGATATAGGTCTTGATTTTAAATACTGATATAGGTCTTGATTTTAACCCTGAAGTCAGAAATAGTGCTTTTCAACTGGGAAAACTCAAGTTGACCCTCTTCAGTCTATCTGAGAAGCTCTCAAGTCAAACCTGTCAAGCAGATAACATACCTGAAACTCCCAAACGCCTCATCTCTTAAGCATACTTGTCAACAGCTAGTATTTCATATTCAGCGCTGCATTTACATTACATATCCTTTATTTATTAAAGCAAAGCTTCATCTTAATAGAGCAACTCTACATACCACCATTGCAATGCCCCAAATTCTTTATTGTGCATTCTTTGGAAGATTTTTACTCAAAGAGATACTGATTAAACACTACATGATCACAGAACCATATGTAGCAGTTCAGAAGAAAAATTTGAAACCATAATTCAGAAGTTCATAACCACCAGTAGCACAATTTACTTCTACAGTAACCAAATGATTTGTTTTATGGTACTTATTTATTATACCAAACACACTCAAGAAGTGAAGTTAGGTTATTCATGACTTGGGCAATATATTTGCCCATTTGGAGGGTGGTGGTGGTAATGTAACCTAGCCTTACCCCAACCCAGGGCCGTCATTTATGGGGGGGGGGGGGGGGGTGGCGCGGGATGACCCCCCCCCCTGATGTTTTTGGTCACTCAGTAAAAAACATAAGTTGATAAAACTATGGCACAAAGCACCACTATTTTTCTGATGCCACTAAAACTCTTTGTTCAGTTCAATAAAGACCACAAGAATACTGACATGTCATATGCAGAAATTTTTAACCTGGTTGGTAAATGCAGCAGTTTTATCAAATTGTGTAAAGATTTTACATATTGTATCAAAATGGGCATTATGTTAATTATTGACAAATAACAGTTGGTAAAAATGACCAGTCAGTCAGTAAAATCTCTAGCTCCCCCCCCCCCAAATATTTTGGCTAGTAAAAACATTGTGCCAACCCCTAACCTGCCAATATATAGCACAAATTTTACAAGCCCAATGCATTCTGTCACCTGTCACTTGTCTTTGTGGCTATGCAACTGTTTTCTCAGATCTTACATTCACCAAACTTCTTTACTGAGTTTGGTATAATATTTAACTACCAGTTTTATAAGTTTTAATGTTTTTTATATGTAATTTTTAGTTTATTTGTTGATTTCTTTGTTTTGTTGTGTTTTGTGATTTTTCTTTTTGGGTTTAGCTCTGTCATTATTTTGTTAATTTGATGGGTATTCAATAAATTCAATTCATATTGCAATTAGCAAATTCCATTTCATCAAGCTTGCTATGGAAGGTAACTATTTTACACAGAAAAGACAAACCAAAGGGAAAATTCAGTTTATATTGGCCTCCTGTATGTTAAAGGGGTTTCAGACCACATTTCAAAAAATCTATGAAAAAATACACTTATTATAGACCCAGGAAAACTATTAGTTCCCAAATTTATCAAGGTAAAGAACCTATCCTGATAGGTGAAAACTCTGGTGTCTATGGAATTCCTTGTTTGTGTGGTCTTTGGTACATCAGAAGAACTGATCAGCAACTTACAGATAGATTAACTCAGCACTCTTCCTTAATTAATAACACACTTAAAAAGCAGAAAAAAACAGAAAATTTTGACTCTGCTGTTGCAGAGCACACTTTTGAAAACTGTGACCATACTATTTTGTTTAATCAAGCTAGCCTAATTTTTAATGACAAAGGTATTTTCCAGCACTACAGAGAAGCAGTTGAAATTTATAAATACCAACATTTAGATCTAGCTTTGGACAGGGATTTAGGTGATTTAACAATAAATGAGTTGTATTTTGGTTTTCTCAAAAGAAAAGCCAATACTTTAATAGTCCCAGATATAAAACTTTTACCACTTTCCCAATCACTTAATCAGACATGTCAACAACCCCTTGAGTCTCAAAGAGTGTCTGAAAGGGATGCAATCATTAAAATCAGAAGTCAGATGACATAGCTCTCCAACTCATTCAATGCTGTTTCATTTTAGTTTGAGTGAATGAATGTTTTTCTTTTATTTCTCAGTTATTTGTAAGTATTTGTTGATGGTGGTTCAATTTTAAATTTCTTTGCAAATCATGGATATTGGTGAATGACTCACTTTTATTGTTGTTAGGTATTTGGTTTTAATTCTCATAATTTATTGGCTTTTATTCCTCTTTTAATTTTTTTTTTCATTGGTTTTTCACATTCACATTGACTTTCTATGTTTTTATTTGTTGGTTTTTTCTTTGGCACTCTTACTGATTATATGTTTTCATTTTGCACTGAAGAAGAGAGGCATTTGTCCCCTCCAAATATTTGTTTTGTTGTGTTTTGTCAGTAATTTCATTTGGCCTTTAAAAACCCCATTTTTGCTTGTTTTTCTTTCTTTATGTTATAATATAAAGAACTAAATTAATTTAAAATGCAGAACTAACATGTACAATATGGTTTAAAAATTTAAATACAAAACACAAACTAGAGATTAGATCTGACTGTTTTATTCTTTTGACCTGTTGTTCATAAAAATAAATAAAATCATAGACCTGATCCTTCTAATATAGTTGTAATGGTTCTAATTTTATAAGCCAGGCAAACCTAATTTACCAAAGACAAAGAGTGTAATTTTTTCTTGCTGTAATTTTTTTAGGGTAAAATTCTACTTTAGATACTTCTGGCTATTTTGGAAAGGGGTTAGGTTTAGGAAAATGAAACTTTCAGGGATGGATTTAGAAACTTGCAAGTATGTTCCTAAATTTTGAAGAAAAAAAACATTGATATGGCTTAAAATTCTACTCAAATAACAGGAATTGCATTTTCAGAACTAAAGGGCTGGGCACACATAGCTGATTTCAGGAACTGATTTCCAAATCAGTGCTGATTTTAAAAGAAATTAGTGTCAATTTGAGCTTGAAAAATTTCCTAGTTTTCAGTGCCAATTTACAAAATCAGTGCTGATTTTCATCATGATCATCACAAAAAAAATAGGGATACAAATAAATAGTCAGCCAGAGGTATCTGTGGTGAAAGACCCCACTACTGAGCTGAAAACTAAGATTGAGATCAATCAAGCCACTATTAATAAACTCCAGTTGACTATTTGTGTCCATGATTTTTTGTTTTGAAAATTTTGCACAATAAATTTTTCTTTCAACAAATTTTTCTTACCACTATCATTTGTCCACTGATGCTGAAATCAGTTCCCAAAATCAGCTACGTGTGCCTAGCCCTTAAAGCCCAAGAAAAAGAAACTTATAATTGAAAATTAAGATAAAATGTTGTTTTGTCAAAACTTTAATGGGTATAGACCTGTCATGTAGGCAAATTTCAGAACCCTCTAGAGGGAGAAGCAGTGGAGATAGGTACTTCAAAATACCTTCCTGGGACACACTTTAGCCTGTACCCTAGACCCATCCCTGAAGGATTCATTTTCCTAACCTAACCCCTTTCCAAGATAGCAAAAAGTAGCCAAAGTGGTAAATATTTACCAAATCATATTATTGAGCTACAATTAAAGTGAATATACCACTCTATGCCTTTTATTATGCTCTTTATAAATATGATAATCATTTTGTCAGAAATGAATTTTAGCCCCCACCCCTATATATACCAATTCAGGGCATATATTTGCACATTAGGGGGGTGGGTGGAAAGTTTAAACTTACCACTCATTTACATCAGAAATTAAATTACCCCCACCCCCTAATGTGCAAATATATACCCTGAATTGGTATATATAGGGGTGGGGGCTAAAATTCATTTCCAAAAAAATGATTATTATATTTGTAAAGAGCATAAAAAAGGCATTGAGTGGTATGTTCACTTTAGTTGTAACTCAATAATATGATTTGGTAAATATTAACTGCTAAAGTAGAATTTTACCTTTTTAGAAATAGGTTTTTAACTTTTAGGGTAAAATTCTACTTTAGCTACTTTTGGCCATCTTGGAATGGGTTTAGGTTAGGAAAATGAAACTTTCAGGTATGGGTCTACAGGCCAAAGAATGTCCTGGGAAGGTATTTTGAAGCACCTACCCCCACTCCTTCTCCCTCTAGAGGGTCCTGAAATTTGCCTACATGATAGGTCTATACCCATTGAAATTTTGACAAAACAACATTTTAACTTAATTTTCAGTTATCAGTTTCTTTCTCTCTGGCTTTAGCTCTGAAAATGCAATTTTAGTTATTTGAGCAGAATTTTAAGCCATATCAATGTTTTCATTCCAAAATTTAGGAAAAGTATTTGCATATCTTTAAAACCTTATAAATTGAGATTGAGCAAAGTTGTGCAGCTGAAAACAATTTTGTTATGCTTCATTTAAGTAGAAGATCTATTTTGCAAGGTTTCACTTCTATAACTCACAGATTTTTAAAGGTCATCAAAGGTCAGGACCCTCTAGAGGGAGAAGGAGTGGAGGTCAGTACTTCAAAATACCTTCCCGGGACATACTTTAGCCTGTAGGCTAGACTCATCCCTGAAAGTTTCATTTTCTTAACCTAACCCCTTTCTAAGATAGTCAAAAGTAGCTAAAGTAGAATTTTACCACTTTTAGTTACTATGAACTGTTTAATCTATTGGGGGTCCTGTTAAGATATCAAAATACAATTTCCCCCAAAAATGATTACTAAATTAAGAAAGAGCAGGAAAAAGGCATCAATGATGTATTCACTTTCATCCTAGGTAAATTATGTTTTAACTGCAAATTTACCCAAAAAATATATGCCTACAAAATACGTGCACAATATAACCCCACCTGCAAGCCACCTACTGACTAGGGCCTAAGCTTTAGTTACTCTCTGCTCATTCCATATCTGCAATTGGTCACCCAGAAAAACATGAAATGAAATATTTTCGTTTTACCTGTTACTTTTAAGCCTTGATATGGATTCCAATGATTCATATTTTGCTGGTTTTTGAGGATACATTTCACAGAGAATTTTCTACTCTTTTTTCTAAGGTGTTAAGGTCCATGAGGAAAGTAGCGGTAACTCTGAAAATTTAAAATAGATGCCTCTTTAAAAATAAAAATAAACATTTATATAGACCAGGACTTCTTAAATTTTTTTCATTCACGCCCCCATTTATGATTGCAAGTTTCCTGGCGACCCCATATAAATATAAAAGAGCGATAAATAAATTTTTGGTGATGATTTATTTATTGGATAGCAATACACATATAAGCTGTCCTGGCTAAGTGCTTGGCGCACTGGGTTGGGAATCCCTTTTCCAAGGGGCATGAGTTTGAATCCTGGTGTGGCCGATTATTTGGTTCAGGACGGGGGCAAGTAGTCTGACTCTGTAAGCTCAGCCAGAGTTGACCCAGCTCTAAATGGGTTCCCGGAGAAATCTGGGGATGGTAAACAGGAAGAGTGTACAAAAGCGCGGGATGGCTGGCCCCCAGCCCCCCATTGCACTTCCTGGCTGAAGGGCCACAAAATGGAGATCAGCACTGCCGGCTCGGACCTTGAGGGTCTAATGCCGTCATACTTACTTACTTGCTTACTTTATGCACATACATATGAAAATATACAGTTTTAGAAATCGTTTAGAAGCACACAGAAATCTAAAAATAAAAATTACACAAGAAGTTTTAAAATTATATTTTTATAATGTGTTAAAGCGATTGAGGAAAATTCAGATCTAGTTCTGATCCAAAATTCAGTTAAGGGCTTTTTTGGAAAATGTATTTATGAGTTTGAGCCACTCAAAAGCTCAGCGGATTCCTCTTGAGCTTCCAGTGGCAAGTTATCAATCTCAATTAAGCCAATCCAGAACAGCTTTTGAATCCAAAATAAATTCTTGAAATCAATATTTAGTATAAAATGTGTACAAAACTGTATTTATAGCACTTTTATGTCATTTACAGTAATTTTTGCAATAGAATTTTTACAACGATTTCTCTCGATTATAAAATAGCCGACACGCGAATATAATTCCAAACAATTTTTTACTACCCTACTTTTCCAAATGCTGATCTTTATAATAATTTCAGAGAAATAAAATCAGGCCTAGAACGAAGCCTTGCGGAACAGCCCTCCGAACAGGTAAGGGCTGAGAGGATACTCCACCTAAGCTTACACTCTGTACCCTTCCAGATAGATAAGGGTCAAACCAAGAGAGGGGAACACCACGAATACCTTAGCTATTTAAGTTACTTATTAAAATACTATGATCCACCGTGTCAAAGGCCTTAGAGAAATCCAAAAATAAGCCCAATACAGTTTTTTAAGGTCGAGTTGTGAGCGTAAGAACTCTGTGGCGTCAAATAGAGCATGAGAAGTTGAGAATTTTGACCGAAAGCCATATTGGTGAGAAGAAATAAAGGAAACGGAGTGCTGGCTGCCGAACAGAAAGGGAGACAGACGTCTGAAGATAATTCTCTCGAGCACTTTGGATACAACAGGAAGAACTGATGGTTCGTTTACACATTGCGGAAATCCATGCGGAAATCCGTCCGTTTCTGTTCGAGCCATGGCTAAAATAACGCTGCGTTTTAAGGCAAAGATGACAAATTATTGCAACAGCATGACCTATGCTCTTACCCTCTTTTTAAAGCTGTTGAGCCATAGAGAGCCAAATGATACCATTTTTCTTAGTTTTCTTATAGCCTGGGTGCGCAGGATCATAGAAGGCGGGTGTAGCCTTGAACCAAAGTTACAAGATCGTGTAGTTTTTGATAATCCATACTCATGATTTTATTCATTTAAAAATCTTGCCAAGATTCCGTCCTGATTTGACCAAAACGCTGCGGAAACCTAGAGATTTTTTCTAGCACAAAAACGGACGGAATTTCCGCACGGATTGCTAAATCCGCATGAATTTCCGCAATGTGTAAACGAACCATGAGATTGGACGATAATTACCTATCTCAGTTGGATCACCATTATTAAGAACTGGAATAACAATGGCTGACTTTAGTAAATCAAGGAAAACTCCGCGGGTTAAAGATGGGTTGGCAATGTGCTTGATGGGCTAGTAAACAAAAGGAGATATGATCTTCAGGAGCTTATTACTTAATCCAAGACAGTAAGGTGTAAAACTAATAGGGAGAGAACCGATGATTTGAAGCATCTCATTGCCATCAGTTGGGCAGAAAAACATGGATCTAGAACTGAAGCAAGGGAATACAGCCTGTAAAGAGGAGCGGGAGTCAGTATGAAAGAACATTAGAAAAATAATTATTACATGCGTTAGGTGCATGTAAAGGGTCAATTAATCTGGCATTTGTGTCTTTAAGGCGAATAGGTATAGACTTCAATTTTGACTTTTTTGAGAGTATATCATTAATTGTGGACCAAATCTTTTTCATATTACCTTTGCAATTGAGAACTTTTGTATAATAATAATTTTTCTTCGCTTCACGGATGAGTTTAGTGTATATGTTTTTATAATTTTTATAATTTGATAGGTCAATATCACTACTGGTCTAACAGGATAACTTATATAATTTGTTTTTACGAAATGAGGAGACAATGAGAATATGTGACATCCAGGGGTATATAGCGACAGTTTTCCGGTTAGGTTTACGAATAGTAAAAGTTGAATGGATAATATCACTTAGCCGTTGCGCAAAACCGTTTGTGGCAGAATTAACGTCTTGACAATTTAAAACATCGGCCAGTCAGTGGTTCTTAGGCAAAGTGAGTCATATTTGCAGAGCTGCAATTTCTAGTAAGTGTTGGGATATTAGTTCTAGAGCGTAGAGTTAGAGGTTGCGAAGGTAGTGACAAGTAAATAGGAAAGTGGTCTGACAGATCCGAAAATATTATATTTGAGGACAGGTCATTTCCCAGCGAAGAAGATACAAAAGTGTTGTCAATTAATGTTGAAGTTGATCTCACAGGATCAACTCTACTGGGGAAAACATTGTGGGTAGAAGACCACTCGCGGTCACAGATTCAAAAAAAGTGTCAGATTCAATATTTTTACCAACATTGAGTAGGTTACAATTAAAGTCCCCAGAAACTATTGCCTTTTTATGGGGTAGATTAATAAAATTAGAAAAATCATCAAATAGATTACAAAAACATGAGGTCGGAAATGGAGGAGGTTTATAAAACAAGGAAAGTATATAGGAATTTTGGCCTGTTTCCTCTGGTCCTTTGAAACTTCAGTTTGGCTATTTAAGGGTCGACTTGGAGTTGGTTGTCTAGGGATTATAGCAGCTACGACGGAGTAGGGCAAGTTTAATCTCACAGAGTTTCGGAGGATCTCGGCTCTCTTGTGATAGACTGGACAAAGCTACTTCTCAAGTGCCGTGTGTCCCTTATTATTACAATTTCTAAAGTAGGTGTCTTTCTCGATGCAATGTTCTGTAACGTGGCTAGGTTTACCACATTTTCGACATTATTGGAGTCACTGTTTACAATTATTTTTGCTATGACCATGAGCTAGGCAAATTGGGCATTGTAGGGGCTTTGGTTTATAGAATTTACGGCGAAGGGCCATACCATACAAAAAAAATTGTCTTTGTAACTCTTGCTTGCATACAATTTGCACTGAGCGACTTGGTTTAAATTTACCATCATTTTTCAAGTTTAGTCTTGTGGCTGTTGTTAGATGGACTGGATGACCCGAAGAATCAATTAGTTCAGCTGTAAATTCCTCTATCGGTATACCGGTGTCAACACCATAAACCACGTATTTATACGACTTTTCTACTTCTTTTGAAGTGGCAAAGATTTTGGAACCTTCAACGATTAGTTCCTTGGACCTTGAAAGCACTGAATCCGCGGCCTTGTGAGAGGTAAAATAAAGATCTATCAGACCGTCTTTCAGGAAGACTACTTCAAAAGGTGAGTTAGCTAGTAGAGAAATAGGCTTTCTAATATCCATCAACCGATCTCTAGTAAAGGGTTGACCATTGGTTTTCTTGATGGTCACAATGTAATAGTATGGCTGATCTAAAGAGCTAGGTAGTGATTCAATTGATAGGGAATCATCAGGGTGTGATCTAATCTCTGGCTGGGGTTCTTCAGGGGGTGATCTAATTGCATCATTTTTTCTTTTTTTGCCAGGGGTTTCACCACTACTTTTAGCGGTGAACAAGAGAGTCATGCATACTCCTGCCATTTACCCGTGCCCCAGCCATTTAAACATTTGCCTCTCAATTACTTGGACTATCTGTCTTGGCTTTTCTCTGTCTACAATTACCCAGCGTCTTGATGCAACCTATGCAACCTATTGCAAAATACTTGATAACTTCAATTCACCTATGCAATGATTTTGAATTGAAGTTATCAAGTATTTTGTAATAGGTTGCATAGGTTGCATCAAGACGCTGGGTAATTGTAGACAGAGAAAAGCCAAGACAGATAGTCCAAGTAATTGAGAAGCAAATGTTTAAATGGCTGGGGCACGGGGGGGGGGAGGTGTGGGGGGGGGGGGTTCTAGATAAGTTTCTTTTTGAGGGCAGGAAAGGTGAGACATCTATGTCTTTTTTAGGAGGTTCCTTTGTGTAAGACATGAGCTATTTGGAACTAAAAATCTCACCTCTGATTTCTTTTACTGTTCGGGACTATAATACAAATCCTATTATCCAATTAACAAGAACCAAGGTCACTAATATCACTTAGGAAAGTCCAGGGACATGCACAGTCTGTAAATGTTCAAGTTACACATGGTGAAGTTCGACTGGCAAATACCAAGAGTGAAAACACCAATTAGATGTTAACACAGCGGAAGCGAGTTCATAACTGAGCATCAAAGCATGAAGTTTATTTTGACAACTTTTTTACAAGCTATGACTTGCTTGTTCAGCTTCATCGCTTTGATTTTAGGGTGACTGGAACAGTCCGTGAAAATCACTTGAGAGGGTGCTTTTTGGAATACTAGAAGGAGCGTGGGTTCTTTGATTTAACATCGCCAAGAACTGTTTTAGCTGTCAAATGGAATGACAGCAAATCTGTATGTGGTGCAACCGACTTTGATACTATAGAGCCCAAGTTTCAAGCCAAATGGTAGTCAAAGCAGTGTTCGTAAAAATATATTTATCCACCAGCAAACCATTGTCAAGAACTATAACCAAAGTATGGGGGGTGTTAGCCTCCTACATATCGCCCTTTCTTTCTATAGACCCATTGTGAGAAGCAACAAATGGTATTGGATTATTGACCAGGATCTTGTGTACATCCTTGGCGTAGCAGCTTGAAAATTCTACTGCCACCTCCACGAAAACGATGACGGAGGAAATTTGCCACAGCTAAAATATCTGAGAAAAGTTGTGGAGGGTCTTTTTAGTACGGGATTTTTGGTCCGGTCAGCAGAGGGCAAGGTGGTCCTAGAGTGATACATATTTTTCCAAAGAAGGCTACTGTACACATCATTGAGCCTACTCCAAACCAACGCCAATGCACAGTTTGTCTGAAGGACACACGTCTACAGTGTCGAAACTGCGGGGTGAAACTCTACCTTCAAACTTATATTGAATTATTTCAAGCACTCAAATTCTTCTTGTTTTCTTATACTTTTTTTTTACGTTACAGTCGAAGTTGATAAACAAAAATTAAACCCGGATCTGCCCATTGTTCCCAAATGGGAACACATCGTAGCACCAATAGTGAAGGACTGAATTTTTGTTTGGACTAAAAACTTCTAAATTGGACCCCAATGACTTCCCTTGAAAAAATTCAGCATGGGTTTCCAACTGGATCTAGGCTTTGGCCTTGATGGGGTCGGTCGAAAACAGGATCAGCCGCTTTGTGGCATGTTTGAAACAGGTTTTTGTGTGGCATGGCCGCATAGAAACAAAAATGAATTCTTGTCGAAAAGGGGCATGTTTAAGAGCTGACGTCACAAGACTTGTTTTGTTTCGTAAGCTAATACGAAGGTGATGACATGCCAATTCTAAACCAAAAATGACTCTATGGAAATGCGGCACGTTTAGGCATTACGTAAAAAACTGGTTTCTGTCACAAAACTTGAATGTCTCTTGTTTTGGCTTTTGCCAAGGATACAAAGACATATCCATCGTATATATGGGTCTGCTAATTACGAGTTATGGAGTTTGTACTTTGAATAGAAGATGGCATATGAGACGCGAATCTCTTATTTTTAAGTGCTATTTTGAAGTCTAATTTTGGATGTGTCAAACGTTCACAGATCTAGATAAATATTTGCAGGTACTGCAGATTATCCCATATACAGGTTTTAATGTGTCCTTCGCAGTGAAAATCAGTGACCGGTAGCACTAATTTATGAAAAGTTTGGCGGGGGATATTTTCCACTGTTTGTGTTGTTCCAATAAAATACCAAAACAGGTTGTTTCAATAAGAATTCTTGCAAACGGTATTTTATTAATCTAAAGGGTTGGTTAAAAAGTAGTTCTTAATTAAAAATTTGAATAAACTTGCCCTGAAAATCTCTAATGCTTAGCAAACTTTCACATGTCAAACACTATTAACTGGGAAATTTGATTCAGGAGGCCCTTTTTAAGACTTAGGAAAAAAGGTTTAACTTTACCGTAAAGAGCAGGGTATTGAGGAGGAGGCACCGCACAAATATATTAATTTCTGTTTTTTTTTCTTAAGTTTTAGTGTTGCTCCGTGCTTTCAGTTGAAAAATATTTTTTCTTAAAATTTAATTTCTGATCTTTTTTCGAATAATAACGAGACACACACCTCCCCATTCATGGCAATTTCCCAAAGGAAAACTCCCCCAAGGAGAGTTCCCACGCGCAAGATAGTACCCCCATGAATTTTACCTCGTAAAAGTTCATGCTTACTGCAAATGCCCATCCCCCCCCCCCAAAAAAAAAATCTTGTTCACTATTCTGGACGAAAAATTCTTCTGAACATAATCTAACTCGAAAAATACTTGTTTTTAACTTTATTTATGATCTTTTTTTTAATTCATACCAAAAATCACCTCTATGTTGAAAATTTTTCAAAGGTCCTTCCCCTCCAACAGGAAGTTTCTTGTGTGGAAAATTTTACAGCAGAGAATTATTACTGATGATAGTTCTTCATGGATTACTTCTCATGAGGTAAATGAGTAAATTTTGCTTATGAATTCAGGCAAACTTCCCCCCGCGTAAAATTTTTGTTGAAGTCAACCATCCCCCCCCCCACGATTTTCTGGCGTCCTCTTTTCCTGTTTTTTTTTTCACTCTTCCTTTAGAATAAACTTGTATATTTGGTCAATTATTGGCCCCTTTGTCAAATTGCCCCCCCCCCCCAAAGATTTTGCTCATTGGCGCTTTTGTCACATTGCCCCACCCCTCCCACCAATATTTTGCTATCGATCCGCCCCTGGACTAGAGCTCTCAATTGCTGATCTAATCAGCATCCTCCAGAGTATCAGTGATCACAAGGTGGAGTTGCAGATGACGAAGGGCAGTCCCCCTTCCATATGTAATAGATCCCTGCTTATTTTGGGATTTAATGATACTCTAATTTCATTTCATGATAACAGCGTAGACCAGAAATATTCCCAGAATGCAGACCAAAAAGTAATCCAGATACATTTTTTAAAGTTTCTTTTGTCCCCTCCTCAAACAACACATATCCCCCAAAAAATAAAAATTCTGGTTATGGCCCTGGTGATTATACATCGTTTTTTACTCCCGCAAGGCCCTTGTCTCTCACTTAGAACTAATTCTGTATTTATCTGATGGTTCCATTAGAACTGTGATGTTTTGGCATTAAAATACACCATTTGAGATATCCCCCTCCCTCCCAAACTGCAGAATACTCACAGGATTCTATTGTAGAAGTTGAAGGGCCTTTTTAAGTTTATAATTTGTCCACTGCTTACAGATAGGATTTGTTATTGGAAAACTTTGAAGATATTTTGTGCAACCTGCAAATCCCAAATTTTAACTGTCAGCTGTCAAGTTCGTGCTTTCTTTTTCATAAGAAACAACGGTACTTGTTTAGAATCTAGGTACACACGCGAGAAGTGGAGTGTCATTAATTCCAATGAAATAAAACAAAAAAATTGGAGGGCAACTTGGCCCCCTCCCACGCTCATTTTTTTTCCGAAGTCACCCAATTAAAATTCTGAGATAGCCATTTTGTTCAACATAGTCGAAAATCTAATAAATATGTCTTTTAGGATGACTTAATCCCCCACAGTCCCCAGGGGAAGGGCTGCAATTTATGAACTTTGCCCATTGTTTACATATTGTATTGGTTATTATGAAGTTTACAGACATTTTCATGAAGGATTTTTTTCTGGTGGGGGGGGGGCAGGAGGAGGGGTTACTCGGGAACATCTTTCCGTGGAGGATGTTTCCTTGGGGTAAGGGACATTTCTATGAAGGGGGCGCCAGATTTCCCAGCATTATTTAAAAACGATCAGAAATTAAATTAAAAAAAACAAGTTTTTTCAACTGAAAGTAAGAAGCAACATAAGAACTTAAAACGAACAGAAATTATTACGTATATGAGTGGGATCACCCCCAAGTCAATACCTCGCTCTTTACGCTATAGTTTTTTTTTAGTGCTTTCAAAAGAGCTATTTATTCTAATTAAACAGCCTTTGTGATTCAGGGATTTGTGATTTAAACAAATTTTTAACTTTAGCGTAAAGAACGTGGTATTGACTAAGGAGAGAACCCCCTCATATACGTAATAACATATACGTAATAAAAAAAAAACAATATAAAAAACAAGCGATACGGCTCAATAGTAATCAAAACTTTTAAAAACTTTTTTTAATGCTAATTCTAAATATATAAATTTTATTAAGTTTAGTATTACTCATAAAAGGATACGAGCCTGAGAAAATTTGCCTGAATTTTGAAAGAGAGGGGAAACATCCCCTACAAGTGAAATAATTTTAATGAAAATCAAACCGTCAGATTCAGCGTATCAGAAAGCCCTATTACATATGTTTCAAGCTCATATCTGCAAAAATCTGTAACTTTGTATTTTTTGCCAGAAGAAAGATCACGGAGGCGTGTTATATTTTTTTTTTCAGGGGTAATCGTACCGACCCATTGGCCCTAGAACATCAAGAGAGAGCTCATTCGAACGGAAATTAAAAGTTAAAGTGCCCTTTTCAGTGACCGAAAATGCTGGAGGGCAACTTGGCCCCCTCCCACGCCATTTTTTTCCCAATTTCGTCTGATCAAAATTTTGAGATAGCCATTCTGTCCAGCATAGTTGAATAACCCAAAAAATATATCAAACAGTTCGTGGTAACGAACAGTAAGTAAGGAGCGACCCGGCTCAATGGTAACCGAAACTCTAAAAAACGGATTTTTGATACCAATAGATACATCAAAAGAATCAAATTTTAATTCTTTTCTTAAAGTTTCTTTTGTCCCCTCCTCAAACAAAACATATCCCCCAAAAAATAAAAATTCTGGTTATGGCCCTGGTGATTATACATCGTTTTTTACTCCCGCAATGCCCTTGTCTCTCACTTAGAACTAATTCTGTATTTATCTGATGGTTCAATTAGAACTGTGATGTTTTGGCATTAAAATACACCATTTGAGATATCCCCCTCCCTCCCAAACTGCAGAATACTCACAGGATTCTATTGTAGAAGTTGAAGGGCCTTTTCAAGTTAATAATTTGTCCACTGCTTACAGATAGGATTTGTTATTGGGAAACTTTGAAGATATTTTGTGCAACCTGCAAATCCCAAATTTTAACTGTCAGCTGTCAAGTTCGTGCTTTCTTTTTCATACGAAACAACGGTACTTGTTTAGAATCTAGGTACACACGCGAGAAGTGGAGTGTCATTAATTCTAATGAAATAAAACAAAAAAATTGGAGGGCAACTTGGCCCCCTCCCACGCTCATTTTTTTTCCGAAGTCACCCAATTAAAATTCTGAGATAGCCATTTTATTCAACATAGTCGAAAATCGGGCACAGCCCCTTTCATATACGGAATAATTTCTGTTTGTTTTAAGTTTTAACGTCGTTCCTTACTTTCAGTAAAAAAAAAACTCGTTTTTTTTAAATTTAATTTTAGTAAAGTGCTATGTATGTTCTGGCCTTTGGAATGCATAGGAGTTTTTTACAGTGCCGTAATTTCTTCAAAATCCTGGGAAGGGGGGTGGTGATAAAGCTGGAGCCAAGTTATCCAAATTAAGTGAAAATGACAGTGAATATTTTTGTTTGGGGGGGGGGGGGGGGTGCAACGGAAACGAAAAAATAAACAAAAATGCCAAATTGATATGTACTCCCTTATGATTTCTGGGAATACTTCTGGTGTACGCTGTTGCTATGAAAGTAGAGAGTAACATTAAACCCTAAAATGAGCAGAATTTTAGCTCGTTTTGACTCTGACTCGGTTATTTATTTTAATTTCTGTTCGTTTTGGGTTTCATTTATTTAATGAGGATGATTGGTAGTAGCTTCTGCTGGGGCGAGGGGCAGACTGAGGTCGAGGGAGGGCTTTGGTTCTGAAGAGGTAGTTCCCCTCCATGCCCCACATCAAATTACGCCCCTGGGTTTTGAGCCCTACTCATGTTAATTTCTGCTCGTTTTGACTCTGACTCGGTTATTTATTTAATTTCTGTTCGTTTTGGGTTTCATTTATTTAATGAGGATGATTGGTAATAGTTTTATGCTTGACAGGTCATTTCATTCTATTTCGCTCATTCTTAGTTTAATGGAGTTCATTTCTAGTTTTTTGATTTTGAATTGAAGTTATCAAGTATTTTGCAATAGGTTGCATAGGTTGAATCAAGACGCTGGGTAATTGTAAACAGAGAAAAGCCAAGACAGATAGTCCAAGTAATTGAGAGGCCTTCCTTTGAAAGATTATTTTGTGGAAAAAGTTTTTTTATTTAATGTCAATAAAGAACGAACACAAATTAATTTTAAAGACTTTTTCCACAAAACAAATTTTCAAATAAAAGTAAAGAGCTCCATTGAGCCAAACATGGGTAGAAATAAATTCAAATAATTTTTAAGTTTTGCTTCTAACTCTACTTTTACCTTGCTTGCTTAAACTTGGTTCACCCGGTTCTAGGAGTTTACCCCCCCCCCTCCTCCCAGTATTTACCACCCTAAAAAATACCCCCTCAAGAAAATAGTTCTACCCCCCTCCATGGAAAATAGCCCCGTGGAAAATACTTCACCAGAAAATATCCCTAAGAAAATACCCCCCCTCCAGAAAATACCCCCAGTGGGAAATAAGACTTTCCAAATTTGATATTTTTATTTTGGTTTTGTTTTTTTTATTTTCCCTAGCGGAAAACAATTTTGTTTCTTGTGTATTATAGGCCACTCACTCAAATTAACGCTTTGTAAAACTCGAAAACAAATTGGTTTATCTCTCACTGCCATCTTTATTTCAAAGTACTTACTCTACCACTGAATTCCAGCAAACCCTTAATTATTCAATGCAAATGAACTTTTGCCATTGGTTTCATATTAGCTTATAGAACAAAAACCAGTTTTTTGACATGATGCCTATACGTGCCACATTTCGATAGAGTCGTTTTTGGTTTAGAATTGGCATGTCATCACCTTCGTATTAGCTTAAGAAACAAAACAAGTCTTGTGACGTCAGCTCTTAAACATGCCCCTTTTCGACAAGAATTCATTTTTGTTTCTATGCGGCCATGCCACACAAAAACCTGTTTCAAACATGCCACAAAGCGGCTGATCCTGTTTTCGACCGACCCGCCTTGATGGATTAATGGTCCAACCTCGGCTGTGGCTCAATTAGTGATGTCCTCTTTCAACAAGAGATTTGATTTTCCCTTAGACTGACGTGAGAAAAGTCCGGACAAAATCATCAGAATTTTCAGCCATCTCTAAACACATTTAGGCCTGGGTTTTTGACATGTTTACCTAAACCCCTTTCCCCAGAGGTGGTTTTAGAGGGGCAAAGCGTTGAGGGGGCACTTACCCAGGGTGAAGAAATTTTAGGGGTGATAACTTGACTTAAATAATTTAAAATTTATAATTATTTTACATTTTTTGAAATTTTTCTTTTTTAAAATAAAGTAGAGGTTGAAGTTTGGAGTAACCCTACTCGCTTACTGTAGTACTTATATAATAATGCTTAATACTTGCAGTAAGTATAATCAAATTGAAGAGGCCAGAACCGCCATTTCTTTCCCTTTAAGGATAGCCCATGCCTATCTTTTTCCAATCTTTTCCTATCTTTTTCCAATTTGTGTTCTTATGTTTGATCCTGCGTTCGTTACTTTTGCTCTTTTATTAATTTGTCTCTTCAATTTCACGCTCCTGTGTTTTTCCTGTTTTTGTTCGTTTTGTCTTAGTTTTAATTAAGATTATGTTTTGGTACTCGCATAACCAATTAGGTGTAGTTATTTCCTTTAAAATGAGCGCTTAAACAACTGTCTATGGTGTTCCAGAGCACCACTAGTAGAGAAGAAGGAGATAAAAAAACAAAAACAAAAAAAGGACACATCAGCCAGGCACAAAAACTTAATTTCCTTGTTTTTCAAGCCAGGGGAATGTAAGTTTCCCGAATAGGGTTTTCAGCCATGGCAATTCCAATAGTGTGCTTAGTTTATCGATCTGGTGCTATTTTTAGAGGTTTGAGGCTTTTTTGGAATTTCCTTTATTTTTTCTAAATAATATTTTACTATTAAGACTAATTTAATTAATAGTCCACTGTAAAATGCAATTTTCTCTAACTCGCAATTTGTTTTAAAAAATGTTGTTTTTTGGTTACTATGGGTTAGCTGTTTATTCATGAACAGTACATTAGATGGTAGTTTAGTTATGTTGTTTAACCATAACAAATATAAATAACAATTTAACTGAAATATCAAACGTACTTTTCCTGACAAAACAACTAATAGTTGGTACAAATGTCATACCACTGTAAAGCTTATTCATTGAAACTAAGAAAAGAGGAACAAACACTGGGGGATCCTTCGTATTATTTACAGGTAACCATATGTTGGTAACAATAATTCATGCATGTATCTTTAATATCGCGTCTAGACTTTGAAGGCGATAGGGACATTAAAGAATCCTGGTCTGTAAATCCATTATCGTTTATATTTTCAACACTTACAAAGAAAAATCCTCAGAAATCCTCCTCTCTAAGGGGTGAACCTGTTATGACCTATGTCCAACAAGGAAATGTTATTACGATATATTTCAGGATTCTAAGAGCCCACTGATGATGTTTGGCCAAGGACTCACTCGAAGGCCAATATGATTTTTTCTATTTTCTAATTTCTTGCGAAGTTAAAAGCCCTTAAGGAAAGGGTAAACTTGTCAAATCTGATAATTGAGTAAATCATATTATTATAAAGATAAAAATTAAATACATAACAACTTGGAGTAATAGGTTTCAGCTGTCGCTCTTAAAATGACGAACTGAGCACAATACGCCGTTTCACTATTTTAGTTTTACATTTGACCGCCAAGTTCTAAAATCACACAACATGTAAAGTAAAACCGTTCTTACCATTCCTTATCTGTCTTCAACAAGTTTCTGCAAGTAGTTTTTGTATCAATACCTACATTTTCAGAGGAAATACAGGGAAAATAACATCAGCCTTCAAATACTAATTTAAAAATTCTGCTCTATTCTATCAAAATTCCTGTTTCATCTTTATATTGACTGTTCCTCATGCTATGATAAAAATTCTGGTCGTTTCTTGGCATAGTATTGCTTTTCATAGTTATTTCCCTTTTTATAAAAAGTTTCAGAGAAGCAAATATAAAGAAAACAAACGAGTGTTAAATCCCGTAGCTTTTCGGCAAATCGTTCAAGAAAATACTATTTTAGGTCCTTCACCTAGTTTATTTCTTAGCAAAAGAAGAAGAAAAGAGGTAAAGGTACCTGCAGTATAGACAGTGGCGGGGAGGGGGCTGCAGTATAGACAGTTTTTAGGGGGGCGTAGAATAGGTTTATCCGATAAAATTGCGTTAGGAACAAATTTAATTAACGCAAACTTGCGTTAATTAAGTAAATTACAAGTAGAGACCGTGTATAAGGTCCAGAAGGAACAAGACCACACTCTTTTCTGGGCCAATCAGAGAGGTACTAATTCTGCGGGGAGGGACGTCAGACATATACTTTCTAAGAAATCCAACCTAGATATACACAATTGCCTATGATGAAAATTTACTTACGCAATTCTATTTTTAATAAGGCTTCCTCTAGAATCACTTGTATAAGTGCTTTATGCATTTATCTTAATGTAACGGTTCATTTGTCGTTAGTGAACAATAAGCACTTAATAATATGGAGACTCTCGACAATATTGTTAATCATTTATATGCTGTAAGTTCATTTTATAAATAATTAATTGAGATATTTCTGTACTGGTGCATTATACGGAGACTTCTAAAAGAAGTCAAGTTTGGTTAATGAAATAAAATAAAAAAGGATGAATAATAGTTTAGAAACAAATTTGTGATATATATTTGTACATTGTGGGGTGGGAGGTAAAGCATAGCATATATTAAATGTAACCCCGATACCTTTTTATTTGATCATATTAATTTGTTGAGCCTAGGCTAGCCTAGCTATCTAAATTTGGCAATTTATCCCCCTTAATTCTGGATTTTAGCCTTCTCTGTTTTATTTTCATTGGCCCTGGTTCTTATAAACATAATTTCTATAATATGTACAGGATTTTATGTTATATTAAAGTTTTTTTGTATCATTCTGTTCTAAAGGCTTTTCTGAAGGAAATTAGGTACTTATACATTTTATCCGACACACGAAAGAAGTCAAGTTGGTTAATGAAATAAAATAGGATGAAAAAACAATAGTTTAGAAACAAATTTGTGATATATATTTGCACATTGTGGGGTGGGAGGTAAAGCATAGCATATATTTAATACTTAACCTATCTAGGTGCCTTTTTCCCCTCTTAAACCCCCTCCCCCAAAATTAAAATCTTTCCACTAAACGTTGTTTAAAGTCGTTAGAGAACATAAAAATACTTTTTTTACTGTATAAAAAAAACCGTTAACGATTAATTCTGCGTGTATTTAAATTCCATTGTTTCTAAAGCTTATAACATTTTGAAGGTTATATGATTGAGTCTGTAGCATACCTAGGAATCTAAATTTGACAATTTATCCCCCTTAATTCGGGGATTTAGCATTCTGTTTTTTTTAATTGGTCCTGGTTTTTTAGAAACATAATTGTTAGGTTTATTCACTAAACTTTGTACGCTTTTTACTCTACATGAAAAACTATAATTTAATTTCTTTTTAAGGGCAATTTTGAGCAGCCCCCATCAAAAAAGAGGGCTAGGATCGAGAATGCCAACAGTTAACGACCTTCAGTGGTTGTTTATGCAGCAACTTTTACGGCGTCTATGCAAGACGAGAATGACATCCCCCCCCCCAATTCAAGGCCCTGCATGCAAGAAAGTGAAGTGCCAAAGTTGATAGGACCACAAGATGCTGCTGCTGTTATTAATGTAATTTTAAATTTATTGATATTTCTCGAAAAAAATTTAGTAACCATTAACGATTAATTCTTTCAAAGGAAATAAATCGCTCTCCTTTTGACACTAATACTCAAACTGATTTAATCACCTCGGTAAACAGGTTGTAATAACTGGATCCTGTCAAGAGCATGCATCCGGCCTGCTAAATCCTATGAATTAGCAAATGAACTTAGCAAAAATTTCATAGATAAAAAAGATGTTTTTTCCAGTCAAATTAAAAATATAATTTCTACAGTAAATCTTATGAAATGCAAGAGAGGTGGGGGCAGGTTCTGCTTAGCAGATTTGTGGCTATTAATGCTATGATAAAATTCTATGATAAAAATGCTATGATATGCTATGATAAAAATTCTGGTCGTTTCTTGGCATAGTATTGCTTTTAATAGTTATTTCACTTTTTATAAAAAGTTTCAGAGAAGCAAATATAAAGAAAACAAACGAGTGTTAAATCCCGTAGCTTTTCGGCAAATCATTCAAGAAAATACTATTTTAGATCCATCACCTAGTTTATTTCTTAGCAAAAGAAGAAAAAAGAGGTAAAGGTACCTGCAGTATAGACAGTGGCGGGGAAGGGGCTGCAGTATAGACAGTTTTTAGGGTGGCGCAAAATAGGTTTATCCAATAAAATTGCGTTAGGAACAAATTTAATTAACGCAAACTTGCGATAATTAAGTAAATTACAAGTAGAGACCGTGTATAAGGTCCAGAAGGGACAAGACCACACCCTTTTCTGGGCCAATCAGAGAGGTACTATTTCTGCGGGGAGGGACGTCAGACCTATACTGTCTAAGAATTTTAACCTAGATTTTCACAATTGCCTATGATGAAAATTTACTTACGCAATTCTATTTTTAATAAGGCTTCCTCTAGAATCCCTTCTATAAGTGCGTTATGCATTTATATTAATGTAACGGTTCATTTTGAGTTAGTGAACAATAAGCACTTAATAATATGGAGAATCTCGAAAATATTGTTGACCATTTATATACTGTAAGTTCATTTTATAAATAATTAATTGAGATATTTCGGTACTATTGCATTATACAGAGACTTCTAAAAGAAGTCAAGTTTGGTTAATGAAATAAAATAAAAAAGGATGAATAATAGTTTAGAAACAAATTTGTGATATATATTTGCACATTGTGGGGTGGGAGGTAAAGCATAGCATATATTAAATGTAACCCCGGTACCTTTTTCTTTGATCATATTAATTTGTTGGGCCTAGGCTAGCCCAGCTATCTAAATTTGACAATTTATCCCCCTTAATTCTGGATTTTAGCCTTCTCTGTTTGATTTTCATTGGCCCTGGTTTTTATAAACATAATTTCTAGAATATGTACAGGATTTTATGGTATATTAAAGTTTTTTTTGTATCATTCTGTTCTAAAGGCTTTTCTGAAGGAAATTAGGTGCTTATGCATTATATCCGACACACGAAAGAAGTCAAGTTTGGTTAATGAAATAAAATAAGATGAAAATATAATAGTTTAAGAACAAATTTGTGATATATATTTGCACATTGTGGGGTGGGAGGTAAAGCATAGCATATATTTAATACCTAACCTATCTAGGTGCCTTTTTCCCCTCTTAAACCCCCTCCCTCAAAATTAAAATATTTCCACTAAACGTTGCTTCTTTCCTTGTTTGATCTTTCCACTAAACGTTGTTTAAAGTCATTAGAGAACATAAAAATGCTTTTCTTACTGTGTAAAAAAACCGTTAACGATTAATTCTGCGTGTATTTAAATTCCATTGTTTCTAAAGCTTATAATATTTTGAAGGTTATATGATTGAGTCTGTAGCCTACCTAGCTATC
Organism: Artemia sinica; assembly: GCA_027921565.1. Taxonomy (NCBI): domain Eukaryota; kingdom Metazoa; phylum Arthropoda; class Branchiopoda; order Anostraca; family Artemiidae; genus Artemia; species Artemia sinica. Next base: position 15,714,328 of record CM051258.1, read on the forward strand.
TAAATTCGACAATTTATCCCCCTTAATTCGGGAATTTAGCCTTCTGTTTTTTTTAATTGGTCCTGGTTTTTTAGAAACATAATTGTTTGGGTTTTCACTAAACTTTGTACGCTTTTTACTCAACATGAAAAACCATATTTTAATTTCTTTTTAAGGACAATTTTGAACAATGCCCCCCTCAAAAACAGAGGGCTAGGATCGAGAATGCCAACAGCTCACGACCTTCAGTGACTGTTTATGCAGCAGCTTTTACGGCGTCTATGCAAGGCGAGAATGACATCACCCCCAATTCAAGCCCCTGCATGCAAGAAAGTGAAGTGCTAAAATTGATAGCACCACAAGATGCTGCTGCTGTTATTAATGTAATTTTAAATTTATTGATATTTCTCGAAAAAAAGTTAGTAACTATTAACGATTAATACTTTCAAAGGAAATAAATCGCTCTCCTTTTGACACTAATACTCAAACTGATTTAATCACCTCGGTAAACAGGCTGTAATTACTGGATCCTGTCAAGAGCATGCATCCGGCCTGCTAAATCCTATGAATTAGCAAATAAGCTTAGCAAAAGTTTCATAGAAAAAAAGATGTTTTTTTCCAGTCAAATTAAAAATATATTTTCTACAGTAAATCTTATGAAATGCAAGAGGGGGGGGGCAGGTGCTGCTTAGCAGATTTGTGTCTATTAAGATGAAACTATGGTATGATTTTCATTAATTTAATATGGACAGCGCAAGCGCTGTCCATATTTATTATTTTTCTTTCTATTAGATAATTTGCTCAGAAAACTAGGAAAGTATAATGAATATTGCAAATTTATGATTATTATATTGCTAAATAGTGCTGCTAATTAGTGTGTTACATGGTTTGATTTTTATTATTTTAGTATGGACAGCGCAAGCGCTGTCCATATTATTATTATTCTTTCTACTAGATATTTTGCTTAGAAAACTATGAAAGTATAATGAATATTGCAAATTTATGACTATTATATTGCTAAATAGTGCTGCTATTAAGTGTATTGCATGGTGTGATTTTAATTATTTTAGTATGGACAGCGCAAGCGCTTTCCATATTTATTATTTTCTTTCTACTAGATCATTTGCTAAGAAAACTAAGAAGGTATAATGAATATTGCAAATTTATGAGTATTATAATTCAATTTACGTTTGGGAGGGGGAGGGGTTAGCGTTGACAGTGAACTATTAGTATACAAATGTTTTTTAAACTAAATTGAAATCATCTAAGAATCGTTATTTTGCTTATAGGATCTTGATGATGTTTGGAAAGCATTTCCATTAAGCAAAAAAGAAGCAAAATTACTTATAAAATGTTCCGATAAAATTGAAAAATGGAATATGTATGTGAATAGTCGGAATAATGAATCTCAAAGCATATACCTTGATTTAAAAATTTGTATTTAATTCTAAATACTTTTGGTTATATAATGTTGATCTTGATCAGAGTAAAACTGTTTTTTTTTACATTTTTCGACTCTTATAAAAACAGGACTAATTAGGCCCACTGAAAATAAGAATACTATATTCTTTATGGGTTAGAACGGATGACATATCGTCACTACCTCCTCCTCCTCCACTACAAGGATTGTATTATCTCATTGAGGAGACATCTATAATTACACCACCAAGATATTTTCGTGATGATCAATTCATTGAAACACCAGCTGTTGATGATAATGAACTTGTAATTTTGACGATACACCTTCTAACAATATTGAAATTAGTGACTCCGAATGGACTGATAAACTTTTTAAAACAATATTTTAGTGATAGTAATGTTAATAATTCATTCGATGTAGCCTCTAGCACAGTTGAACAAGACATAGAAGTTAGTTCTGTCCAAACAGATCAAGATATGTCAGAGGGCGATTTTGGTTGGCTAAGCCCTAACAGTTCTAGAATTTTAGATAATTTTTCCAGAGAGTTAAATGAGAACCCTCTCCCCATACATTTAATGGACATAACACCATTTCGGTCGAATATAATTGAAGCAGAAGAAAAAAATAAATTTGCTTGGGCTGATTTTCGCAGTCCGAACATACTCGAGGCTATGTTAAGCAAACTAGGGGATTTCACTCCACAAACCAAGCCTAATGTTTAGGTTGAACAGAGTGGGGGGGGGGGAGGTGATAGGGATATGCAAATCTCACCAACACTACCAGAATTTTATTTAACAAACTCTGTCTTGAACACAATAGATGTTTATACAGTCATATTTGGGGACCCATTTAATACACTAATGGAGGGGGATATTATAACTGACCCAATAAATATTGTCCATGCATATGCAGAAAATATTCGAGCACTTCTTGAAATACAAATTCGAGCTTCGGGAGGTAGAGACAGCATAAAGGCCTCAATAGTACTCAAAATATTCTATTTAAATGAAAATCACGGTGAAGTTGATTATCATTTTGTGCACAATGAAAAAATAGCCCTTCACCCCTATTTGGGAAATTATGAGAGTGTTTTTATGGAATGGATAGACAGCGTTGGCACTAAATTGTATAATTATAATGAGAAGGATAGTGGATCTGTGGTTTTATTTGTCAGAATAGAATAGAATAAGGCTTTATCCTTAAAACTTTTCACAAGCGATAAATCGCCGAATATAAGTTTGTATCATACAAAAAAAAATGAAGTAAACAACAACCCTCACAAGTACTTCAGTAAAATTAGGATCAGGAGCACCAAAACAATAAGAAATATGAATAGACAAAATACAGACAAATAGAAATTAAACGTTTAAGAAAAATATTAAAGTAGCTAAAACAATGTCATATCAAACAGTTCATACATTAAAGGTACAAATCTAGTCATAAAACAGCATATAATAAAATAAGTCATATAAAAAAATAAAATAATAAGAGTGTCAAAAGAGTAAAAAAAAAGAATTCATTGAGAGGTAATGGAGGTGTTAAGGATTTGAGTGAAGGTTGGTATAAAGCTATCTAAATATCTTTTTGTTTTAGTCTCTACAGGTTCTAGAATGGGGATGGGATTTTTTGCCTCTCTTGGGAGAGGCTTCCGTTCAGGATTATGGGAAGGTGGATAAAGGTCTTCAGTTCGGATGTTAGTTCTCGCATTACCACCAAAACGGAGGCACAGATCATGTCGTCTATTTTCCAGGACTTTGATTTTAAACTTTTGTAAGAAGTAGGAGTAAGGCAACATCCCTTCCCGTGCGATTATTTTTAAAGCCCTTTTCTGAACGGATTCCAACCTTTTGGTTTGATTTTTTTTAATGAGAAGTGCCGCAGAGGGCAAGCATATTCGAGAGTTGGGCGAATAAAAGATATATAAAATTTCAAAATATGAGAAGCAGGGCACTGACATTTTGCCAATTGCTTAAGGAAAGCTAGGGAAATATTGGCTTGCTTGGTTATATTTGAAATATGGACTTCCCATTTAAGATCGGAAGTTATAGTTACTCCTAGAAGTTTTATTTTTTGTGTCATAAGTTCAATTGGAATAATAGACGTAAATGCAGGGGCTTTGCTTAGAAAATTGATTGTAAGAACTGTAGATTTCAATTGGTTTACATGCATTTTATTTCTGAGGGCATCTGTTGCAACATCTTCAAGGATATCTAGTGAGCTACTTTTTATGTTTTTCCTGGTAACTTCTAGTAGAGTTATTAGCTATCATCCACAAATTTCCATCATAAGGGGATATCTTCTGCCAAATTGTCTACCATAACGCTTTATAAGATGGGTCCAGTTATACTACCCTGGGGTAGTTCGTTATAGACTGGTAGAGATAAAGAATAAGTATTCATGTATTTGACCACTTGAGATCGTTGGATTAAAAATGATGAGATAATTTTTATTAGAGAGGGGTCAATTTGGAATTTATGGGAAAGTTTATCAGCTCAAACATTATGGTCAACATAATCGACATTCTTTTCTAGGTCAACTGAGAGGAGGTTAGCTCAGGTGTTTGGTGTCTCTAGGTTTTTCAGTGTTGTGTCATACATATGTACTAGATAGTGGGACGTTGACACTTTTGGGACGTTTCCAAATTGTCGGATTTCAATACGTTCTGCAATTGGGACCCTTAGCCAGTCAGATAAAAATGATTCATACAGCTTTGAAAAAGGTCGTGTTAATTTTATTGAGCCAACTTTGTCAAAATCAATCACGGTACCTTTTTTAGGAACTGGAGTTACATAACCTTGTTTCCAAAGAACCGGGAATTCGCCTGTTTTTATGATCTTGTTGAAACTATCTACCAGTGGCTCTGATATTTTATCAGAGAAAGCTTTTACGAGTGCGATCGGAATATCTACGGGGCAGATACTGGTTCTTTTAAATTTTTGGATTTTATTTGTAATCTCAGATTTTGTGATTATTGGTAAATTATCTTCAGCGGTTTGGGAGGAAATTCTTTCCGGATTCAGGGGTAGGTGACATTGGGAAATCAAACTAAGGTGGCGGTTTAAGGCGTTCGCGGTTTTTATAGGAGGCTCATTTAGGTTAAAGTTAGTTGTTTAGGTTCTTTGCCACAAATAAGTTTTATTTCCTCATACCATTTTTTTGGATTGGTACTGCATAAGTGCTTTATTTTGTTTTTGTAGAAATTTGATGCAGCCCTACGAAGTTGCTTCTTTACATTTTTCCTTATTTTGTTGGCCTCTAGAATTTTTCCTTCTTTAAGGCATTAAATTTTTTTACAGAATTATTTTTTTAAGGTTATGATTGAAGAACGGTTTGTCAGTAGAACATTTTTTGGTCTTTTTTTACCGGGAATGATTTAATGTAGTGTTTAATTAGGTGTACATGGAGCCGTAAGATTTTGTTATTAACATCTTCAGTATTTATAATTTCGCTCCAAGTTTTGCTTGTTATCCAATTTCCGGATTCCAATAAGCCTTTATCTATTACTGGTCTGGAGCAAATTTCGGTAAACTTATAATTGTGTTTGGCCTCAAAATATGGGATAATTTTAATTGAATAATGTTAGCTACCACCCATTACAGGACGCGGAGTTAGTTTTTTATAGTATTGTTTTATATTAGTGTAAATAACATCTAGTCGGGTGCTTCCCTTCGTCGTTGGGAAAGCTACTCTTTGTTTGAAATTAAAGTTACGGCAAGTTGAATCTAAAGATAAATCATTTTTATCCCCTAATAAAAACATTCCGGCATAAGGATGTTTTAGTTGAATTCAATCAATGCTGCCATTTAGTTTTTGTATGAAATTCTGTTTTGATTGTTGGCTTTGATCGGGAGCGAAATAGAAAAGTCCAACCATAATAATATTTAATGGACGGGGCTAAAACCTTCGGTCTAATACATATCCAAAGAATTTCTTCCAACTCATTAAAATCTGTTGTAGGAATTGGTCTGGGGCATAAATATTCCCTAACGAACAGCAGAATACTGCGCCCTTTTTTCCCCAGAGGATGGTCATGGGGCCTTAATTTGATAAATTTATGGTAGCCATTTAAATTTAGTAAAGATGGATTTTGGTTATGCACCTCCGAGATGGAAATAACGTCGAGATCCAATAGTCCCGCAGTTATGCTTACTTCCTTAAGCTTGTCGAAATTTAAGCTTTCAGCATTACTTAGATAAATTTTTGGGAAATTGTAACGTGAAGCGTCACAATATTTTTCATCTGAATTAGATTTATTATTTTGAAGGTGGGTTGTTGTGGTTAGTGGAGTCTGGATTGTTATTTTCTGTAAAGGTGGGACAGTTTTGGGGGGTGGGAAAAGTGGTATAGTAATACAATTTGTATTTGCTTTCAAATAATTCATACCTGGGTAATTCTTGTGCAATGAGGGTTGGGAGGTATATAGAGGAGTGTGTGTTCCTTGGGATAAAGTGGGGGATGACTAGGGGTGGTATCGAGAGGGAAGGGATCTTTTTGAAAGGGTGGGTTTGCTTTGTAGACATAGGCTGTACATGGAAAGAGGTTCGGTCTAAAGAGTGGACTTTCTTTGCAAGGGATGAAACATGGGTTATTGATTGAAGTCGTAAGTCCTCGAAGGGGGTAACTATTCGGAGGAGAATTCGGCGATGGTAGAGAAAAATATAGTGTTTTTTTCAGTATTTTTGGGGAAAAGTTGGGGCTAAAAAACGGGAACTCTGATGTCAGGGAGATTTACGGATGTGTAAGAATGAACACTTAAGACTAAAACACACTCCACTGTCAAATGTTTGGCAGGGTATAAGGTGGGGAAGATTACAATTCGGGTTTTAACAGGAACCTGAATTTTAAATATGTATACATAAATGGACAAACTTATAAGAAAAGCCTCTATTACACTTATCATTCAGGTGAATTTTACAAGCGACATTCCTTACTTCGAAATTGTCGCTAACCTTGTCGAAATCACTGGAATATTTGTAAACACAGCTGTTGACACTAGTCTTCTTCTCCATCGGCTTAACGTTCGCCTTTAATTCACTTTTATTATAAATTGAGTCAATGGCTGCATATCCAGTTTCGTGACCGAAAAATATAATCCTTTAAATACACAAGTTTGTCTATTGGTCTCCAGGGACCCATTCTTATCAAAACTTGTCTCATTGAAATTTCGCTCATTGCACCTCCTTGATTCCTTAGTTGTGAATTCATGAATATCTTTTAGATTTTTATTTGTATTACTGATTTTTTGTCATATTTATTTCTTGCGAAATTAGTCTCTAGATCAACGTAGATTTAAGTCTCCTGTGATTTCTCAGTTTCACGAATTTGGACACTATCTGAAGCACCAAACTTAGACATTTCAATAATAATAGTCTCTATTTCTTCCTTTAAGGCTATTAGTCTCCGCAATTTTGTTCTGGACACTGGGAGGGAGGGAAGGGGAAGGCAGCATGGTGGGTTGGAGTCACAGTCTGTATGTGTTGTGGCACTTGGTTTACTGAATTCCGCTTCAGTGTTTGTATGGTCTGACTGGCAAAAAGCATCTTTAGTATGAACTGGAGGGAGGAGGTAGTCTGACGCATATTTGGGGCTTCAATTTCAGCTTTACGGCTAGGAGAAGCTAATAGAGCTAAAAAATTAGTTTGACAAGCGGCATCAGACTTGTACTAGCGACTGAGATCTGATTGTAGGGATTTAGGGGTACGCCTATTGTCTTTCAATATGTCTATAAAGCTTTCACTTGACATCCGACTTCTAGATTTTGGAGTAAGTTGCGATGACAATACCAAAGTAGAAGGTGAGGAAAGACTGAGACTACTTAAAGATGGTTCTTGTTTGAAATGCAATCCAAGCATAACCAGCCACTTTTCCACTCTAATATTTCAATGCCTGCACATTTGCCACATCCAGCGTGGTACTGGCACTTGCAACTACTACATTGCACTGAATTTCTAGTGATTCTTAATCGGCACTCAGGACATCTTAACATATTAACCTCTGAGAAAAACTGGGTCAAAGAATTTTAAATGGATATTGCCGAAGAGAGTATCAGTTATCAGTTCTTAACAAGTAGGGAGCTGAATAGTGACTGGAGTGAAAGTGTAAATATACGTAAATTTAAAAAATATTTTGTTTTAAGAGGGGGAATAGGGAGAGGGTTACAGTTTTAAAATATAATCCAGATTTAGAAGGGTGTAAGGGCGTCCAAAGAATTTGTTTCGAGACAGGGCAGCAGCGTTTCATGTACGCATTTCTTATAGTGGCCTTCAAACCCCCGAGAGAGAGCACTGCTAAGAGAAAGCTGAACGACTGGGCAGTAAATGGGAAAGAGGGGTCTGATTTCCCCAGAGTAGATTTCAGTGGTTTAACAGGTAAATTTCCTGTAACATTCAAAGGAATGGATATTTTTGAACGGGCAACTGATCATTTAAAGATTGGTGTTACAGTGCTACAATATGAAACGGAATTTGAGGAGGGAGAGCATAGTAATAAAAAGGGGGCGATACTTTCAGTAAGAGCTCCGTCGATTGAACCAGTGAAGCACTGGGTTTGGATTTTGTATACACCACCTACAGAACCTGATTCAATTGGACATTTGATTAGTGGAGTTCTGGGAGGGGGTAAGAATGGGTGTGAATGTTACTATTGTCTAATGCGTTCATCCAGAGTTCGTAGCGATTTAAAGCTACAGAATCACATGGAACATTGTAAATGTCATGGGTATCAATCTATGGAGACAGTCACTGGTGATAGAGCAACTTTACGATTTTGAAATTTTCAAAATACACTTTTGCAAAGTGATAAGATCAGTTTAGATTGCAAGGCTAAACTCAAAGATGTGAACCACCCACAAAATTCAAATCGTATCAAAGAGCATCAAGCTATTGCAGTCTCTTATGCCCACGCTCAAAGGGACTCTAGTAACACTATGCGCCTGTTAGATGTAGTTGATACATTGGACGAGGGGGACTGTATGGTCACTGCATTGACTAAATTAATCGTCACAGTGAATAAGGCAATCTCCCGGTTGCAGCACACACATTATCCCAAGGTTTTATCGCCAGAGGATTTAGTTAGGGCACCAAGCCCGGCAATCTCGCTTATTTCTAGTCGGGGGTACGACGGAAAAAGGTTTTTATGAAAATTACGTCATAGGTAGACTGAAAAACGTCAAAGCCGAATATGTAAACAGCACTTTCGTATGAGTCGGCAAACCAGAGATCCCTAAATTTAACCGAAACGTTTCCGGAAAGTGACATCTATCGATGTGCTATGAGCCGAAATCGCAAAAATCCCAGGCGTCGCTACAACTTTTCGTCTTTTTTGTTTCACGTTACAAAGAAGAAACAGAAGAATTAATACAGATTAGTAATGCTATAGCGACACTTTGTATGGGAACCTGAAATTTTTGGCAGATTGTTAATCCAATGGTTTTGTATGAAGTGACAGTCATTGTAAGTTACTCCCTTTTAGGTGTATTTGCATGTCTGTATGGCCAGTGTGGTGTAGCCTAGGCTACAGGAAGAGGGCTGTTCTTGTGGTTACTAAGTTCATCCCAGTTCTTATGCCTACTAAGCCTACCCAGGCTTACTAAGGTACAGAATCTTATTTTTTTAATGATTTCACTGCCAGATTCTGGTTTGTAGCCTACAGGCTTGCTAGACGATGCAATTTTGGGCCCCAAATTAAAGCCCTGGGTATAAATTTAGAATTGTGACTCCTGATAAAGAGACATGTTAAGAAAACTATTCTTACTTTAAATATGTATAACGTCCTCTAAAAATCCTTCTTTTTCCATTTTAAAAGAAAAAAGTTACAATATTCTCCGTGCTAAAACGCAATGCGTAAATCTTTTGAAATTGCTGCTGTGAATTGCCAAATAAGTCGTTCTAGAGATAGCGTTCATCCCGGTCATTGTTAATTCCGTTTTTTTTACTGAGCAGTGGGGAAATATAAAATATTAATACAACAGTGGCAAAAATACAAAATATTGCTATAAATATACATATACGTACAGAGTATATACCCAGAGTATATAGACAGAGTATATAGTATAAGTTAGGTTAGGTTTTTATATGCATTTCATTTCTGTTGGTCCGAAAAGTTGTCGCTGCTATAGAGGATCACGTCGACCCGTTCTCCTCTGATGGTTAGAAACTAGTGAACATTATAACTGGAGAGTTGGCAGATACTGGTGTTCGTGTGTTAAGTGCTAAGGCTTCTGGCTAAAAGGCAATCGGAGCTTTTCTTGATGGAGATAGTGATGCGTTTACGAAAGTGAAAGTGCAGACTTTTCAAAGCTCGAAAAAGATCATCAAAAAGGCATCCGGAAGGGCCGTGTACGCAAACGCAGAATTGGATATTGTTAAACGGATGATGATCGCTGTTGATTCGGACCAGAGTCGACGTACAGATATACTGATGAGAATACAAGGCCATGAGCTGCTACCATATCCCCCTGTTCTGTTTGAAATTACAACCAGTGGTAACACCGTGTTAAGAACCGGCAGCAAATGTGCTGCGATGGAGTTCCTAAAAAACTCTCTTGCCATCGAGAAGTGGCCAGCAGAGTGTCCCAGTTCGCGGGAAGTCTGAGGGTCGTAGTTGATTTTATGCCACTGATCAGAAGTCAACCCCCCTCGAAAAGAAGAAATTTTGACGGACTTCGCTAAAAGAACGTTGGAGAGTCTCATAAAAAAACAGCCGAAAGAGACAACCCTGCTACATATGGTAGCTGATCGCTATGATGGCATGCTCCAGGATTTAGTGGGCTGTGAAGTTGTCTCTCTGAAAGACAGTAGTGGCTGCCACGAACGGCGGGGAAGTCGTCCCGGCAAAACCTTTACCGTTCGTCGCCATATGGTTCTTGACTGCTGGGACTCGATCCTGCTGGATTCAAAAAGCAAAGCGAAACTGATAGAGTGCGTGTTTGAGGTCTGGTCTGAGATTGATAGGAAAACGTTACCTTTCCCTGTTTACCTATCTGGAGGGTTTCCTGACAGGATCAAAGTAGTGGAACTTAAAACAGAGAGTAGTGCTGACGGAAGCAGCAGTTTTACGGCTGACTTGAGCTGCACTCACGAGGAAGCAGACACTCGTGTTGTCCTTCACGCAGCGTTCTGTGTTAAAACTGGATGTTCAGACTTGATTATCGAAGCCAATGACACCGATATCGTCGTCATCTTGCTTCAGTCTTTTTCTAAATTTGAGGCACAAACCAGTGCAACATCAAACATATGGGTTTGCTTCAAGGACAAAGCTGTTTTTGTCACGGAGCTGGCAAATGGACTCCCTCCGTCTTTAGTGAACTCTGTTGCATTTTTGCATTGTTTCACCGGCTGTGATACAGTGAGCTACTTCTATTCAAAAGGCAAGAAAACTATACTGAAAGCAGCAATGGCCTGGTTAACCCAAATTTCGGCTGTGACTGACCAGGTTTCAAGAGACATAGAAGAGGCCATAGAACTCGAGGATGAAATTGTGAAGTTGAGTCGGGACATCTTGATCGCGTAGTACGGAAAAAACGAAAACTTTGACTGTTTAAACGATCTGCGAGTTCACTTGTTTCCGCGTCGTAAAACACTGAAGAGCCTACATCCAACAGACGACTCGTTCAAGTTCCACGTCAAAAGATGTATTTTTCGATGGTCTGTGATGCTACAGGCACTTGTGCCTTGTCCCATCTACTTTTCTCCCTTAGATTTTGGGTGGGAGACGGAAAAGTTTTACCCATGAAATCGACTCTTGCAGCCTGACCATCTACCATTCAGAAAGTTTCACTGTACTGCAAGTATAAAAACTGTGGACTAAAAATGCCCCTATCCAGCTAGGGGCTGCGATATTTTGAGCTCCTGTTGTGGAAAATGTTGCGAAGGGGAGTTTAGTTCTGACAAGGAATAGTTATTCTGCATGGAAGTTGTTGATTTGAAGGGACGATGGGTAGTGGGCTGCTTTAGTAATTCGATGGATTTTTCAGGTGATCATTTACTCGGATTTCTGTTTTAAGTAATTCGTAATACTTTGGTTAATAAACTCTTTGTTTGCGATGACATATGTGTAGAGCATCGCTAGCTTTTTTTCTGAGATTTAGCATTACAGTAAATAAAAAAAGTTAGTGTGTTGTGGTTGAAAAGACTTTCCTTAGCCTCCGGGCATCTTGGATACTGATGCTTTAGTCGTTGATACACGGATTTCTGCAAAAAAGGGCGCATCAGACTCACTGGAACAACAATGTCCACTGAGGAGCCATACACAAGTTGTGAAACCCTAAGTTTCGTGATGTTTGCCGCCTCGTACGAATGTGCCGTTGTTATTTTTCGAATCAGCAAGGTCGATTTAGGGGGGTAGGCCCATTTTTATCGATACCTTTTTGTCACATTTATTACTTCCGGGGCCCTGACTAATTGGTTGGCAATTAAAAATAGGAAAGAATGTTGGGTTTGTAAGGGGGAATTTGAAGAGGGGGTAAAGGGAAAGGGACTAAGGGAAAAGGGGCTAAGGGGAAAGAGAAAGTGCACGACCATGATCATTTATGGCAGGAAATATCATCAGGGGGGAGTAACTATAGAGGGGTGGCACATCAATTGTGTAATGTAAACGTAAGTCAACAGTACTTTATACCGGTTTTAATCCACGATTCAAATTGTGATTTGAAATTTGTTTTACCTGCATTGGCACGTATGCGCAAAGGCGGAGTTGTAGATGACACATGGGTAGATGAATCTTTTGCCTATAATATTATACCCAAATCATCTGAGAAGCTGTTGCTTTTAGAATTCAAGTGGAAAACATTGGAGAATAGATATCCTTGCTGGAATAAAATTCGTTTTTTAGACTCCTATAGTTTTTTTTCCCGAATCCCTTAGCCAATTAATTCAAGTACAGAAAAGCGACAGTTTTGATAGTTTCCCACTACTTAAACAACGCTTTCCAGATGATAAAATATATTATTTATTAACTTATAAAGGCATATATGCGTATGATTAAAGTTTTGAGATAGCCATTTTGTTCAACTTAGTTGAAAATTCTGGAAATTAGGTCTTTGAAGATGACAACCCCCCTCGCTGCAGCCCTCCGGGCAAGGGTTGTAAGTAATGCCCCGGGGGCATATAAAGTTTTTATAGAAAGTATTGTCGTAGAAACTTCAAAAGAGGCTCATTGATTGGAAATGGAAATGGCTAGTGCCTTTTTTAATAGTCGAAATTAATTGGAGGGCAACTAACACCCCTTCCACGCCTACCATTTTCCCAAACACATCAAATCAAAATTTTGAGATAACCATTTTGTTCAAAGTAGTTGAAAGGTTCGAAAATTATATCTTTGAGGATGACATTCCCCTCACAGCCCTCAGGGTAAGGGTTGTAAGTCATGCCCTGGGGGCATACAAGGTTTTTTTTTATAGCTTTGTCGTAGAAACTTGAAAAAGGGCTCATTCGATTGCACATTCAAAGGGCTAGTGCCATTTTTAATAGTCGAAAATGATTTGAGGGCAACTAATCCCCCTCTCGTGCCCACCTTTTCCCCAAACACATCCAATCAAAACTTTTAGATAGCCATTTTGTATAACGTAGTTAAAAGTTTTAGAAATTAGGTCTTTGAGGATGATAACCCCTTCAGAGCCCTCGGGACAAGGGTTGTAAATCATGCCCTTGGGGCATATAGGGTTTTTAAATATAGTGATGTTGTAGAACCTTCGAAAACGGCTCATTCGATTGGAAATTAGAAAGGCTTGTGCCCTTTTAACAGTCAAAAGTGATTGGAGGATAACTAACATCCCTCTCACACCCACCATTTCCCCAAACACATTCAATCAAAATTTTGAGATAACCATTTTGTTCGACGTAGTTAAAAAGTCCGGAAATTATGCTTTTGAGGGTCACACTCCCCCCACAGCCCTCAAGGCAAGGGTTGCAAGTTATGCCCTGGGGGCTTATAATTTTTTTTTATAGAAAGTGCTGTCATAGGAAATTCTAAAAGGAATCATTCGATTGGAAATTCGATAGGAAATTAGGTCAATGGAGCCAATAATTTGCACTTTACGGAAAAAATATAAATGTTTTTACTTTTATAACTTTAATAAATCAAATAATATTAACATTTTGATTACTAAATATCAGTATATGTATATTAAAATGACAATTCAAATTCATTTGTATTTTTTCAGTAAAGTGCAAGTTATGTTCTGGCCTTGGGAAGGCATAGGGGTTTTGAGATAACCAGAGATAACCATGAGATAACAAAATTTTGAGATAACCATTTTGTTCGACGTTGTTAATAAGTCCAGAAATTATGTTTTTGAGGATGACACTCCCCCAACAGCACCCAGGGCAAGGGTTGCAAGTTATGCCTTGGGGGCATATAAGTCTTTTTTTTTATAGAAAGCGTTATCGTAGAAACTTCAACCAGGGTTCATTCGATTGGAAATTGAAAGCGCTAGTGCCTTATTTAATAGTCGAAAGTGATAGGAGGGCAACTAACGCCCCTTTCAAGCCTGCCATTTCCCCAAAGACATCCAAACAAAATTTTGAGATAGACACTTTGTTCGACGTAGTTGAAAGTTTTGGAAATTAGGTCTTTACCAGTATTGTCGTAGAAACTTCAAAAAGGACTCATTCAATTGAAAATTGAAAGGGCTAGTGCCCTTATTAGTAGTCAAAAGCGATCGGAGGGTGAATGCCCCCCATACCCATAATTTCCCCAAACACTTCTGATCAACATTTTGATATAGCCATTTTGTTGAACGTAGTTGAAGGGTCCGGAAATTATGTGTTTGAGTATACCAGCCCCCAACAGACCTCAGGTCTAAGGTTTTCAGTTATGCCCTGGGGGCATATAATGTCATATAGAAAGTTTGCTCGTAAAAACTTCAAAAAGGGCTCTTTTGATGGGAAATTGAGAGGGCTATTGCCATTTTCAATAGTCTAAAGTAATCAGAGGGAAAATCCCCCCCCCCAACGACCATCATTTCCCCAAACATTTCTGATCAACATTTTGATATTGTCATTTTGTTCAATGTAGTTGAAAGGTCTGGAAATTATGTCTGTGAGGATGACAACCCTCCCCCTATAGTCCTCATGACAAGGGTCGTAAGTTATACCCTGGGGGCATATAACGTTTTTATAGAAAGTTTTGTCGTAGAAGCTTTAAAAAGGGCTCATTCGATTAGAAATTGAGAGGACTAGTGTTTTTTTTTACTATTCGAAAGTGATCAGAGGGCAAATTTCTCCCTCCACGCCTATCATTTCATCGAACACTTCCAATCAAAATTTTGATACAGCCATTTTGTTAAGCCTATCAGAAAGGTCTGGAAATTATGTCTTTGAGGATAACAAATCCCCCCAGTCCTCAGGACAAACGTTGTTAGTTGTGCCCTGGGGACATCTAGGGTTTTTATAGAAAGTGTGGTCATATAAACTTCAAAAGGGGCTCATTGGAAGGATAATCAGACGCTCTAGTGCTCTTTTTAAGAGGCAAAGTGATCAGAGGGCAGCTACCCTCTCACCCCTACATAAACGTCATATTGTCCCGAAATGCGACTAAAAGAAAGTTTGAGAAAGCCATTCTATTCAAAATAGTCTAAATATCATATAACAAGGCTTTTGGGGTTGAAAGAAACCCCAGAGATGAGGGGCAAGGGTCGTAAGTTATGCCCAGGGGGTATTAAAGGTTTTTATGGAAGGGATGGTTGTTCAACTTCGGAAGAGGCTCAGTCTTTCTCCCTGAAAAAGACTAAGTTAATATAAAACGAACAGAAATTAATCAAAAAAAACTTTTTGCACAAAATAAGTTTTTCAAAAAAAAAGTAAAGAACTCCATTAAACCAAAAATGAACAAAAATAGAATCAAACAATCTACCAAGCATACAACTACCACAAATCAGTATCAAAAAATAAATGAAACAAAAACAAACATAAATTAAAATAAGTCAAACTCAAAACGAGCAGAAATTAATCTGAGTAGGGTTCTAAACCCTATGCTTTCTAAAAGCCAGAATATAATTTGTTTTATACATTAATTAAGATTTTAAGGAATAAATATCAGCATATGTATATTAAACTGACAATGCACATTTTTTCCAGTAAATTCACTTGAATTTTTTTCAGTAAAGTACAAATTATATTCTGGCTTTTAGAAAGCATAGGGTTTAGAACCCTACTCAGAATAATTTCTACTCGTTTTGAGTTTTACCTATTTTAGTTTCTGTTTGTTTTGCTTTTCCCTTGAAAAGTTCAACACCCGGCAAGTTCCCTCTCCATGGAAAATTCTCCCCGTATAAAATCCTCCCATCAGAAAATTCTTCCTCCCCTCCCCACCCGAAAAATGTATGCATATTCCCACTATCTTTATACCACAGTTTATATAATTATCCAGCATGATTATTCCCTATCTCACCCATTATAAAAACCCGGACCGGGATGCGAGTGCTCCAGAGAACGTAGAAACATAGGCGGCATCAGATCTTTTCACGGGTAGACAAGTCAGACGCGAAACAATCGGAAACAAGTGGAAACCCGCTATTACGAATAATGCACTTAGTAACCATTTCTCATTGATAGACGCAAACACACTGATCCATAACTGCACGAAGAAGTGGGAGGAGCTTTTTGTTCGCACCGAGAACGAAGACCAGAAATGATCTGCGATAAGCTTACTGGATAATTATATAAACTGTGCTTTATACTGTGCATAATCCCAATAACAAATAAAAACAATGAAAAGATTTTATAGCTTAAAAACCTTTCCCCAGGGGCTCTAGGGGGTCATTTTATCTCTAAAGACATAGTTATTGGGCCTTTCAACTAGGCTGAAGAAGAAAATGTATCTAAAAATTTTGATCGGACGATTTTGGGAAAAAGGTGGCGTGGGAGGGGTCCTAGTTGCCCCCCTCCAATTATTTTGGTCACTTCAAAAACGCACTATAACCTTTCATTTCCATTAGAATGAGCTCTCTCTCCACGGTCTAGGCCCACTGGGTCGATACGATCACCCCTGAGGAAAAAACAAACAAACAAATAAACATGCATGCTTGAAACCTCTACAGTAGGGTTCTTTGATACGATGAATCTGGTGGTGTGATCTTCATTAAAATTCTATGACTTCGAGGGGCCTTTCCCCCGTTTTTAGAAAATCAGAAAAACTTCCTCGGGCTCGTAGCCTTTGATGGGTAAAACTAAACTTAATGAAACCTATATATTTGGAATCAGCATCATAAGCCAATTCTTTTGATATGTCAATTGGTATCAAAATTCAGTTTTTTTAGATTTTCGGTAACTATTGAGCCGGGTCGCTCCAGGGGCGGAGGCAAATTAGGTTGATCGGATAAACTTGCGTTAGGAGCAAGTTTAATTAACGCAAACTTGCGTTAATTAAGTAAATTACACTATTTTTGACGACGTTAGGGGGGGCGCCACACCTCGCCCTCCCCCACGATCTGCCACTGGGTCGCTTCGTACTTATATTTTATTACCACGAATTGTTGGATTACCCATCAAAATCCAAACAGAGATCAATGCAATATTCATCGTTTTTTCTGCGTTACCAAAAGTGTTGCATTCATAGAAATTTACAGTTTCATGAAATGTAATTAAACAACTAGAAAAGGGTTTTCAACTAAAGTATGGAGCAAGTTTAAAGCTTAAAATATATAAGGGGAACTGCCCCTTCTCAATACCTTGCTCATTAAACAAAAGTATTTTTAGTGTTTTGAAAAATCTTATCTGTCCAATAGCAAATTTTCTTAAAAAATTGGGGAAAAAACAAGGGGCTAAAGAGGAGACAGCCCCCTTCATATAAAGAATAATCCTTTCAAATAGGTTTCAAATCTGTTTCTTGCTTTCAGTTGAAAAGCTCTTTTTTTATATAATTTCTGATTGTTTTCCAAATGATACCTAGGTCTAACTGAGATATAATTTGAGGTTCCGGTCCCTTAAATCCCTGGTTAATTGCTTTTAAAATGTGTAAATCAATTATTGTACGTGTATTAGTTCCATCCTACGTTTAAATTTTCAATTTAAATTTTGGATGAAGTTTGAATAGACTTAAAAAGCTGGCGATGAATAGTAATTCTGGTAAAAAGTCCTTGTTAATATTACTACAAAAGAATTTCAGTTGGTTGATAAGGAATGTTATTGTTTGTATGGATGGAAATTCTGCAAGACTTTTGATCTTCTGAAGTAACTGAAGCCATCAAAACCTCTACAAAATTCAAAACTGTGTCAAAAATAAAAATGAAGAGCAAAGACACGGGCGGTTGGAAGATATTCGAAAACTACTATTAGAGCGTGTTAAAAATGAAAATGAAGAGCAAAGACACACGCAGTTAGAAGAAATACGACACCGAGCAAGTGAGCGAGTCAAATGAAGATGAAAAACAAAGTCACACACGGTTAGAAGAAAAGCGTCGGCGTGTCAAAAATAAAAATGAAAATATACACGGTTAGAAGACATGCGACACCGAACATGTGAGCGAGTCAATGAAAATTAGCCTGGACAGTGAGAATCAAAAACGTGTCAAAATTGAAAATGATAGCGATGATCATTGGGTTTGGGATTTTGACATGAATAAGGTCATCAATGCCTACCATACTTTTGTTAAAAAACAAAGGTTCGGCGATATGTATTTGACAATAACGAAAGATAAGCGAGGTAAAAAAAACCCAAACAAATTGAAAATGATAGCGACGATGATTGGGGTTTAGATTTTGACATGGATAAGGTCATCAATGCCAATCATACCTTTGAAAATCAAAAATATGGACTAGATAAATCGTCGGAAGAAAAAGAAGTTTTTCCCACCACCTGAACAATATTGCCTGCGTTCAGAAGACAAGCGACAGTGAGAATCTATATGTAGAAGCCTGCCGCGTGCCGGGGTACTCCCGGTAATATATATATACATATATATATATATATATATATATATATATATATATATATATATATATATATATATATATATATATATATATATATATATATATATATAATATATATATATATATATATATATATATATATATATATATATATATATATATATATATATATATATATATATACATATATATATATATATATATATATATATATATATATATATATATATATATATATATATATATATATATATTATATATATATATATATATATATATATATATATATATATATATATATATATATATATATATATCCGGGTTGCAGCGGTAGCAAGCAACCTAGTAAGAGACGATGACTTCCGATGTTAAGAAATATAAAAACCCATAACCCCTAAAAAAAAGTCAAATCAAAACAAAAAGTACACCATTAGAACCGCCTTTTCCGAAACCCCTATATAGGAAACTTTTTGTCCCTTGGCTTGAATAGCAAGGGAAATATATTGGCTTGAAAATCAAGAAAAGTGGCGGCTACTACAACATTCTGCCTAAACGGCATATTTTTTTCTTTCTTCTTTCTTTCTTTTCCACAGATAGCTTGGCACTGGAACATTATAGAGAGTTGTTCAATGGCTCATTTTAAAGGAAATTAATTGAGTTAAAAATCTCTTGTAACTAAAATAAATTATTTCTTAAAGAGAATAAATTTTTCCACTAAAAACTGCATTTTTGATGTCTTTTCATACTGCAGTCTTTTCAAAGATATTTGATTTTTGTAAATTACATAAAGGATCGATATGGTTCAGCATAATCCGGGTTGCAGCGGTAGCTAGCAGCCTAGTAAGAGACAATCGCACCCCATAGTAAAAACTAAAGTAACCCATAACTCCTGAAAAAAGATTCAGATCAAAACAAGAAATGCACTATTAGAACCGCCTTGTCCAAAACTTATATATAGCAAACTTACCGTCCTTTGGCTTGAATAACAAAGAAAATATATTGGCTTGAAAATCAAGAAAATTGACTTTAACCACGATATTCTCCACAAACGGCATCTTTTTTTCTTTCCGCTTTTTTTTCTCCTCAGCTAGCTGGGCACTGGAAAATCATAGAGAGCTGTATAATGGTTCATTTTAAAGGAAATTGCTACATCTAGTCACTTTTGTAATTAAAAATAAAATAGTTTTTAAGTAGAATCAATTTTGTCAAAAAAACTGCATTTTTGATGTATTTTCATACTGCAGTCTTTTCAAAGATTATATTAAAAGACTATCATTAGATAAACAAACCATTGCATACATTGGACTTAGTTAGCTGCCTGATTCTTTGAGAGTCGTCTCTTACTACTCCAAAGAAGAAAAAGCCGTAGGCTTTTTCCTGTTTGTAATCAGGGTTTACATAATATGGGTTGTCAAACAGTTTGTTTAAATATCCATCAAAATTTACGAGCCCTAGAAAATTTGCCTCACTTTCAAAAAAAGGGAAAAACACCCCTTAAAAGTCATAGAATCTTAATGAAAATCACACCATCAAATTCAACGTATCAGAGAACCTTACTGTGGAAGTGTTTCAAGCTCCTATCTGCAAAAATGTGGAATTTTGTATTTTTTGCCAGAAGAAAGATCACGGATGCGTGTTTATTTGCCCTTCTTTTTTTTTTACCAGGGGTGATTATATAAAGGATCAGTATAACTAAGCATAAATAGGGATTAGCAGCTATACTTGTTTCTCACAGCTGCAGGTACAAATAGGCCTACATCTGCAGGTACAACTACGCTAGCAGCAGGTACAAAGCCACCAGCTTCAGGTACAACAAAGCCAATAACTGGAGGTACAACTAAGCCAACAGCTGCAGCTACATCAAAGCCGACAGTTCCAGGCGCAAATAAGCCCAACAGTTGCAGGTACACCTAAACCAACAGAAACAGGTGCCAACAGCTACAGACAAGTAATCCAACAACTGCAGGTGCATCCAAGCCCAGAGCTGCAAATAAAACTAAGAAAACAGCTGCAGATACAACTATTCCAAAAGCTGTAGGTACAACTGAGGCCAACATATGCATGTTCTAGTAAGCCAACAGCAGCAGGTACAACTAAGCCAACAGTTGCAGGTATTACTAAGCCAACAGCTACAGGTGCAACTAAGCAAACAACTGTAGGCACAACAAAGCCAACAGGTTCAAGTTACAACTAAAACAACAACTGCAGGTACAGCAAAGCCAACTGGTACAAGATACAACTAAGCCTATTAACATAGCTCCTAAGATGAAAACGTATTCTGTAATTGTCTTTGACAGATATTCAATCAGTCTTGATCTCGTATGAATTTCTGAAAAAATCTAAGGTGTTCCTAGTTACACTATTATGGCTTCAATGGAATATTAATATTTATCTCTCCGACCTAAAGAGCAGAGAAGCCATATTTAAAAATAGAATATTAATTTATCTCTCAGATCTAAAGACAAGAAAAGCCATATTTAAAAATGAAATCCCCTCATGTTTCTTGTCCCAGTCGAATATGTAAATCAATTTCCCAGAAATCCTGTCCCCTCTTGTCCCAGTCGATTATGCAAATCAATTTCTCAGAAATCTTCCCCCTCTAGTGGATCAATACACTTAGATTGGCCTAGAAAGAGGTGTCATTGACCCTGTCCCGCTATTGGATCCATACATTTAGAAACATCCCTTTATTGACCTTGAAAGAGACACGTGATCTTCTACAGTTAGACTCGAGTATAGATGGCAGCAGAGGTCCCCCCTGTATTGGATAAGGGGGTTCTAATAATAAAAAGAAAGAGGGCCAATTTCACAGCTGGATAGTAAGTTTAAATTTTGTTTTTCTTTCGCTATTCTATTTTCTTTTAATGTCTGAATATATAAGGGATTTATATTCGAGGAGGAGAATTGTCCTGTTATGAAAGAGTTAAATTTTTAATGGCCGTTACAAAATAAAAAGGTGGTATATAAACAGGCATGGGAAATTGCATAAAGACATGTCTACATCTGTCATAATCTATGGAAGCAATAAATCTTTCTGTAATTTTGGTTTGAGTTTGATTTTCTTTTAAGATTAAATGCGTAATAATTAAATATATTAGATAAATTGATGCCTTTACCAGAAATCCTTGTCGTTTAAACTTTACTGTATTTTTTTTTCATTTTGCATGCAATTTAATTCCTCTTTTTATTTGAGAGTTTGTTCCTAAAATTATTTAAAAATAAACTTATTCCTACGGGAAAATATCCTGAAATATATTTCCTGTCACCCAACCACCACTGCTATTTTGCGGTTTGCCCCCCCCCCCTGGAAAATTTTCTGCCAGCACCCTTGGACACAACAGAGAAAAAGACGAAAAAAAACGAGAACAAAAAATCTACAAACTGTTTATCAAAACAATTATTAAGGAATACCTATCAAACACAGAACAACTATCTCATGCGTACAGAAATGGGGTGAGGAGATTAAGAATTCGGAAACTTTAAGGTATTATAAAGAGGTTAAGATAATTTATGGTCAGGAATTTTACTTTAAGTTAAATTTACCGTCTAGATACCTTACATATTGGATGCAACTACGATCTAATTGCCTTCCGATTCGTTCGAAATTGAAAGTTTTTGAGAGGAGGAAAAGTGTCCCGGATGGCAGGTTTGCTTGCCCTCTTTGCCAAGAAGAGGAGGAGAATTTGGAGCATTGTCTGAGTCGTTGTCGAGGTCTTGGGGGTAAGGGAAAATTTATTGGGGAATGATGGAATGCTGCTGCCTGATGCCTTGAAAAGTACGTCGTCACAATTTATTTGTCTCGTGGGAAGATATCTTGATGAGTATTTTGCAAAAAGAAGAGAGTAGTTTTTATTTTATTTTTTTTCTTTATTATTGTGACGAGTGCTGTAATTTGTTAATCTTGAATGTTATTTGTGTACATGGCCACATTTTGGCCTGAAATACACGTTATCTTATCTTATCATACCTTTTTAGGGACTAAACCATATCTGCTTGACTAGTAGCTCTTTTGAAAGCCCGTTTTTTTCTTATTCATAATATATACGTCTTAAATCGTTTGAAAATTTTCAAAGTCTAGAAGTCGCGTTTAAAAGTAATTAAAAATATAGGTTTTTAATGACTGGTGGGCTTTGGCTTATTGGGCCATACACAGTATTCTTATTAAGTGAAGAACAATATCCCCAAGATTTACAATAGAATGCAGTATTTGTCCCATTGTTACCGAACTTTGTGTTATTCTTATTTAACAAAACAGTTTTTTTAGTGCCCTGGTCATAAAACTCCATCTTTAAGGCCAAAGAATTAGAATCAGGTTCCTATTCATCTCAAAACAGGGAATGCTATCATCAGACAGATGAAAAATTTCAAATGAGCTGTAAGTTGCCAAAATTTGGAGCACAAACTGAATTAGCTCAGAGCAGAGACAATTTTCAGGGGTTATTTACTTTTTTTAGGGACTAAATCATATCTTTTTGACTAGTAGCTCATTTGAAAGCCTTTTTTCTCATATTTATAATCTATGCGTCTTACAGACTTTGAAAGTCTAGAAGTCACGTTTAAAAGTAATTAAAAATATATGTTTTTAATGACAGGCGGGTTTTGGCCTTGCTTTGGCTTATTGGGCCATATGCAGTGTTATTATTAAGTGATCTTGTCCCTATTAAAAATAGGATGGGGCTCCTACAACGGGAGAGTCGTCGTAGCAGTAGAAGTAGTATTTGCAGTAGGTAGGCCTACAGAGTGCCTTTTTGTTAGTTCGACATACATGGAAGTTACTTAAGACGAGACACAGGCTATTCAGCCCAACTCAGCATCAAGAAGCTGCTGGACCAAATGCTTCCATTGTGTTCTCTCTTTCGTGAGTGGGTGAAGAAACTCAAGTTACACCTTGTCCCACTTGTGACCATGCTTTCAAAATCCCCCAAGCGGTTCGACATCCTTTCTGACGACGTTATGCCAAGATTTCATCTGGCCACCTATTTTTTTATTCTGCGAGAAATCGGGGACTGCAAGAAGTAGGCTACCAGGAGTGTCAGGGTCTCTTCTGGGTCCCTCATTACGTGACCCAGCCATTTGAGAAGTCTTGTCTTGATCATAGTGGAATCATTATGCTTTTGTCCGCATGCTTTCATTAGCTCTTGGTTGCTGATTCTTTGCGCCAGCCGTATTTTGCTATTAGCCCGTAGACACTTTCAGTCAAAAGTGTCAAGCTGACGCTCTTCCTCCACCTTGAGGGGTCTCACATCCATGTAACAAAATTGAACACACACATGCTGAATAGATCCTGAGCTTCGTCACGAGTTTGATTTCCCTTATAGACAAAAGTAGTTTGCGGAGCTGGCCAAAGACGGACCGAGCTTTTTTCATGATGTTTCGTAAGAATTTGGTTAACCGATGGTTTCCCAGGCCTTCGGTCACCCTAGTGCGTTAGCATCCTTTGAACTGGATACATGCAGTTCGCAGGGCGGTCCACCCTTCCATAGCTTTGAGGTGCACTTAGGGACATCCCTGTTGGAGTATATATATATATATATATATATATATATATATATATATATATATATATAATATATATATATATATATATATATATATATATATATATATATAAGCCAGCTAATATAAGCCAACTAAGCCTGCTTCAAATGGCTTTTTTAAACTTTCATTTGCTATGGGGTGTTCCCTTATTTTTAAGTTAAAGTTAGACCATTTCTGCAACCCTCCCCAAGACCTTTTACAGACTTCTTATACCTTTTTCATGATGATTCATGTAAATTACCCATTAAAAGTCATTATCAGTTATAATTTGATGTTATTAATTTCTAAAAGCTAATAAGTTCAAGATTTTAGTTCACAGTAATTTTTAATTTTATTTTCAACGTTGTCACAAGTTCAAAAAAAAATACTTAATATAATTCATTTGCATTAAAGCATCAATTATGCAGTAGGCCTTTGAATTTGACAATTAGGTAAGACAACCAGAAGCCAACCTCTTGTTTGCAGTGATTTTTGTTCGTTTTATTTTGTTGTTTTTCATATTAAATTTAGTCTTTACTATTTTAAGTTTTATTTATTTATTTTCACTAGTACCTGTTGAATATTTTTTGCTATTATTGTTTATTAAATTTCTGTTTGTTTTGTGTTTAATGTACTCCTTATTTGTAATTTCTGGTCGTTTTGAGTTGATTCGGGGTTCAATTTAACGTCCGCAAATACATAAGAATTAACCCCCGCGGAAAATGTTTCATGGGGAGGGGGATTTTATGGCACGGTATAATCTAAGGGGGGGGGGGGGTTCAGGGGCATTTTTGGTTCGGATCAGTTCCAGAAGGGTTTGATTTTAACATCTTTAATACAGAGGAACGGTGCAAGGCATTTTTTCTCCGAATCTCCCGGAACATTACCGCCCACAACCCTATATACCCCTGGATATCTTCAAATGTTTATTATAATAAAAAACCGAAGGCTCTTTTCACCTTTTTTTTTAGTCTGGATCCAACGTTCTTCCCTGGAAAAAAACTCCGCGGAGAAAATACCCTTGCAAAAAAAAATGCCCAAGGGGAAATTTTATCTAGACTATTTTTCTGGAAGGGTATTTTCTGAGGGGGGGGGGATTGCCACGCCGGTGTAATATCCTTCGTCCCTTGTCCCTCTCCTAATTTGTCAAGTTTTACATTTTTTGTTCATTTTTCCCTTATTCTTTGTTTTATTTTATTTGCGTCTATTGGTGGACACAAAATTTACTTTTGTATTAATTTAACCGTTCATTTAAGCTTAGCTTTCTGTTGTCTGTATTTGAAGATTTTTTGTTTGTCTTTATTTTGTTTGAATCAATAAATGCGAATTTTGACCAAAACATCTTTAAGGCATACGTATTTAAAAAAGACAAAAATGATCAAAATTCAATCAATAGAAGTTACTTCTAGCGAATGCATATATACTACTACTACTACTACTGAAAACTCACCGCAGCACCAAGCCACCTGAGGCCAACACAGCCACACGCGCTCCTCCTCCACCCCAATCTATTCAAAACCTCCCTTTTTACACCCGCCCACGAAGTTTTTATTTCCTTTAAACCTTTCTTTATGATGTCCTCCCACCCCAGACGAGGAGGACCTGCTTTCCGTTTAGCCCTAGACGGTTGGCAGAAAAGAACAATATTCAGCAATCTGTCATCCTTCATCCCCACAACATGCCCTAGCCACCTCAACCTTTGTTTTATTATAGCCCTAGAGAGCGGAATTGAACCACATTTTTCGTATAGCCTATTGTTTGAAATAAGGTCAGTCAGCCGGGTACCCAGAACAATCTTCAAGCAATTTCTCTGGAAAACATCTAGCAAATCTTCATCCGCTTTTCGAAGCGTCCATGCTTCAGAGCCATATTTGACCACTGCATCACTGTAGCTTCTAATATTCTAATCTTGGTTTGCAGACTTATCTTCCTATTCTTCCAAACTTTTTTTTAACTGTGAAAAAAACACCCTGAGCCTTGGCTATATAATTGTGTGCATACATAAAATTTTCTGTTGCTTTCAGGGATCTAAGAACTAAACTGTCGAGAGGATTAAAGGAAACAAATACTTATTTACTATGTGGTAACAAATTTTATTGACAAAAAATATACGGTTTTATGGCCAAGACTACAACAATAGCTATGACCCTGATAAAATGACGAAGCACTTGAACAATCGTCACAATAACTATAAATTTATATATTTATATAAATTCACTATTGCTTCCAAAAACTAATGACGAATTAGATTGAAAAAGGAAATTATTGCTCCACTAAGGGATTAACAGCTTTTATTTACAAATACTTCTGAAATTTACAACAAGATGTATTTACAGCACATTAACGAAATAAGATAATGTATATATAATTTCTGTCCATTTAATTGATTTTCATAAGCAGAACACTGTAACTTGCATTTATCCCTTAGTTTATTCTTCAGGTTCAAAACCTAAGGTGTGAGTTTTGTAAACATTCACCATTCATTTCAGCAGATGGCTACAATATTTTCTCCTCAGGTGACTTAAGGAGTTCAGGATTTTAATGTTCAGTCGATTGGCACATAATTGTGTTTGCGTATTGTTTGTCGTACAAAACACATTTCGTGTAAATTCACAAGCCATGCTTTTAAATAATTCGTATTGATGATTTCAGCCATGGAATCTCAATGGCAATTATGTCATGCATGCGATTAAGGTATTGAATTGTACGAAGAAAATACAGAATTAAATATAGTCAAGTACCTTTTATGATCAACACGTAGGTAGGGCTTTATATACATATTAGCTTAGTTTACTAAAAGAGCGTACAGAAATATATGTGATACAAATCAAAACTATATTCATTTCAGATTGACTGTAAATTTATAAATTTAATTTCCTTCTTTTGCAAATTTTTTAATGAATCCCGAATATTTTTTTAAATATACACTCTGAACAAGCAATAAATAGATTCTATGCTAATGAGTTTTAACAAAATAGTATTTTGTAGTACACTTTTTGAACACATTTCTGTTATAAAAAAGCCAAGAAAACCGTAGCAACTTAACTGTTCAAAATTAAACATAGTTAATCAATAATATAACCCAATAACTTTTATGGTGCAAATTTTCTAAGATAATGTCAAATTCTATGAACAATAAAAGAATAAACGTGCAAACACTTCTTTCCAATCAAATGTTAAAAGATAATCACATCAAGAACTATTTTCGATCTTTAAACAAAACAGGATGAACCAAAGTCCATGGAATCACAGGTCCATAGTAGATCTTTAAATTTGTTTTAATTTAGTTTTTGTGTCAAGTCTTGTTTTTTGACGCAATATCAGTTGACATGAACCTTATTGAGATAAACCTACTCTTGCCTAATTTGACCTATTCTAGTCTGACCTACCCTTGCCTGATCTGACCTGACCCAAACTGGCCTAATTTAAATCTATCTGACCTTACTCGTCATAGTTATTCTAGTTATCAGTCCCATCCTTCTATAAAGAATAAATTTATGTTTGTAAGTTTTATATTATAAATCTTCCTTGATTCCCGGTACAACACACAATCATAGGCAGCGCAAACGCGCTGCCTAAGTAAAGAACGATGTTGGCACAATATATTATTTATTTTTTTGTTTTCTTCCATACCAGGGCACTTCGTATCGAAGAAGTTTTCGTAGAAACTTCGAAAAGGGTTCATTTAATTGGAATAGCTAGTGCCCTTTTTAATAGTCGAAAGTGATTGGAAGGCAGCTATCACCCCTTCCACGCCAATCATTTCCCCAAACACATCCAATCAAAATTTTTAGATAGCCATTTTGTTCCACGCAGTTTAAAGTATTATTTTTCCCCTTTAGACAAGGGCACTTCGTACCGAAGAAGTTGTCGTAGAAACTTCGAAAAAGGACTCATTCAATTGGAAATTAGAGGGGCTTGTGCCCTTTTTAACAGTCGAAAGTGATTGGAAGGCAACTAACAACCCTTCCACGCCCACCCTTTCCCAAAACACATCTAATCAAATTTTTGAGATAGCCATTTTGTTCAACGTAGTTGATTTCCAGATAGAAATTATGTTTTTGACGAGGATACACCCCCACAGCCCTCAGGGCAAGGGTTGTAAGTTCTTCCCTGGGGGCATATAAGGTTTTATAGAAAGCATTGTCGTAGAAACTTTAAAAAAGGCTCTTTCGATTGGAAATTCAAAGGGCTAGTGCCCTTTTTAATAGTCGAAAGTAATTGGAGGGCAACTAACCCCACTCTCACGCCCACCTTTTCTCCAAACACATCCAATCAAAATTTTGAGATATCAATTTTGTTCAACGTAGTTGAAAGTTCTGGAAATTAGGTCTTTGAGGATGACCCCCCCCCACAGCCCTCAGGGAAAGGGTTGTAGGTTATACCCTGGGGGCATATAAGGTTTTTATAGAAAGCGTTGTCATACAAACTTCAAAAAGGGCTCATTGATTGGAAATTGAAATGGCTAGTGCCCTTTTTAATAGTCGAAAGTGATTGGAAGGCAACTAACACCCCTTCCACGCCCACCAATTCCCCAAACATATCCAATCAAAACTTTGAGATAGCCATTTTGTTCCACGCAGTTGAAAATTCTGGAAATTATACCTTTGAGCAGGACAATCCCCACACAGTCTTCAGGGCAAGGGTTATAATTTATGCCCTGGGGGCATATAAAGTTTTTATTAAAATCCTTGTCGCAGAGAAACTTGAAAAAGGGCTCATTCGATTGGAAATTCAAAGGGCTAGTGCCCTTTTTAATAGTCGAAAGTGATTTGAGGGTGACTAGCCCCCCCTCTTAGGCCCATCTTTTCCCCAAACACATCCAATCGAAATTTTTAGATAGCCATTTTATTCAACGTAGTTGAAAGTTTTGGAAATTAGGTCTTTAAGGATGACAACCCCCCCCCCCCCCAACCCTCAGGGCAAGTGTTGTAAGTCATGCCCTGGGGGCATACAAGGTTTTTATAGAAAGCGATGTCGTAGAAGCTGCAAAAAGGGCTTATTCAATTGGAAATTGAAAGGGCTAGTGCCCTTTTTAATAGTCGAAAGTGATTGAAGGGCAACTAACCCCCCTCTCACACCCACCATTTCCCCCGAACACATCCAATCAAAACTTTGAGATATCCATTTTGTTTAACGTAGATGAAAGTTCTGGAAATTAGGTCTTTTAGGATTATAACCCCCACAGAGCCCCCAGTGCAAGGGTTGTAAGTTATGCCCTGGGGGCATTTAAGGTTTATACAGAAAGTTGTTGTAGAAATTTCAAGAAGGGCTCATTTGATTGGAAATTGAAAGGGCTAGTGCCGTTTTTAATAGTCGAAAGTGAGTGGAGATTAATTAACCCCCCTCTCACGCCCACCATTTCTCCATACACATTTAATCAAAGTTTAGAGATAGCCATTTTGTTCAACGTAGCTGAAAGTTCTGGAAATTATGTATTTGAGGATGACGAACCCCCCAGACCCTCCAGAGCAAAGGTTTGTAAGTTATGCCCAGGGGGCATATAAGGTCTTTAGAGATAGCGCTGTCGTAAAAACTTCAAAAGGGGCACATTCAATTGGAAATTGAGAGGGCTAGTGCCCTTTTTAATAGTCGAAAGTGATTGGAGGGTAACTAACCCCCCTCTCACGCCCACCATTCCCCAAACACATCCAATCAAAATTTTTAGATAGCCATTTTGTTAAACGTAGTAGAAAGATCTGGAAACTAGGTCTTTAAGGATGAGAACCCCTCTCTCCCACAGCCCTGAGGGCAAGGGTTGTAAGTTATGCCCTGGGGACATACAAGGTTTTTATTGAAAGCGTTATCGCAGAAACTTCAAAGGGGCTCATTTGATTGGAAATTGAAAGGGCTAGTGTTTTTTTAATAGTTGAAAATGATTACAGAGCAACTAACGCCCCTCTCACGCCCACCATTCCCCAAACACATCCAATCAAAATTTTTAGATAGCCATTTTGTTTAACGTAGTTGAAAGTTCTGGAATTTAGGTCTCTGAGGGTGACAATCCTCCTCACAGCCATTAGGGTAAGGGTTGTAATATATGCCCTGGGGTCATATAAAGTGTTTATAGAAGGCGTTGTCGTAGGAACTCAAAAAGGGCTCATTCGATTTGAAATTGAAAGGCCTAGTACCTTTCTAGGTCTTCCGTTTTTAATGGTCGAAAGTGATTGGAAGGCTTGACGTTTTTATAGTAAAGATCTATGTGGGTACAATGTATTATTATTTTTTTTTTGTTTAGACCAGGGCACTACGTATCGAATGAGTTGTCGTAGGAACTCTGAAAAAGGCTCATTCGATTGAAAATAGAAAGGGCTGATGCGCTTTTTAATAGTAGAAAGTGATTGGAGGGCAACTAATCCCCCTCCTACACCCACCCTCCCATTGCCCATTATGTTTAAAACTAAATGTTGCCTTAAGATTAAACCAAAATGCACTGTATTAATGCTAATTCCCAATAAGGCATCTCAGCAGTATCCCAAGAATGACTGAGGGTAATATGTTCAAACTTTTGGGGCTACTTCTGCTCTTAAAATTTAACCAAACCAAAATAGCGTAAGTGTATCCAGGCTATCAAAGAAAGTAAACAGATTTTTTTGCGAATAGTATCAAGTTTTCCGTTTCAGGCCAACTAGAGAAAGTATGAAACTAAATTAAACACTACTATTTGTGTCCAGATTTTTAAAAGGGTGTAGTTTGTTAAAAATTGCCGAAATTTTATTTCCAGCATACAAATAGCAGGCCAAATTTTAAAGTCTGAAAAAGACGAAAAGATTTAAAGTATTATTTTCTTTTTCCCTTCAAAGACTATTTCAATATAAAACGAACAGAAATTAATTAAAAAAAAAAAATTTCCACAAAATAAGTTTTTCAAAAAAAAGTAAAGAACTCCATTAAACCAAAAATGAGCAAAAATAAAATCGAATAATCTACCAAGCGTTAAACTACAATAAATCAGCATCAATGAATAAATGAAACCCAAAACGAACAGAAATCATAGGCAGCGCGCTAGCGCTGCCTAAGTAAAGAACGATGTGGGCACAATGTGTTTTTTTTCTCCATACCCGGGCACTTCGTATCGAAGGAGTTGTCATAGAAACTTTGAAAAGGGCTCTTTCGATTGGAAATTGGAGTGGCTAGTGCCCTTTTTAATAGTCGAAAGTGATTGGAGGGCAACTAGCCCCCCATCCATGCCCATTATTCCCCCAAACATATCCAATCAAAATTTTGAGATAGCCATTTTGTTCAGCGTAGTTGATTTCCAGATAGAAAATATGTTTTTGAGGAGGACACTCCCCCACAACCCTCAGGGCAAGGGTTTTAAGTTATGCCCTGGGGGCATATAAGGTTTTTATAGAAGGCGTTGTCGTAGAAACTTCAAAACAGGCTCATTCGATTGGAAATTCAAAGGGCTAGTACCCTTTTTAATAGTTGAAAGTGATTGGAGGGCAACTAGCCCCCCCCCCACCCACGCCCATCATTCCCCCAAACACATCCAATCAAAATTTTGAGATAGCCATTTTGTTCATCGTAGTTGATTTCCAGAGAGAAAATATGTTTTTGAGGAGGACACTCCCCCACAACCCCCAGGGCAAGGGTTTTAAGTTATGCCCTGGGGGAATATAAGGTTTTTATAGAAGGCGTTGTCGTAGAAACTTCAAAAAAAGCTCATTCGATTGGAAATGCAAAGGGCTAGTGCCCTTGTTAATATTCGAAAGTGATTGAAGGGTAACTAACCCCCCTCTCACGCCCACCATTCCTCAAACACATCCAATCAAATTTTTTAGATATCCCTGTTGTTCAACGTAGTTGAAAGTTCTGGAAATTAGGTCTTTTAGGATGACAACCCCCTCAGAGCCCTCAGTGCAAGGGTTGTAAGTTATGCCCTGGGGCCATGGGCGTAGGCAGCATTAGGCAGCATATTGTCTAGGGGGGGGGGCAGTCGATAGTGTGATGGAGTTTTATCAACTGCTTTTTCCAAACCATCTGCTTTTTCAGCCGTATCTAATGTAAATTTGAAGGTCTAGGGGGGAGGGGAGCAGCTGCCCCCGCCTGCTCCCCCCCCCCTCCCTACGCCCATGCCTGGGGCATATAAAGTTTTTATTGAAAGCGCTGTCGTAGAAACTTCAAAAGAGCTCATTCAATTGGAAATCAAAAGGGCTAGTGCCTTTTTTAACAGTTAAAAGTGATTGGATAGCGACTAACACCCCTCTCACAAATTGGAAACTTACTCATAATTAGTAACAGCAGAGCCTCCATCCCCCCAGGTGTTTTTTTGTGCGATTTGGTCTCTTGGTCCAAAGACACATAATTCAAAAACTTCATGAATTGAAGTTATCAAGTATTTTGCAGGTTGCATCAAGACATGGCTAATTGTAGACAGAGAAAAGCCAAGACAGATAGTCCAAATAATTGAGAGGCAAATGTTTAAATGGCTGGGGATGGTTTGGAAATGGATGGGGATGGCAAATGTTTAAATGGATGGTTTAAACGATTGGGTCTCTTGGTCGAAAGACACATAGCCTAATTCTGCACAATACAATAAACAGTGTTGCACCTGTAATTGAAATTTATCTTACAGGTTTTTTTCTTTTAATCGAAACCAGAGTAATTCAGTGAGGATTAGAAAAAAAAACAGATGATCAGAAGAAAAATATAAAGAAGAAAAGGAAACACATGAGCCAAAAATTTGTTTTTGTCAATTGATAACTGTTTCCTGTTTCTTTAGCCTTTTGATTCTTTTCATCTTTTTTTCTTTTTGTGGAACTAAATGAAAAAAAAATTACAACTAATTGTATCTTCTTTTCTGGTTTAAAGTTTTTGGCCATTTAAAAATCCCAACTATTATGAATTCAGTTTTGGACAATGTAAACTTCTCTTTCTATTGAGATTATCAATTTAAGAGGAAATGTTTTTAGAAGATAGGGATTTGCCTTCTTTCTCACTTCTTACATACATCACATTTGTTAAAATAAAGCAAATATGTATCACAGGATGATGATGAAATCGCTAAAGAAATTAAACACATAAGAAAACATTGAACGAAAAACTAATTGGATGTATTACTAATTGGTTGTGAGAATAATAGCCACAAACAAATAAGGACACAGCTTGTGTTATAACAATCTTCCTTTACTCCTCTATGTACTTGTTGTGAAAATTGTACTGCGAAATTTGTGAAAACGTACTGCCGGTAAAAATCGACAAAATCAGAAGCTTTTCTGCACATATGAAAGGTTTTTCACCTGATTGCAAACTTTCATAAGTATTCAAACAACTTGCAAAGAACACTTCTCAAATACATCACATACATACATACATATAATTGGCTACTCATCCGTATGCCATCTTTGGTGTTTGTTCAAATTTCCTGCTTGAGGAAAGGTTTGGTCACATATGCATTCTTTGATGGGTGTTCAAATTTGATGAGTGAGAAAAGGTCTTGTGACATAAATCACATTTAAACGGTTTCTCACCCGTATGTACTCTTTGGTGCTAGTTCAAATTTCCTGCTTGAGAAAAGGTCTTGTCACAAACATCACACTTAAAAGGTTTCTCACCCGTATGAATTCTTTGATGTGTGTTCAAATGTCCTGCTTGAGAAAAACTTTGGTCACAAACATCACACTTAAACGGTTTCTCACCTGTATGCACTCTTTGGTGCTGGTTCAAAACTTCCACTCGTGAAAAGGTCTTGTCACATACATCACACTTAAACGGTTTCTCACCCGTATGTACTCTTTGGTGCTGGTTCCTACTTCCTGCTTGAGAAAAGGTCTTGTCACAAACATCACACTTAAAAGGTTTCTCACCCGTATGAATTCTTTGATGTGTGTTCAAATGTCCTGCTTGAGAAAAAGTTTGGTCACAAACATCACACTTAAACGGTTTCTCACCCGTATGAATTCTTTGATGTGTGTTCAAATGTCCTGCTTGAGAAAAAGTCTTATCACATACCTCACATTTATATGTCTTTTTCTTTTTAAGAGTTTTTTGATATCTTTTCAATTTTTTAGACTTTTTACTTTGCAGGCAACTTATCAAACTTATCAAACCTCTTTTCTGATTTTCTAAACCTTTTCCTTCCGATTCAGATACACAACCATTTGAGAAACCGCTCGAAGAGAGATTCTTTGAAACATCTAGTGACGTATTTCCCTGTACGTGAAGCCCAGATATGTGTGGTGAAATGTGACCTAAAATTAAAAAGTCTACAGAATTAAAAAAAAAAACGAATCAAACAATAAATCAGAACTCAAAATACGGAAAACAAAAAAACACATCTTTCAATATGTTTAAAAGTGTACACAGTAAAAAAAACCGAATAAAAACAAATATCTAAACTCAAAACAACTCAAAACAAAACATAAAACCAAATATCTAAACTAAAAAAAAATCTCAAAACAAAACATAAATCTTTCAATATCTAACAACTAACAGCCTTGAGAGTTAAAAAAAAAAAACAAAAAACAGTATACCTTTCAATAGGTTTTAACAACTAATTTTAGTTTTGATCCCTCTTCTCTCCCTCAAGGTGATACTATAACTAGCTTTTAAAATTAGTTTTTCTAATTTAACAAAATAAGTGAAATGAAACCTCAAAGGATCAAAAGTATACCCAGGGGTAAACCAAATCATATTTTTTTTCATTGTTTTTCACTGTATATTCAAAGGATTTATCCCTATTTGAACTATTTTTTACGACCTGTGGAAAACAGTATTTTCGCCATTTTTTTTTAATCCAATCAGACTCGCTATTTTCTTCTAGCTAGATAGGCAGTTCAATCTAGCTTCTAGACAGTTCAGATTAAAAAAGCCAATTTTCTGCTTCTTTCAAATTCTTGAAATCTGAAATCAAACTTGAAATCAAAATATTAGACAGAATTATCTATTAATTTATAAAGAAATATATACACTATAAATATGAATTGTATAATCTATATAGTCATGTAGTTTTAAGGCTTAATATCAAGCTTATTGAAAAATAATAAAACCTACCAAACCATTTTCGAGTGAAAATTTAAAAATGTTACATGCAGTTCGCAGGGCGGTCCACCCTTCCATAGCTTTGGGGTGCTTTTAGGGACATCCCTGTTGGAGTATATATATATATATATATATATATATATATATATATATATATATATATATATATATATATATATTATATATATATATATATATATATATATATATATATATATATATATATATATATATATATATATATATATATATAATATATATATATATATATATATATATATATATATATATATATATATATATATATATATATATATAAGCCAGCTAATATAAGCCAACTAAGCCTGCTTCAAATGGCTTTTTTTTAAACTTTCATTTGCTATGGGGTGTTCCCTTATTTTTAAGTTAAAGCTAGCCCATTTCTGCAACCCTCCCCAAGATCTTTTACAGACTTCTTATACCTTTTTCATGATGATTCATGTAAATTACCCATTAAAAGTCATTATCAGCTATAATTTGATGTTATTAATTTCTAAAAGCTAATAAGTTCAAGATTTTAGTTCACAGTAATTTTTAATTTTATTTTCAATGTTGTCACAAGTACAAAAGAAAATACTTAATATAATTCATTTGCATTAAAGCATCAATTATGCAGTAGGCCTTTGAATTTGACAATTAGGTAAGACAACCAGAAGCTAACCTCTTGTTTGCAGTTATTTTTGTTCGTTTTATGTTGTTGTTTTTCATATTAAATTTAGTCTTTACAATTTTAAGTTTTATTTATTTATTTTCACTAGTACCTGTTGAATATTTTTTGCTATTATTGTTTATTAAATTTCTGTTTGTTTTGAGTTGATTCGGGGTTCAATTTAACGTCCGCAAATACATAAGAATGAACCCCCGCGAAAAATGTTTCATGGGGAGGGGGATTTTCTGGCACGGTATAATCTAGGGGGGGGGGGGTTCAGGGGGATTTTTGGTACGGATCAGTTCCAGAGGGGTTTGATTTTAACATCTTTAATACAGAGGAACGGTGCAAGGCTTTTTTCTCCGAATCTCCCGGAACATTACCGCCCACAACCCTATATACCCCTGGATATCTTCAAATGTTTATTATAATAAAAAACCGAAGGCTCTTTTCACCTTTTTTTAGTCTGGATCCAACGTTCTTCCCTGGAAAAATAACTCCGCGGAGAAAATACCCTTGCAAAAAAAAAATGCCCAAGGGGAAATTTTATCTAGACTATTTTTCTGGAAGGGTATTTTCTGAGGGGGGGATTGCCACGCCGGTGTAATATCCTTCGTCCCTTGTCCCTCTCCTAATTTGTCAAGTTTTACATTTTTGTTCATTTTTCCCTTATTCTTTGTTTTATTTTATTTGCGTATATTGGTGGACACAAAATTTACTTTTATATTAATTTAACCGTTCATTTAAGCTTAGCTTTCTGTTGTCTGTATTTGAAGATTTTTTGTTTGTCTTTATTTTGTTTTAATCAATAAATGCGAATTTTGACCAAAACATCTTTAAGGCATACGTATTTAAAAAAGACAAAAATGATCAAAATTCAATCGATAGAAGTTACTTCTAGGGAATGCACATATACTACTACTACTACTACTGACAACTCACCGCAGCACCAAGCCACCTGAGGCCAACACAGCTACGCGCGCTCCTCCTCCACCCCAATCTATTCAAAACCTCCCTTTTTACACTCGCCCACGAAGTTTTCATTTCCTTTAAACCTTTCTTTATGATGTCCTCCCACCCCAGACGAGGACGACCTGCTTTCCGTTTAGCCCTAGACGGTTGGCCGAAAAGAACAATATTCAGCAATCTGTCATCCTTCATCCCCACAACATGCCTTAGCCACCTCAACCTTTGTTTCATTATAACCCTAGAGAGTGGTATTGAACCACATTTTTCGTATAGCCTATTGTTTGAAATACGGTCAGTCAGCCGGGTACCCAGAACAATCTTCAAGCAATTTCTCTGGAAAACATCTAGCAAATCTTCATCCGCTTTTCGAAGCGTCCATGCTTCAGAGCCATATTTGACCACTGCATCACTGTAGCTTCTAATATTCTAATCTTGGTTTGCAGACTTATCTTCCTATTCTTCCAAACTTTTTTTAACTGTGAAAAAACACCCTGAGCCTTGGCTATATAATTGTGTGCATACATAAAATTTTCTGTTGCTTTCAGGGATCTAAGAACTAAACTGTCGAGAGGATTAAAGGAAACAAATACTTATTTACTATGTGGTAACAAATTTTATTGACAAAAAATATACGGTTTTATGGCCAAGACTACAACAATAGCTATGACCCTGATAAAATGTCGAAGCACTTGAACAATCGTCACAATAACTATAAATTTATACATTTATATAAATTCACTATTGCTTCCAAAAACTAATGACGAATTAGATTGAAAAAAGAAATTATTGCTCCACTAAGGGATTAACAGCTTTTATTTACAAATACTTCTGAAATTTACAACAAGATGTATTTACAGCACATTACCGAAATAAGATAATGTATATATAATTTCTGTCCATTTAATTGATTTTCATAAGCAGAACACTGTAACTTGCATTTCATCCCTTAGTTTATTCTTCCGGTTCAAAACCTAAGGTGTGAGTTTTGTAAACATTCACCATTCATTTCAGCAGATGGCTACAATATTTTCTCCTCAGGTGACTTAAGGAGTTCAGGATTTTAATGTTCAGTAGATTGGCACATAATTGTGTTTGCGTATTGTTTGTCGTACAAAACACATTTCGTGTAAATTCACAAGCCATGCTTTTAAATAATTCGTATTGATGATTTCAGCCATGGAATCTCAATGGCAATTATGTCATGCATGCGATTAAGGTATTGAATTGTACGAAGAAAATACAGAATTAAATATAGTCAAGTACCTTTTATGATCCATATTAGATCATATTAGATCATCAGGCTTTATATACATATTAGCTTAGTTTACTAAAAGAGTGTACAGAAATATATGTGATACAAATCAAAACTACATTCATTTCAGATTGACTGTAAATTTATAAATTTAATTTCCTTCTTTTGCAAATTTTTTAATGAATCCCGAATATTTTTTAAATATACACTCTGAACAAGCAATAAATAGATTCTATGCTAATGAGTTTTAACAAAATAGTATTTTGTAGTACACTTTTTGAACACATTTCTGTTATAAAAAAGCCAAGAAAACCGTAGCAACTTAACTGTTCAAAATTAAACATAGTTAATCAATAATATAACCCAATAACTTTTATGGTGCAAATTTTCTAAGATAATGTCAAATTCTATGAACAATAAAAGAATAAACGTGCAAACACTTCTTTCCAATCAAATGTTAAAAGATAATCACATCAAGAACTATTTTCGATCTTTAAACATAACAGGATGAACCAAAGTCCATGGAATCACAGGTCCATAGTATATCTTTAAATTTGTTTTAATTTAGTTTATGTGTCAAGTCTTGTTTTTTGACGCAATATCAGTTGACATGAACCTTATTGAGATAAACCTACTCTTGCCTAATTTGACCTATTCTAGTCTGACCTACCCTTGCCTGATCTGACCTGACCCAAACTGGCCTAATTTAAATCTATCTGACCTTACTCGTCATAGTTATTCTAGTTATCAGTCCCATCCTTCTATAAAGAATAAATTTATGTTTGTAAGTTTTATATTATAAATCTTCCTTGATTCCCGGTACAACACACAATCATAGGCAGCGCAAACGCGCTGCCTAAGTAAAGAACGATGTTGGCACAATATATTATTTATTTTTTGTTTTCTTCCATACCAGGGCACTTCGTATCGAAGAAGTTTTCGTAGAAACTTCGAAAAGGGTTCATTTAATTGGAATGGCTAGTGCCCTTTTTAATAGTCGAAAGTGATTGGAAGGCAGCTATCACCCCTTCCACGCCAATCATTTCCCCAAACACATCCAATCAAAATTTTTAGATAGCCATTTTGTTCCACGCAGTTTAAAGTATTATTTTTCCCCTTTAGACAAGGGCACTTCGTATCGAAGAAGTTGTCGTAGAAACTTCGAAAAAGGACTCATTCAATTGGAAATTAGAGGGGCTTGTGCCCTTTTTAACAGTCGAAAGTGATTGGAAGGCAACTAACAACCCTTCCACGCCCACCATTTCCCGAAACACATCTAATCAAATTTTTGAGATAGCCATTTTGTTCAACGTAGTTGATTTCCAGATAGAAATTATGTTTTTGACGAGGACACTCCCCCACAGCCCTCAGGGCAAGGGTTGTAAGTTCTTCCCTGGGGGCATATAAGGTTTTATAGAAAGCATTGTCGTAGAAACTTCAAAAAAGGCTCATTCGATTGGAAATTCAAAGGGCTAGTGCCCTTTTTAATAGTCAAAAGTGATTGGAGGGCAACTAACCCCACTCTCACGCCCTCCTTTTCTCCAAACACATCCAATCAAAATTTTGAGATATCAATTTTGTTCAACGTAGTTGAAAGTTCTGGAAATTAGGTCTTTGAGGATGACCCCCCCCCCACAGCCCTCAGGGAAAGGGTTGTAGGTTATACCCTGGGGGCATATAAGGTTTTTATAGAAAGCGTTGTCATACAAACTTCAAAAAGGGCTCATTGATTGGAAATTGAAATGGCTAGTGCCCTTTTTAATAGTCGAAAGTGATTGGAAGGCAACTAACACCCCTTCCACGCCCACCAATTCCCTTAACATATCCAATCAAAACTTTGAGATAGCCATTTTGTTCCACGCAGTTGAAAATTCTGGAAATTATACCTTTGAGCAGGACAATCCCCACACAGTCTTCAGGGCAAGGGTTATAATTTATGCCCTGGGGGCATATAAAGTTTTTATTAAAATCCTTGTCGCAGAAACTTGAAAAAGGGCTCATTCGATTGGAAATTCAAAGGGCTAGTGCCCTTTTTAATAGTCGAAAGTGATTTGAGGGTGACTAACCCCCCCCCCTCTTAGGTCCATCTTTTCCCCAAACACATCCAATCGAAATTTTTAGATAGCCATTTTATTCAACTTAGTTGAAAGTTTTGGAAATTAGGTCTTTAAGGATGACAACCCCCCCCCAACCCTCAGGGCAATAGTTGTAAGTCATGCCCTGGGGGCATATAAGGTTTTTATAGAAAGCGATGTCGTAGAAGCTGCAAAAATGGCTTATTCAATTGGAAATTGAAAGGGCTAGTGCCCTTTTTAATAGTCGAAAGTGATTGAAGGGCAACTAACCCCCCTCTCACGCCCACCATTTCCCCCGAACACATCCAATCAAAATTTTGAGATATCCATTTTGTTTAACGTAGATGAAAGTTCTGGAAATTAGGTCTTTTAGGATTATAACCCCCGCAGAGCCCCCAGTGCAAGGGTTGTAAGTTATGCCCTGGGGGCATTTAAGGTTCATACAGAAAGTTGTTGTAGAAATTTCGAGAAGGGCTCATTTGATTGGAAATTGAAAGGGCTAGTGCCGTTTTTAATAGTCGAAAGTGAGTGGAGATTAATTAACCCCCCTCTCACGCCCACCATTTCTCCATACACATTTAATCAAAGTTTAGAGATAGCCATTTTGTTCAACGTAGCTGAAAGTTCTGGAAATTATGTATTTGAGGATGACGAACCCCCCAGACCCTCCAGAGCAAAGGTTGTAAGTTATGCCCAGGGGGCATATAAGGTCTTTAGAGATAGCGCTGTCGTAAAAACTTCAAAAGGGGCACATTCAATTGCAAATTGAGAGGGCTAGTGCCCTTTTTAATAGTCGAAAGTGATTGGAGGGTAACTAACCCCCCTCTCACGCCCACCATTCCCCAAACACATCCAATCAAAATTTTTAGATAGCCATTTTGTTAAACGTAGTAGAAAGATCTGGAAACTAGGTCTTTAAGGATGAGAACCCCTCTCTCCCACAGCCCTGAGGGCAAGGGTTGTAAGTTATGCCCTGGGGACATACAAGGTTTTTATTGAAAGCGTTATCGCAGAAACTTCAAAAGGGCTCATTTGATTGGAAATTGAAAGGGCTAGTATTTTTTTAATAGTTGAAAGTGATTACAGGGTAACTAACCCCCCTCTCACGCCCACCATTCCCCAAACACATCCAATCAAAATTTTTAGATAGCCATTTTGTTAAACGTAGTAGAAAGTTCTGGAATTTAGGTGTCTGAGGGTGACAATCCTCCTCACAGCCATTAGGGTAAGGGTTGTAATATATGCCCTGGGGTCATATAAAGTGTTTATAGAAAGCGTTGTCGTAGAAACTCAAAAAGGGCTCATTCGATTTGAAATTGAAAGGCCTAGTACCTTTCTAGGTCTTCCGTTTTTTAATGGTCGAAAGTGATTGGAAGGCTTGACGTTTTTATAGTAAAGATCTATGTGGGTACAATGTATTATTATTTTTTTTTTTGTTTAGACCAGGGCACTACGTATCGAATGAGTTGTCGTAGGAACTCTGAAAAAGGCTCATTCGATTGAAAATAGAAAGGGCTGATGCGCTTTTTAATAGTAGAAAGTGATTGGAGGGCAACTAATCCCCCTCCTACACCCACCCTC
Source organism: Artemia sinica (assembly GCA_027921565.1). Taxonomy (NCBI): domain Eukaryota; kingdom Metazoa; phylum Arthropoda; class Branchiopoda; order Anostraca; family Artemiidae; genus Artemia; species Artemia sinica. The sequence continues at coordinate 15,755,663 of CM051258.1, forward strand.
CCATTTGCCCATTATGTTTAAAACTAAATGTTGCCTTAAGATTAAACCAAAATGCACTGTATTAATGCTAATTCCCAATAAGGCATCTCAGGAGTATCCCAAGAATGACTGAGGGTAATATGTTCAAACTTTTGGGGCTACTTCTGCTCTTAAAATTTAACCAAACCAAAATAGCGTAAGTGTATCCAGGCTATCAAAGAAAGTAAACAGATTTTTTTGCGAATAGTATCAAGTTTTCCGTTTCAGGCCAACTAGAGAAGGTATAAAACTAAATTAAACACTACTATTTGTGTCCAGATTTTTAAAAGGGTGTAGTTTGTTAAAAATTGCCGAAATTTTATTTCCAGCATACAAATAGCAGGCCAAATTTTAAAGTATGAAAAAGACGAAAAGATTTAAAGTATTATTTTCTTTTTCCCTTCAAAGACTATTTCAATATAAAACGAACAGAAATTAATTAAAAAAAAAAAAATTTCCACAAAATAAGTTTTTCAAAAAAAAGTAAAGAACTCCATTAAACCAAAAATGAGCAAAAATAAAATCGAATAATCTACCAAGCGTTAAACTACAATAAATCAGCATCAATGAATAAATGAAACCCAAAACGAACAGAAATCGTAGGCAGCGCGCTAGCGCTGCCTAAGTAAAGAACGATGTGGGCACAATGTGTTTTTTTTCTCCATACCCGGGCACTTCGTATCGAAGGAGTTGTCATAGAAACTTTGAAAAGGGTTCTTTCGATTGGAAATTGGAGTGGCTAGTGCCCTTTTTAATAGTCGAAAGCGATTGGAAGGCAACTAGCCCCCTCCACCCATGCCCATTATTCCCCCAAACATATCCAATCAAAATTTTGAGATAGCCATTTTGTTCATCGTAGTTGATTTCCAGAGAGAAAATATGTTTTTGAGGAGGACACTCCCCCACAACCCCCAGGGCAAGGGTTTTAAGTTATGCCCTGGGGGCATATAAGGTTTTTATAGAAGGCGTTGTCGTAGAAACTTCAAAACAGGCTCATTCGATTGGAAATTCAAAGGGCTAGTACCCTTTTTAATAGTTGAAAGTGATTGGAGGGCAACTATCCCCCTCCAACCACGCCCATCATTCCCCCAAACACATCCAATCAAAATTTTGAGATAGCCATTTTGTTCATCGTAGTTGATTTCCAGAGAGAAAATATGTTTTTGAGGAGGACACTCCCCCACAACCCCCAGGGCAAGGGTTTTAAGTTATGCCCTGGGGGAATATAAGGTTTTTATAGAAGGCGTTGTCGTAGAAACTTCAAAAAAAGCTCATTCGATTGGAAATGCAAAGGGCTAGTGCCCTTGTTAATAGTCGAAAGTGATTGGAGGGTAACTAACCCCCATCTCACGCCCACCATTCCCCAAACACATCCAATCAAAATTTTTAGATATCCCTTTTGTTCAACGTAGTTGAAAGTTCTGGAAATTAGGTCTTTTAGGATGACGACCCCCTCAGAGCCCTCAGTGCAAGGGTTGTAAGTTATGCCCCGGGGCCATGGGCGTAGGCAGCATTAGGCAGCATATTGTCTAGGGGGGGGCAGTCGATAGTGTGATGGAGTTTTATCAACTGCTTTTTCCAAACCATCTGCTTTTTCAGCCGTATCTAATGTAAATTTGAAGGTCTAGGGGGGAGGGGGCAGCTGCCCCCACCTGCTCCCCCCCCCTCCCTACGCCCATGCCTGGGGCATATAAAGTTTTTATTGAAAGCGCTGTCGTAGAAACTTCAAAAGAGCTCATTCAATTGGAAATCAAAAGGGCTAGTGCCTTTTTTAACAGTTAAAAGTGATTGGATAGCGACTAAAACCCCTCTCACAAATTGGAAACTTACTCATAATTAGTAACAGCAGAGCCTCCATCCCCCCAGGTGTTTTGTGCGATTTGGTCTCTTGGTCCAAAGACACATAATTCAAAAACTTCATGAATTGAAGTTATCAAGTATTTTGCAGGTTGCATCAAGACATGGCTAATTGTAGACAGAGAAAAGCCAAGACAGATAGTCCAAATAATTGAGAGGCAAATGTTTAAATGGCTGGGGCTGGTTTGGAAATGGCTGGGGATGGCAAATGTTTAAATGGATGGTTTAAACGATTGGGTCTCTTGGTCGAAAGACACATAGCCTAATTCTGCACAATACAATAAACAGTGTTGCACCTGTAATTGAAATTTATCTTACAGGTTTTTTTTCTTTTAATCGAAACCGGAGTAATTCAGTCAGGATTAGAAAAAAACAGATGATCAGAGGAAAAATATAAAGAAGAAAAGGATACACATGAGCCAAAAATTTGTTTTTGTCAATTGATAACTGTTTCCTGTTTCTTTAGCCTTTTTATTCTTTTCATCTTTTTTTCTTTTTGTGGAACGAAATGAAAAAAGTGACAACTAATTGTATCTTCTTTTCTGGTGTTAATTTTTTGGCTGTTTAAAAATGCCAACTATTATGAATTCAGTTTTGGACAATGTAAACTTCTCTTTCTATTGAGATTATCAATTTAAGAGGAAATGTTTTTAGAAGATAGGGATTTGCCTTCTTTCTCACTTCTTACATACATCACATTTGTTAAAATAAAGCAAATATGTATCACAGGATGATGATGAAATCGCTAAAGAAATTAAACACATAAGAAAACATTGAACGAAAAACTAATTGGATGTATTACTAATTGGTTGTGAGAATAATAGCCACAAACCAATGAGGACACAGCTTGTGTTATAACAATCTTCCTTTACTCCTCTATGTACTTGTTGTGAAAATTGTACTGCGAAATTTGTGAAAACGTACTGCCTGTGAAAATCGACAAAATCAGAAGCTTTTCTGCACATATGAAAGGTTTTTCACCTGATTGCAGTCTTTCATAAGTATTCAAACAACTTGCAAAGAACACTTCTCAAATACATCACATACATACATACATACATACATACATATAATTGGCTACTCATCCGTATGCCATCTTTGGTGTTTGTTCAAATTTCCTGCTTGAGGAAAGGTTTGGTCACATATGCATTCTTTGATGGGTGTTCAAATTTGATGAGTGAGAAAAGGTCTTGTGACATAAATCACATTTAAACGGTTTCTCACCCGTATGTACTCTTTGGTGCTGGTTCAAACTTCCTGCTTGAGAAAAGGTCTTGCCACAAACATCACACGTAAAAGGTTTCTCACCCGTATGAATTCTTTGATGTGGTTTCAACTGTCCTGCTTGAGAAAAACTTTGGTCACAAACATCACACTTAAACGGTTTCTCACCTGTATGCACTCTTTGGTGCTGGTTCAAAACTGCCACTCGTGAAAAGGTCTTGTCACATACATCACACTTAAACGGTTTCTCACCCGTATGTACTCTTTGGTGCTGGTTCAAACTTCCTGCTTGAGAAAAGGTCTTGTCACAAACATCACACGTAAAAGGTTTCTCACCCGTATGAATTCTTTGATGTGTGTTCAAATGTCCTGCTTGAGAAAAAGTTTGGTCACAAACATCACACTTAAACGGTTTCTCACCCGTATGAATTCTTTGATGTGTGTTCAAATGTCCTGCTTGAGAAAAAGTCTTATCACATACCTCACATTTATATGTCTTTTTCTTTTTAAGAGTTTTTTGATATCTTTTCAATTTTTTAGACTTTTTACTTTGCAGGCAACTTATCAAACTTATCAAACCTCTTTTCTGATTTTCTAAACCTTTTCCTTCCGATTCAGATACACAACCATTTGAGAAACCGCTCGAAGAGAGATTCTTTGAAACATCTAGTGACGTATTTCCCTGTACGTGTAGCACAGATACGTGTGGTGAAATGTGACCTAAAATTAAAAAGTCTACAGAATTAAAAAAAAACGAATCAAACAATAAATCAGAACTCAAAATACGGAAAACAAAAAAACACATCTTTCAATATGTTTAAAAGTGTACACAGTAAAAAAACCGAATAAAAACAAATATCTAAACTCAAAACAACTCAAAACAAAACATAAAACCAAATATCTAAACTAAAAAAAACTCAAAACAAAACATAAATCTTTCAATATTTTTTAACAACTAAGAGCCTACAGAGTTAAAAAAAAAAAATAAAACAGTATACCTTTCAATAGGTTTTAACAACTAATTTTAGTTTTGATCCCTCTTCTCTCCCTCAAGGTGATACTATAACTAGCTTTTAAAATTAGTTTTTCTAATTTAACAAAATAAGTGAAATGAAACCTCAAAGGATCAAAAGTATACCCAGGGGTAAACCAAATCATATTTTTTTTCATTGTTTTTCACTGTATATTCAAAGGATTTATCCCTATTTGAACTATTTTTTACGACCTGTGGAAAACAGTATTTTCGTCATTTTTTTTTAAATCCAATCAGACTCGCTATTTTGTTCTAGCTAGAAAGGCACTTCAATCTAGCTTCTTGAAAGTTCATTAAAAAAGCCAATTTTCTGCTTCTTTCAAATTCTTGAAATCTGAAATCAAACTTGAAATCAAAATATTAGACAGAATTATCTATTAATTTATAAAGAAATATATACACTATAAATATGAATTGTATAATCTATATAGTCATGTAGTTTTAAGGCTTAATATCAAGCTTATTGAAAAATAATAAAACCTACCAAACCATTTTCGAGTGAAAATTTAAAAATGTTCTTGAAAGACTACGAAAAAAGTTTGGCAAACATATGCATATTGGAATAAGATAAAACAAAAGTTCCATCTTAATATTAGGTCCCACTGCATATTTTTGTCGAATAATATATTGTCCAATACATTTCAATCAACAAAAACACAATGTTTCAGATGTACCTTCATTGTTAGAATATTTGGATTCCAGGGTGTCGTATTCAAATTTACATGGTCCTGAAATGCTAGGTAAATTAAGCAAAGGAACATTTTCCCGCTTCGGTGACAAATGATGGTGTGGAAAATGAAAGGGCTTCTCGCTGTAACCTGGTAAAGCATCTTCAACTTCTAAAAGGAAATTTAAATTTATCAGACATAGAAAAACTTAATAGTAAAGCTTACTAAACAAACCTGACAGCTTTTTCTTTTTAGTTACGTGTAAAAATGTAAATATACAGACATTACATGTATACATTAAATCAGATGTATATGCAGGTTTTTTCACAAATTTTTTTTAAAATCTACTTTTTATAAAGCAAAAGAAAACCAGAAACATTTGACAAAATTCATTAACATGGAACGAATTAAAACCTGATATTCATTGCAAAACAAATTCATAGCATAGAACGAGTTGCTGGATAAGTGTAGGTTAAGGATAACGTATTGAATAAAAAAACAAAACATTTTACAGCTAGACAATCATAAAAAAAAAATAAAAGTAAAAGAATACCAATCGATCTGTGTTAGTTCTGCAAACATAAAATACAAAATATAGCCTCCCAAAGTTTAGAAGCTGAATTCAACTAAGTTTATTCCTCTCTTAAATGTATTATAATTAGATATTCCCATTTCAACCCCCATAGCTACCCCTGCTTTGGTAGAAATATTCCGCTCATCATAACTGCACAGAGAAAAGATTGTCAGAAAGTTTCTCCACCGGATGATTACTTGTCTCACCAAACTTAAAAATTAAAGCCAATAAATTTAATTTAAATGTGTTTTGGGTCGCTTTTATCATCCCAAAGCTCTTAATTGCTAGATCCTAGAACATTTACTCCTACTACTACTAACAACTCACCACAGCACCAAGCCGCCAGAGGCAAACACAACTTCACAAGCTTCTCCTCGATCCCAATCTATTCAATGCTTCCCTCTTTACAACCTCCCTGGAAGTTCCCATTTCCTTTAAATATTTTTATGACATCCTCCCACCCCAACCGCGGACGACCTGCTTTCTGTTTAGCCTTAGACGATTGGCCAAAAGAACAATCTTTGGCAATCTGTCATCCTTCATCCACAAAACGTGCTCTAGCCATCTCAACCTTTCTCGAATTGTAGCCCTAGAAAGCGGAATCACTTTTCGAACAGCCTAAGGTTTGAAATACAGTGAGTCAGCCTGGTACTCAGAAAAATCCGCAGGTAATTTTTCTGGACAACATCTAACAAATCTTAATCCGCTTTTTGGAGCACCCATGCTTCAAAGCCATATCTGACCACTGTCATCACTGTAGCTTTCAAAATTCTAATCTTACTAGCAAACTTATCTTCCTATTCTTCCAAACTTTTTTTTTAACTGTGAAAAAGCACCCTTAGCCTTGGCTATTCTATTTTTAATATCTTCACTGCTCCCACCGTCTTTACTAATAATACTACCAAGGTAAGTGAAGCTGTCCAGGAGATCAATATTTTCGTTACCCAACGTCACTTTTTCATCTTCACTTATTCCAAGCCTTAGTGACTTTTATTAACATTAATTTTTGAACCTATTTTTGCTCCCTGAGCTCGCAAAACCTCTAAAAGTTCATTCATTTTGCTCAATCTTTCATCTAGGTTGCTTAAATCTTCAGCATAATCTAAGTCCAGGACTTTTTTCCCTTCCCATTTGATTCCGTGCTCTCCCATTCTCTTTCCTGTGCTTCTTAAGACAAAGTCCATCAAAATGTCCATATGAAGGAGGATAGAACACAACTCTGCTTAACTCCTGATTGAACACAAAACCAGCTGCTAACTTCATTTCCTATCTTGACCACACCAGTGTTATTTTCGTCTATAGCACTAATCATTTTTGTGTGTTTGTCTTGTATACCATACAAGGATAAGATCTTCGCTAAAGCTCTTCTATCAACAGAATCGAACCCTTGCTCATAATCTATAAAACTGAGGACCAAAGGTGTTTGATAACTCAGGCACTTCTCAAATATTAACCTAGGAGTAAAAATTTGGTCAACACATCTTACCTTTTCCAAAACCGCACTGTTCTTCTCTTCTAACTTTAGGAGAGAAGTATCTCTTCTATATGATACATTTAAGTATCATATTACAAAGTGCTACCTACAGAGGGTAGACTAATGCCTTGATAATTACCACAGTCATTCTTATCATCTTTCTTATACAGAGGAATAATTAAGGTTTTCCTAAATTTGCTAGGTACTTCCCCTTTAAAAAAATACATATTTTCCCCTTTAAAAACAAAATCATATTCATAATCTTTAGTAACTTATTTCTAACCTCAGAGCCACCATATTAAAGAAACTCATTTACCACAGTATCAGCACCTGGAGCTTTATTATTTTTAATCCTTTTTGTACTGTTGCTAATTCTTCCTCAAAAAACAAATCTTGCTTCACGTTTAAGGCATCAAAAAATTTTTTATTTTCCACTATATCTTTTCCTGCAACTCTATCTTGGTTTAGCAAAAACTCAACATTTTTCTTTAACCCTTTCCTTATCACTAATTGTGGTCCTGTTCCAATCCTTGACTGGGACAAGTCCGGATTGACTACTCCCTCTCAATTTATTAACATGCCAGTACAATATTTTACTATTGTGTCGTCTAGCTGTATCTTCCAGATCCTCGGCAATTTTATCCACGGCCTCCACTTCACACCTCCTTAGTTCATATTCTAACGCTTTCTCTGCTTTCTTTACATTCGTTTTGTTTTCATATGATCTTTCACTCAGATAATTCTTATATTTGCCCCATCTCCAGTCTATTAAACATAAAGCCATAGCTTTTCTTTTATTCTGTAACAGAAAATTCAACTGTACAACTTACCGTTTTTAATAAAAGAATTCTCAGAAACTGTGATGGGATTGGCCATTTTCGGAATTTGTGGCAAGTCCATCAAAATTCTTGTAGCAAATTTAATGCAAATTATGAGAAGTATAATACTATCATCGAAACTTGGATACAACACAGATTTTAGTCAGGAGAGCCCTAAAACAAAAAAGAAATAAGGATTGATGACTAATAATGACTTTTAACCACTGCAGAGCAGATTTTATCTTAATATAATTGAAAGCAGCTCCTTCAACAGTCAAAGGAATTACAAATCTGATTATTTTTTTTTAACCCTTTAGAAGAAGAATGTGACACAATTGCCATGATGGCAATTAAGTTGAAGATATATGAACACCCTAATTTCATTTTCTTTTGCTTAAATTCCGTGTCTTTGTATTTTTTTTTAATATGCACAATAACAGTCACCGTCTATATTATCCTGCTGTCTAGAATCAGTTATAGTTTTGTTTTGAAACTAAGCCTGTTACCATGACAACATAATTAAAGAGAGGGAGCAAGTTATTGGGAATATGTTATATATAAAGGAATGCGATTTCAGGAAAAAAAACTTAATGTATTTATTTAAAAAAAAGAAAATAGTGGATAAAAAGCAAACAAAAGCAGAAGCACCTGACAAATCAGTTTTTCAATTGTTTTTCCAGACATTAAAAATAATAAAAATTAAAATGTATTGATGATAAATATCTTATCTCTTTTATATAAATTTCTTATATATTTTAGAAGAATTACTGATATTGTTTGCAGGATACACAGCAATTAGTTTGAAGGCAGGCAATGAGGAGGACCTCCAATGGTCCCTTGAAACTGTTGCTTTGAATGCAAATTCTTGGTTTCATGCTAATCGGCTAATACCTAGCCTACAGAAGTTGGAATCCAGAATCCTGGAGTCCCCTCCTGGATTTTGAAAAATACAGTTTTGAGGAGTATTTTCATGAAAAAAAAACATAAATCCCACTCCACTAAAAACATTTGTACTGTATTGGAGTACAGAGGAAAAGAAAGCAAGAAAGGAAGAAGAAAGAAAGAGAAGAACAAAGAAAATACAAGAAAAATCATTGACTTGTGGAGATATGGATGGGATTTACAAAACAAAATGTTGATAAATTAATAATCCATTCAATCCCTGCTACTTTAGGTGAAAAGGAATATCTCTTTCAATCTCTTTTTATGTGTATAGTGATGATGATTCAATTGCTAAATAAAATACCTTTTATTTGTTGGCAATCTGGGGAAGTTAAGATCCTAATCTGAGTCTTGATTTCTTATTTTTAACAAACAGAAAAAGAAATTTATTCCTAGCTCTTGATAAATGGCTATGCTTAGTTTCAACCAGAAGTGTCATGCTATGGAAAAAACAATCTATAGGTTTGATTTTTTAAAACCATATGCCCAAATTAAGGTGAAAAATGTGTTGCAAATTAAGAATATACAGAAACAAAAAATACGTTTTAGTTTAAGATAAACTTTCTGTCTTGCTAGGGTCTGTTAAAAAAGGTCCGGGATTGTTATTGATTTATTTTGAACTATTTGGAGCCCTCGTAAATGTGAAGGAAAAATCAATATCCCAAGCACTCAGGAAACATTGAAAAAACATTCAACTAATGAAAAATATAAAGTACTCAAGATTTGGTTTGGAAACAGAAACTTTAATCTATGCAAACAACCCAGATTCCTGGAAACTGTTGCCACGTGTTTATTAATATGGGCTTTAAACGACAAAGCTGAATCTACATAGATTCCTAAATATCTAAATACATCCACTCTTTCTATGGCGGAAATTCCAATTTTTAAAGTTCAAAATGACACATGCCTCACTGACCTCGAAGCTTTCCCAAAAACAATAAATTCTTACTTCTCTAGGTTAAGTATTGGTCAATCAGCATGAAACAAAGAATTTTCATTCAAAGCAACAGTTTTGAGGGACAACCATAGGTCCTCCTCATTTCCCATCTTCTAACTTATTGTTGTGCCATTTGCAAACAATATCAGCCATTCTTCTTCTAAAGGCATGCAATTTGGAAGATCATTTATATTAATGAAAAAAAAGCATTGGCCTAATAACAGACCCCTAGGGTACCCCTAAATTTTCTAGTGGGAAAATATGATATGATTCCTTGCCAACTTGGACTTTAAAACTTCTTTCAGATAAATACAATCTCATAAATCAGGGGCTATTTCACAAATTTGTATATTTTCCAAATTGTCAAGAAGAATTGCGAGGTCTATTGTATCAAAAGCTTTTTTAATGTAAAAAAAATAGTTGCCACCAGATAATTATCATCCATAGCCTCCGATAAAAAATGATGTAAAGCAGGTACTTCTTGCTTTGTTGACCAACCACTCAAGAAACCAAACTAATTGGGAGAAAAAAAAAATAATTCTTTACCAGAAATGAAGTAAACCTAATCTTTACTGTTGTCTTTATGCAATTTCTGTAGCCTTAGGGAAATAGGTATGTATAAAGTAAGGAAAGGAGCTTGAAAACACCTTCCATACAGATATTTTAAGCTCTGAAATTATTTGAAGGACCTTAAATTACCAGTTTTAGACCATCAACTTGGTAAAAGCCTAGAATTGAGGTTGTTGAGAAGGAAAAATTTTAAGATAAATCTTCTTACTTCATAACATGCCAAACAATTGTAGTTACACGCTTAAACAACAGCTAGACTATGCTTTACCTTCCCTTCTTCTTAATATTCCAATATATATTCTTTTCCAAATTATATATTTCCCATGAGCTTTTCTGGTTCTTGATTTTGCCACAGATAGTTCAGTTTATGTGTAAACCAGGAGCGTAATTTGCTATGGGGCAGAAGGGAGGGGGGCAACTGCCCCTCTCAGACCTCAGTTTACCCGCCCCCTCCAACCCCACTTTGTTAATAAATAACAGAAAATATAGCTATTTTAAAGATTTGTTGATTGTTTTTTTTTTCAATTGGATCATAATAAATCAATGCCTCTTGAATATATCAGCAACTCAAGGCTTGATAAAGAGTCAGGATAAACTATAATGTTATTTGAATTAGCAATCAAAGGTTGGTTTTCCATAAGGTGTTCTAATGACATGATTATGGCATTTAACTCTGCAGACATTATAGATACATTATTATACAACTCTCACCCATTGCAATTTTCAGGGGAGGAAGGAAAGCACCACTTGCTACCTTCTCATTCATTTTGGACCCATCAACAAATATTTGGAAATGGTTTTTGTAAGTAATTGTATTAAGTTCAGCAAATTTTTTCTGGACAAAAGCAATGGGGGTTAAATCTTTAGTCCACTTTGAGAAATCGGTATTTATTATGGGGATTGACCAATTCCATGGAGGGGATTGGGGGAAAGTAGGTGAAATAGACTTTGCGGATACAGGGAACTTCTTCTGAATATTGGCATACTCATCTGCAATGCCTCTATACATGGCTGGATTTCTTAACCAATTACCTAGGGTGTGTGAGCTATTTGATTCAATTTTTGTAAGATGTTTTATCAAGAGAAAGCTACATCTCTCCCTTATTGTTGTTAATCCACTCTCCATAAGCAGAAACTTGGTGCTTGTGGGTTACCTAAGACCAAATATGAGACGTATTATATCGTTTTGTATTGTTTCAATTTTTGCATCTGGGTCTTTGCACAAGCACCATAGATGATGAGCCCATAGTCAATATGGGGTCTTATATGTGATTTATAAAACTGGAGTAAGGTTTTCTCCTTAGAGCCCCAGGGTGTGAAAAGAAGTCTTTTTAGTATACTTGTTTTTCTATAGCATTTTTTTATTGTGTTTGAAATGTGGAGGTGGAAGTTAAGTTTTTGGTCAAGCATGAGACCTAGGTAATTAATATGATTATCTTCTGGAATAGTTGTTCCATTTAGAGTTAATCTTGCATTAACATGATTTCGCTTTCGGTGAAATTGGATTATTTTTGACTTGACAGGTGCAATGGGTAAATCTGAATGTTGAGAGAATTTTTCAAATTGGAAAAGTGACTTTTGCAGCTTTGACTGTGCAGTCTCAAAGGTGTTGCCAGATGACCATAGTACCAGATCATCAACATATTGTAGATTCGTGTGGGGGAGGTTCATGTCCCAGAGATACAGGGCAAAGAGGAGGCAGATGAGGACTGCTCCCTGAGGAGGCCTTTGGTTATTGTCTTTTGGGGTGAAGAGGCTGAACCTACACATACAATGAAACTTCGCAATTCTACGAAATGTTTTATAAAAGATACTAGCTTGAGGGGTAGTCCAAGGTTTGCAAGTTTATTTAAAAGGATTTGATGGTTCACATTGTCATATACCCCTTCAAAATCTAGGAAAGCTGCAACTAGGACATTATTTTTTTGAGAATGATTCATTTATTGCATTTGTTAACAATATGAAAGCATCTGTTGAGGAATGGTGTTTCCTGAAATCAGTTTGAGTGTGAGGGATCATATTATTTTTTTCAACAAACCAGAGGAGTCAATAATAGATCATTTTCTTCATCACAGGAGTAATCATTATGGGCCTATAGGACTCAGGGTTATTTTTGGGTTTATTTTTCTTTAGGATTGGTAGGAGGGACGAACATTTCCAGATATTGGGGAACATAGATGAAGCCCAAGCATGATTATAACAATTTGTAAGTTCCTGTTTATATGAAGGGGTGAGATTCTTTATCCATGTAGGGTATGTATTGTCATAGCTGCCGCTAGTCTTGGTCCTAATATGATGTATTGCATTATTCATTTCCTGGATTGAAAATGGGCTGGTTATATACTCGGATCCTGGGCGAGTTTCGTAATTTGTGTTCATAGGAATTGGGGACGTTTTGCTGCAATTATGTGATGTTAGCTTATTAACAAAAAGAGTGGCAAACAGCTTAGCCTTTTCATTATCATTGTCATAATGGGTATTATTATGTATAAGCTCATACAGGAGTGGGTTGGGGGAAGTCTTTTTCCCACAGATGTGGCTTATGACTTTATGTATAATTGGCTCACGTGTTTCTTTGGAGAGATTATTTGCAAAATTATTCCAGTAGTTATATTTAGCATTTATTATAGTCTTTTTTAGATTAGATTCTGCTTGTAATTTTTTTAAATATGTAGTAGGTGATGTTTTTTTTAGGAATGTTCTTCTAACTGCCTTTTTTGTTCTCCATTTATTTTGGCACTCATTTGTCCACCATGCTTTGGGAATGTGTTTAGGGAAGGTTTTCCTGGGTGTTGTCCTGTGGATAGCATGATTAGCTGTATTTATTAGTAAAGATGCCAAAACTTCAGCATGTGTGTCAGCTGTTGCGTTTGAAATGCATGAATTTTGGGTGAAACTTGTAATTTCATCTTTTAGCTTATTTTGGAACATAGGCTAATTTGCTTTAGTGTTGATATATTTGGAGGTATGTGATAGAGTTTCAGCAGGTTCATTTAGGGAGCAAACTATGGCATAGTGGTCAGTAAATAGACTATCAATTTTATTTATATAAATTTTATTCAAAATATTTAATGACACAGTTTGTAGGTCAATTATAGAGAAACTGCCACTTTTGGGGTTGAAATATGTATTCAGGCTTGGAGGGGTAGCAACAGCTAATTCAATATTATTTGAAGTCATACGCTCAATGAACTTACCAGCTTTATTTGCGGGTTTATTCCCCCACAAAAGGCTGTGGGCATTAAAGTCTCCACAAATAATGATATTTTTCAACATATTAGAATTATTTATATAGGCCTAACTGAAGAAATCCATGGCATCTGTGGTTTGGCCATTAGGGTTGTAAAAGCTTATTATGTAAGTTTTTGTATTATTCAGCCAAACACTGATACTAATTGCATCAACATCATTTACAAAATCTGGAAAGTTGATGCCACAGAATTTTAAATTATTATTAATTATGAAAGCTACTCCACCTCCTTTTCTCTCTGATGATCTATCCTTTCTCAGGATAGTATATCTCAGAGACTTAATTTGTTGATTTTGGTTTAAATGAGTTTCCTGGAAGCAAGCAATATCAATCGAAGTATTATTCATAAAAGATATTAGTTCATTTAACTTATTTTCTGTAAGTGATCTTACATTCCACTGGAGTGTTAATATGTGTGTGTTGTTGATTTAATTTTCATATGACTGTGTATCAATGTTCAGCTTTGTTAATAGTACAGCAAGATCTTTTTTTGCTTGAATGAGCATATGATTAGGGATGTAGATTTTTGCCAATTCAGCAATTATTTTTGTTTTCTGTTGACATTGTATATTCATGGCCTGAACTGCATTGCAGTTTAGAATGAATAAGCATATACTTGGGGTTTGTATGTTTGGTTGTGCATCCGGTTTGTCAGTTAAGGGATTAATTCCTGGTAGTGTTTCTGGTTTGTTTCTTCTTGGGAGGGGGGGGGGGGGCAGGCTGACCAAATCTCACTAGCCAAGGAGGCTTGTTGGCTTGGTGATTCTTTCTGATAGAGATGTGAGCTAGGGGGCTTAAAGGATAGTGTTTTGTAAGGGATACTTGATGTATTGGGAGTGTTTGACTTGGGAGTTTTATTTGATTTCATTATGGGTTTTATTTGGTGTGGTTGGGCAGCATTTGCTTCCATAGCTGCAAAAGGGTATGGATGGCCTTCTCTGTTGCTGTTTGGAGTGTTAGTGCTCTTTTCTTATATGCAGGGCATAGTGATTTATTGGTAGGTTCATGTGGGCCTTTACAATTGATACATGTAGGCTGAGTATTGTTGCAAGTTGTCAACTCTTTAGGATGGGAGCCATTACAATTACTACAGGCTAGGAGAATTTCATTACATTTATTTGTTGTGTGTCCCAGTTTCAGACACTTCTGACACTGGATAGGCTTAGGCTTGTATTCCTTGTGCGGTTTGATTTGCCCAAATAGGAATAACTTTTCTGGGATGACCATAGTACCAGATCATCAACATATTGTAGATTTGTGTGGGGGAGTTTCATGTCCCAGAGATATAGGGCAAAGAGGAGGCAGCTGAGAACTGCTCCCTGTGGAAGGCCTTTGGTTATTATCTTTTGGGGTGAAGAGGCTGAACTTATACAAACAATGAAACTTTGCAATTCTATGAAAGATTTTATAAAAGATACTAGCTTGGGGGGTATTCCAACGTTTGCAAGTTTAGTTAAAAGGATTTGGTGGTTCACATTGTCATATGCCCTTTCAAAATCTAGGAAAGCTGCAACTAGGACATTATTTTTTAAAATGGGTTTTGAAAAGGGTTTCTTGGAGGCATATTATGTCTATGTTTTCAGAAGAAGTATATTTAAGAAGGTTGGTAAGTCTATGTCAGGGGGATCCTGGGAAATCAAATATAAAAATTAGTCTATTATTGTTTAATAATAGAATATATATATCATTGATGAAATCACCTATATTCAGGCAGTTAAAGACAGCTTTGAACAATTTGGCATCATTGATTGAAGAGAGTTTGCTTTGTGTTAGTTGGTCAATATTAGGGGTTAGCTTAAGGCGCTTGAATATAGCAGATAAAGTTAGCCATCTTTTTTATGGTTGAGAGTTGCCACTGGGCAACCAAAAAGAACAAGGTTGAGGGTCTCGTCGTGGGTTTGGCATAGACAAAAAAGAGGGCTCGTTACCATTGGAGTGGTTGTTTTGGAAATGATAAGTTTGGCAGTAAGACTAGTAGCATTTGATTGTATTATGTGGTATATCTTTGAGTCTTTCTGGGATGCAAATGTAGAAAGGTTTGGTGGGCTTTGGTTTGCTAGATAAATTTTTAGGCGCCAATGGTTTATCTCTTACTGGGATAGGCCTTCCAGATATTATTTCAAGCTGAAGGGCAGATTTAGCTATTTCATCTGCCTTGTGGTTTCCTTTAATTCCCATATGACTTGGGATATATTGGAATTTTGTGGATATACCTTGTTTAAGTAATTGGTTCAAAAATACAAAAGTGGTAGAGATTTCATTGTCTGGGTAGTCTGAATACTCTGGTGATATTGATGCAGGGGCTGATTTTGAGTCTGAATAAATTATAAGAGGGATGTTTCTTGGAGGGTTTGGCATCTTTATAATGATTTCCAATGCAATGTTGATGGCAGCTATTTTGGCTGTAATGATACTCACATCATTTTGGAGCCTTTCTGCAGCTGCTGTACATTAAGGTGGGAAATGAAATTATCAATGATGGCTGGGTCACCAATTTTTGTGCATATGGCAAAATGGTCACTTAGGAGGTTGTCTACTCTGTTGACAGTAGTTTTATTTATTAAACTTGATGAGACTAATTGAAGGTCAATAGTTGAATAACTCCCACTTCTTTTGCTGAAGTAGGTATTTAGGTGTCTAGGAGTCACTAGTACTATATTGGTAAAATTGGTGACGAATTCCTCTATGTATTTTCCAGCATTATTTTGAGGTGAATAACCCCAGATAGGACTATGGGCATTGAAGTCCCCAACAACCACTAGATTTGAATTTGAGAATTTATTAGATATAAAATTGAAAAAATCATGTCCATTGTTGTTACCATTTGGATTATATAAGTTAATAACAGCGACCTCCATGTTTGCCAGCCACAACTTTACACCAATTGCATCAATATCATGACTGAAATCAGGGAGGCTTATACCACAGAATTTGAGGTGTGATTGTACAAGGATGGCAACTCCACCACCAATTCTATTGGAAGACCTGTCTTTTCTTAGGACATCATAACCAGGAATTTTTAGATTAACTGATGAGTTTAAATGGGTTTCTTGGAGGCATAGTATGTCTATGTTATGTGAAGAAGTATACTTAAGAAGGTCAGTAATTTTATAATCATTTAATGATCTCACATTCCATTGCAACATTGTGGTGGATAGAGGTAACTGAGGGTTAGCCATTGATAGATAGATTTAGTTTATTGAGTATAGTGCTGAAATTTGTGTTGTCTGTGTCCTTAAGATTTTTTGGGAAGTAGGTATTAGCCATCTCTTCTAGAATTGAGGATTTTTGATCTTCTGTGAGGGATGTTCTGGAGAGTGAGTTGAAGTTGAATATGTAGAGGCATAAGTTTGTAAGTAGATTTGGATTTTCTTCTGATGTTTCCTTTGGTGATTTTGATGAAGTTGGTTTTGCAGGTTTACTTATGGAAGATTCAGGGTCTTGGTCTCTGGCTGGAAGGGGGGGGGGGAAGTCTATGGTCTTGATTCCAGGGAATGTTTTTTGTGGTTGGGTCCTTGTAGCTTTTTGCTGTAGAGTTTTTTGATTAGGTTGTGTGTTTGATTCAGAGAATTCAGGTGTATCTGCATTGTGCACCATGAGTTTAATTTTTGCAAACTGAAATGGGATGTTTTCTTTTTCAGACAACCTGAGAGCCATTGATCTTGCCTTGTATTTTGGGCATACAGATCTGTTGTCAGAAGAATGGGGACCTTTGCAATTGATGCATGTTAATTTCTTGTTTGCACAGTTTGCTGTGTTTGGAGGATGGATATTTTGGCATAGGTTTCACCTTTTCAGGTTTGTTTTGCAGTGTTGTTTTGTGTGACCCATTATCAGACATATTTCACACTGTATTGGCTTAGCCTTGTACTCTTTGTAGGGCTTTATCAGGCCAAAGAGGGATACAGGTTCACTGAAGTTCTCTAGGGTGGATTCTAGGGTGAAAAGGTAGGATTTAGATGTGTATATGCCATCATTGTTGGGTTTTCCAAGTCTGGTGACTTTTGATACTGATATTTTTTGGCCTTTGCAGTTTATAAGGCCATCCTTTAAGTCAGTTTCAGAAATACCATTAGGGATATTGTATATGACAATTTTTGTTTGGGCAGGGGGAGGGCGAATCCATTGCTTTGAATGGACCTTAATGCCTCCAAGGGAGTTAAGTGACAAAAGAGTTGTTTTTGCATTTTCAAAGCCTGCTTGAATAGATATTAAGACTGAACCATCTCTGTTGATGTTGAGGTTGAAATTATTTTTCAGAATTTTGAAGAGCTCAAGTCGAATTGTTTGGATGTTTTTTATTTGGAACATGGTTTCAGGAGAGGTAGGCAGAATGTGGATGAAGTGCTCTCCTTCCAAAAAAGATGGGGGTGTGGTAGAAACTGTCTTTAATGGGGAGAAACTGGTGTACCGTTTTCTCTTGGATCTTTTAGAAGTGACTGTTTTGAAGCCATCATCACGGTGATTTGAGTCCTCAGAGTGGACAGTGACCATGGTTTCATTGGAGTCTGAGTCCTCAGAAAGGTCACTTGGTAATGGGGAGATGGGGCCTAGCACTTGGTTATTGGTATCTCCCTTCTCAGGGGGTAATTTCATTGGGATCATGGTTGAGATAAATTCCCCTCTTTGTATAAATCAAAATAATCAAGAAAACTTCACTTGATAGTCCTGTTTTCACAAAAATTTTTCAAATTCTCTAACACAATTATTTTTAATAAACAGTTAGATTTTCATGCAGTTCTTCAATCCTTCAGCCCAAGATTCGTGCTGGGGCACGGGTAAATGGCAGGAGTACGAATGACTCTCTTATTGGACTCTGAATTTATTGAAGTAATTGAAGTTATCAAGTATTTTGCAATAGGTTGCATAGGTTGCATCAAGACTGGGCTGGGTAATTGTAGACAGAGAAAAGCCAAGACAGATAGTCCAAGTAATTGAGAGGCAAATGTTTAAATGGCTGGGCACGGTAAATGGCAGGAGTATGAATGACTCTCTTATTGGACACATACTTGTCAGGTTAGTTTTTGGAAAGGCATGCCTGCCTAGAGTCTTGGCATGCTGATCAAGAATTTAAAAAAGAGGCAAACAAGACACACCCGCCTATGGTCTTAAGAAGGTTGACCAAGAATTTAAAATTGACATAGGACCATAAATTTGCTTGAAATAACAGGCAAAACAATCGTTTAAAGCCATCTTTATCTTTCAAAAACGTTCAAAATTCTAAAATTCTCTTTCAACGTTCAAATTTTCTAAAGCAATTGTTTTCTTCTTCTTCTATTTCACAGCAGGCGGGCTTTTCAGTTGATACTATTTAGCCCTTTTCCTTTTGCTTCATTCTGTGGGCTAAAGAGCTACTGGCTTGGTTGTCTCTTATTTATTAGATATTCTCAGATATCTTTCAGTAGATCTTTCGACTCAAGGAGTTCAAATATAAGATGATAGATATCGATTTCTGTGCTCTGTGTGCAGGTATAGTCGGCTAGGCTCTTGGCTGATAGTGAGATTCTGTGGTGTTTGGAGCACTTTAACAGTACACAATGCAAAGTATGCTGTGCAGACGTCAGCATATTACATTCAAATAGGCAGTGGTCAATTGTTTCATTATTCATAATACAATACCTGCAAAGAGGGGACAGGGAAACTGAACCACTTGAATTAGGAAACTGATACGAGAATGCAAGAAAGTTTAGTCCATTTGTTCCAGAACGAATTCTATGATAAATTTTAGAAAAATACTTATTGGGAAAGGGGGAAAGAGTAGGATTTCTTATTAAACATAATATCTGATAGTCTCCATCGGTAAATATCTCTAATGGGGATTGGTCTCCCACTTGGCTGGTCAATATTTATAGCATTTTTTGCTATTTCATCAACCTGATGATTACCACTTATACCAGAGTGGCTAGGAATATACTGAAGATAAGTTCTTATGCCACTTGAAGCAAGATTATCTCTAATACTAAGACAATGATAAGTGTCAATATCCAGCTTATACTGAGGAGCTGAAGACAGCAACTCAAGGCTTGATAAAGAGTCAGAATAAATTATAATATTATTTGAATTAGCAATCAAGGGTTTAAATTCAACAAGGTGTTCTAATGCCATGATTATGGCATTTAACTCTGCAGACATTATATATACATTATTATACAATCTCTCACCCATTGCAATTTTCAGGTGAGGAAGGAAGGCACCACTTGCTACCTTCTCATTCATTTTGGACCCATCAACAAAGATTTGGAAATGGTTTTTATAAGTAATTGTATAAAGTTCAGCAAATTTTTTCTGGACAAAAGCGATGGGGGTTAAATCTATAGTCCAGTTTGAGAAATCAGTATTTATTATGGGGATTGACCAATTCCATGGAGGGGATTGGGGGAAAGTAGGTGCAATAGACTTTGCGGGTACAGGCAACTTCTTCTGAATATTGGCATACTCATCTGCAATGCCTCTATACATGGCTGGATTTCTTAACCAATTATGTAGGGTGTGTGAGTTATTTGATTCAATTTTTGTAAGATATTTTATCAAGAGAAAGCTACGTCTCTCCCTTATTGTTGTTAATCCACTCTCCATAAGCAGAAACTTGGTGCTTGTGGGTTTCCTAAGACCAAATATGAGACATATTATATCGTTTTGTATTGTTTCAATTTTTTGCATCTGGGTCTTTGCACATGCATCATAGACGATGAGCCCATAGTCAATATGGGGTCTTATATGTGATTTATAAAACTGTAGTAAGGTTTTCTCCTTACATCCCCAGGGTGTGGAAAAAAGTCTTTTTATTGTAATTGTTTTTCTATAGCATTTTTTTATTGTGTTTGAAATGTGGAGGTGGAAATTAAGTTTTTGGTCAAGCATGAGACCTAGGTAATTAATATGATTAACTTCTGGAATAGTTGTTCCATTTAGAGTTAGTCTTGCATTAACATGATTTCGCTTTCGGTGAAATTGGATTATTTTTGACTTGACAGGTGCAATGGGTAAATCTGAATGTTGAGAGATATTTTCAAATTGGAAAAGTGACTTTTGCAGCTTTGACTGGGCAATCTCAAAGGTGTTGTCAGATGACCATAGAATCAGATCATCAGCATATTGTAGATTCGTGTGGGGGAGGTTCATGTCCCAGAGATATAGGGCAAAGAGGAGGCAGCTGAGGACTGCTCCCTGAGGAAGGCCTTTGGTTATTGTGTCTTGGGGTGAAGAGGCTGAACCTACACAAACAATGAAACTTCGCAATTCTATGAAAGATTTTATAAAAGATACTAGCTTGGGGGGTAGTCCAAGGTTTGCAAGTTTAATTAAAAGGATTTGGTGGTTCACATTGTCATATGCCCCTTCAAAATCTAGGAAAGCTGCAACTAGGACATAATTTTTTGAGAATGATTCATTTATTGCATTTGTTAACAATATGTAAGTATTTGTTGAGGAATGATGTTTCCTGAAGCCAGTATGAGTGTGAGGGATCATATTATTTTTTTCAATAAACCAGAGGAGTCGGTAATATATCATTTTCTCCATTATTTTCCCCATCACAGGAGTAATCATTATGGGCCTATAAGACTCAGGGTTATTTTTGGGTTTATTTTTCTTTAGGATTGGTAGGAGGGACGAACATTTCCAGATATTGGGAAACATAGATGAAGCCCAAGCATGATTATAACAATTTAGAAGTTCCTGTTTATACGAAGGGGTGAGATTCTCCGTCCATGTAGGGTGTATATTGTCATAGCTGCCGCTAGTCTTGGTCCTAATATGATGTATTGCATTATTCATTTCCTGGATTGAAAATGGGCTGGTTATATACTCGGATCCTGGGCGAGGTTGGTAACTTGGGTTCATAGGAATTGGGGGCATTTTGCTACAATTATTTGATGTTAGCTTATTAACAAAAAGAGTGGCAAATAGCTTAGCTTTTTCATTATCATTGTCATAATGGGTATTATTATGTATAAGCTCATACAGGATTGGGTTGGGGGAAGTCTTTTTCCCACAGATGTGGCTTATGACTTTATGTATAATTGGCTCATGTGTTTCTCTGGAGATATTATTTGCAAAATTATTCCAGTAGTTATATTTAGCATTTATTATAGTCCTTAGATTAGATTCTGCTTGTAATTTTTTTAAATATGTAGTAGGTAATGGTTTTTTTATGAATGTTCTCCTAGCTGCCTTTTTTGTTTTCCATTTATTTTGGCACTCATTTGTCCACCATGCTTTGGGAATATGTTTAGGGAAGGTTTTCCTGGGTGTTGTCCTGGGGATAGCATGATTAGCTGTATTTGTTAGTAAGGATGCCAAAACTTCAGCATGTGTGTCAGCTGTTGCGTTTGAAATGCATGAATTTTGGGTGAAACTTGTAATTTCATCATTTAGCTTATTTTGGAACATAGGCCAATTTGCTTTAGTGTTGATATATTTGGAGGTATGTGATAGGGTTTCAGCAGGTTCGTTTAGGGAGCAAACTATGGCAAAGTGGTCAGTACATAGACTATCAATTTTATTTATATAAATTTTATTCAAAATATTTAGTGACACAATTTGTAGGTCAATTGTAGAGAAACTGCCACTTTTGGGGTAGCAACAGCTAATTCATTATTATTTGAAGTCATACGCTCAATGAACTTACCAGCTTTATTTGCTGGTTTATTCCCCCACAAAAGGCTGTGGGCATTAAAGTCTCACAAATAATGATATTTTTCAACATATTAGAATTATTTATATAGCTGAAACAATCCATGGAATCTGTAGTTTGGCCATTAGGGTTATAAAAGCTTAATATGTAAGTTTTTGTATTATTCAGCCAAACACTGATACCAATTGCATCAACATCATTTACAAAATCTGGAAAGTTGATGCCATAGAATTTTATATTATTTTTAACTATTAAAGCTACTCCACCTCCTTTTCTCTCTGATGATCTATCCTTTCTCAGGATAGTTTATCCCAGAGACTTAATTTGTTGATTTTGGGTTAAATGAGTTTCCTGGAGGCAAGCAATATTGATGGAATTAATATTCATAAAAGATATTAATTCATTTAACTTATTTTCTGTAAGTGATCTTACGTTCCACTGGAGTATTGATATGTGTTGTGTTGTTGATTTATTTTTCATATGACTGTGTATCAATGTTCAGCTTTGTTAATAGTAAAGCAAGATCTTTTTTTGCTTGAATGAGCATATAAATAGGGATGTAGATTTTTGCCAATTCCGCAATTATTTTTGTTTTCTGTTGTTGTTGTATATTCATGGCCTGAACTGCATTGCAGTTTAGAATGAATAAGCATATATTTGGGTTTTGTATGTTTGGTTGTGCATCCAGTTTGTCAGTTAAGGGATTAATTCCTGGTAGTGTTTCTTGTTGGGAGGGGGTGCCAGGCCGACCTCATCTCACTAGGCAAGGAGGCTTGTTGGCTTAATGATTCTTTCTGATAGAGATGTGAGCTAGGGGGCTTAAAGGATGGTGTTTTGTAAGGAGTACTTGATGCATTGGGAGTATTTGACTTGGGAGTTTTATTTGATTTCAATATAGGTTTTATTTGGTGCGATTGGGCAGCATTTGCTTCCATAGCTGCAAAAGGGTATGGAATGGCCTTCTCTGTTGCTATTTGGAGTGTTAGTGCTCTTTTCTTATATGCAGGGCATTGTGATTTATTGGTGGATTAATGTGGGCCTTTACAATTGATACATGTAGGCTGTGTGTTGTTGCAAGTTGTCAACTCTTTAGGATGGGAGCCTTTACAATTACTACAGGCTAGGAGAATTTTATTGCATTTATTTGTTGTGTGTCCCAGTTTCAGACACTTCTGACACTGGATAGGCTTTGGCTTGTATTCCTTGTGCGGTTTGATTTGCCCAAATAGGAATAACTTTTCTGGGATATTAATTTTTTTCCTTCAGTGTAAATAAGAAAGATCTACTTGTTTTTAATCCATTAGAGTTGGGTTTACCCAGTTGAGTGACATCTTCTACAGGGATTGTGTTACCAGCCCTATCTGAGAGCCCTTCTTTTAATTCCTGAATTGGTATTTCTAGGGGAACATTATATACTACTATTTTGGTTGGGGATTGTTTTGGGTTCCATTTAGATGAATTAATTGGGGTATTCAGAAGAGATTTTAGATTAAGTATTATATCTGCTGATTTCTGATCTTGCGACAGCTATTAGCAAAGTTCCATCACGGTGAATGTTAAGAGAAAACATTGATTTTAACATTTTGAAAATTGCAACCCTTATTGTAGTAATATTTTTTATTTCAAAGGGGGTATTAGGAGTAATTTTGAGGTAAATGCCTAAGTTTTGAGAAGGAGAATCTTGGACAGGGGGAGAGGAAATACTTTTGATTGGGGACGTTTTTTTCCTTTTTTTGGAGCTCCTAGAAAGGACCTCTTGAAATCCATTATCATCCATGGTGACATTAGCTCCAACACTGATCATTGTCCTATTCTCAGAATTTTAGCTTTCATGTGAGCTTTGTGATATAGCTTGACCAGCCAAGATGGGGCAAAAATGGATCAATTTCATTAGTATTTAGGGTGGGATCTGGAGGGCCTTTTTTTAGGGGGAGTTCTTTGCATTGCCTATTGGAATAAGCTTTAAGCTAAACAGGAAAATATAGTAATATGATACAAGACCGTCTGCACTCTACTGTGGGGAAAACTTCACCATCCATAAAAGAAAACACCACACTTTGGCCCTGAGGAGGATTTTGAGCACGATTGGTTCGGTACAACTACTGATAAATCGAGACAATAATTCACAAGAAATTTATTATTAAATTTCTTAAAATGTTGCTGTTGTTGCTGAAATTAATTGTTTTAATATTTTCTTTAGTTTTGTTTCTTCTTCTTCTTCAATTATAGGCTTCGGATGAATCCATTTAACCTTTTTCGTATTGTCTGATTATGTCAGGGGTGTCCTGGGAAATCAAATATAGAAATTAGTCTATTATTATTTAATAATAGAATTTATACATCGCTGGTGAAACCAGCTATGTTTAGGCAGTTAAGGGCTAGGCACACGTAGCTGATTTCGGGAACTGATTTCAGCATCAATGGACAAACGATAGCGGTAAGAAAAATCTGGTTGAAAGAAAAATTTATTGCGCAAAATTTCCAAAACAAAAAATCATGGACACAAACAGTCAACTGGAGTCTATTAATAGTTACTTGATTAATCTTAGCTTAGTTCTCAGTTTAATTCTCAAGCTCAGTAGTCGGGTCTTTCACCACAGATACCTCTGGCTGACATTTTATTTGCATCCCTATTTTTTGGTGATGATCATGATGAAAATCAGCGCAGATTTTGTAAATCTGTTGAAAATTTTTCAACCTCAAATCGACGCCGATTTCCTTTAAAATCGGCGCCGATTTGGAAATCAGTTCCAGAAATCAGCTACGTGTGCCCAGCCCTTTAAAGACAGCTTTGAAAAATTCGGCATCGTCAGTTGAAGAGTGTCTCCTTTGTGTTAGTTGGTCAATATTAGGGGTTAGCTTAAGGCGCTTGAATATAGCTGATAAAGTTAGCCATTCTTTTTTATGGTTGAGAGTTGCCACAGGGCAACCAAAAAGGACATGGTTAATGGTCTCATCATAGGTTTGGCATAGGCGGCAAAGAGGGCTCATTACTGTTGGAATAGTTGTGTTTTGATAGTGATAAGTTTGGCTCTTATGGCCAGTAGCATTTGATCGTATTCTGTGGTACATCTTTGAGTCTTTCCGGGATGTAAATGGAGAAAGGTTTGGTGGGTGTTGCTTTGCTCGATAAATTTTTAGGCGCCAATGGTTTACATCTCTTACTGGGATTGGTCTTCCAGAAATTATTTCAAACTGAAGGACAGATTTACCTATTTCATCTGCCTTGTGGTTCCCTTTAATACCCATATGACTTGGGATGTACTGGAATTTTATGGATATACCTTGTTTAAGTAGTTGGTTAAGTAGTACAAGAGTGGTGGAGGTATCATTGTCTAGGTAGTCTGAATGTTCTGGTGATATTGAGGCAAGGGCTGATTTTGAGTCTGAATAAATTATAAGAGGGGTGTTTCTTGAAGGGTTTGGCATCTTTATAATGGTTTCCAATGCAATGTTGATGGCAGCTATTTCAGCTGTCATGATAATCACATCATTTTGGAGCTTTTCTGCAGCTGCTATACCTAAAGATGGGAAGTGGACTCCACAAGCAGTTCTGGATTCTGTTTTTGAGCCATCCACAAAAATTGGGAGGTGGTGGATATATCTCTGAGACTCAAATTCAAGGAATAATGATTTTACATAGGCAAGGGAAAGATCTGCTTTAATAGCTGGCACAAACAAAAGGTTCACTTCTGGGTAGTGGTTAGCCCAGGAAGGTATCCGGGGGTATATTTGAAATAAAGAAGATGAAGGTATGGGAAAGGTCATTTGGATGGTTGTGAATTCCCGTGCAAGGTCCCTAAAAGCACCAGGGTTTCTTAGCCAGTCATGTAATCTATGGGAACTGTTACCTTCAATTTTTGTAAAGTAGCAGGCAAGTAGGATATCACTGCGCATGGTGATAGAGGGAGACCACTTTCGCTGAGGAGGAAGTTGGTTTTGGTGTGATTCCTGAGGCCGAGTATAGCACGGATCATAGTATTCTGGACAGTCTCCAGATTGCATAGTAGAGTTTTTGAGCATGAGCCTTAGACAATTAGTCCATAATCAATCTGAGATCTGATATAAGTCTTATAGAAATTTATTAGAGTGTTTTCATGGCAACCCCAAGGCGTATTGAGTAGCCTTTGTAAGATGCGCATTTTTCTGAGGTATTTTATTCTCACATTTTCAATGTGGAGCCTGAAAGTTAGTTTTTGGTCTAGAGTGAGGCCAAGATATTTGATGTGTTGTTGCTCTTGGATGACAACACCATTTAAGGTTAGTAGGGCAGATTGAGGATTTCTCTTATTATGAAAATGTACTATATTTTGATGGGGCGGTGGGTAGGCATGAATTGTTGGAGAAACATTCAAAGGCATAAAGCAACTTTTGTAACATGGATTGGGCCAGTTCAAAATTATTTGAGGTAGACCATAGGACTATATCATCTGCAAACTGAATATTTGTTTGGGGTAGGTTCAGATCCCATAAATATAGCGAAAACAGGAGACAGCTGAGGACAGCACCTTGGGGAAGGCCTTTGGAGACAGACTTTTTCGAAGAGATGTAGGAATTTACTTGGAGAACAAAAGAGCGTTCAGATAGGTAACTTTTAAAGAAATTCACTACAGGTATTGGAAAACCCATTTTTGATAATTTTTGCAGTAGGAGTGGATGTTGGATATTATCATATGCGTTTTGGAAGTCCAAGAAGGCTGCAACTAGGATTTGGTTGTCTTTCAGACACTCAGATATGGCGTTGGTTAAGCGAACAAATGCGTCAATGGAAGAATGATATTTCCTAAATGCTGTTTGGGTATGTGGGATGAGGTGGTTAGACTCAGCAAACCAATACAATCGGGAGTGAATTATCTTATCATATAATTTTCCCAGAACTAGGGTAATCATAATGGGTCGTAGAATTTTGGAGTAGATACTGGGACCCAGGCAAGTCAAAATGGGGTGTTAGGCTGATCTGAGGTGGATTATGAGGGGTGTTTTTGAATTTCTTCTCAAAAAAATCTGCTAAAAATTCAGCTTTTTCTTTGTTGGTTTCCAGCTGCTGACCATTTAGAGTTAGCTGGTAATGGAAGGGGTTCTGTGTGGGGAATTTGCCACACATCTTGCCTAGGAATTTATGAATCTTTGACTCTTGCGTTTTGCGGGACACTGATAAGAGAAAGTTTTTGCATGCCTCTTCTTTTGCAAGTTTGATTGTTCTCTTAAGTTTTGCCTCTGCTTGTAGCTTTGCTATATATTTTCCAGTGGATGGATTTCTCTTGAAGGATCTGATGGCATTCCTTTTATTGTGCCAAGCCTCTTGGCAAGAGGATGTCCACCATGGCTTAGGGGGTTTGTTATTCTTCAGTGTTTTTGGGCGTTGGGACTGGGGTATGGTAAGTTTTGCAGCATTAAAAAGCAGTGATATGAGATTTTTGGAGAGTTGGTTTGGGTCAGTGGACAGTGAAGAGTAGTCATGGTTTGAGAGAATGTGGGAGAAGTTTGGCCAGTCTGCTTTTTGCCACACATAGTGGGAAATGAAATTATCAATGATGGCTGGGTCACCTATTTTTGCGCATATGGCAAAATGGTCGCTTAGGAGGTTGTATATTCTGTTGAAAGTAGTTTTATTTATTAAATTTGATGAGACTAATTGAAGATCAATAGTTGAATAACTCCCACTTCTTTTACTAAAGTAGGTATTTAGGTGTCTAGGAGTCACTAGTACTATATTGGTAAAATTGGTGAGGAATTCATCTATGTATTTTCCAGCATTATTTTGAGGTGAATAACCAGATAGGACTATGGGCATTGAAGTTCCCAACAGCCACTAGATTTGAATTTGAAAAGTTATTAGAAATAAAATTGAAAAAATCTTGTCCATTGTTATTACCATTTGGATTATATAAATTAATAATAGTGACCTCCATGTTTGCCAGCCACAACTTTACACCAATGGCATCAATGTCATGACTGAAATCAGGGAGGCTTATACCACAGAATTTGAGGTGTGATTGTACAAGGATGGCTACTCCACCACCAATTCTATTCGAAGATCTATCTTTTCTTAGGACATCATAACCAGGAATTTTTAGATTAACTGATGAGTTTAAATGGGTTTCTTGGAGGCATAGTATGTCTATGTTGTGTGAGGAAGTATACTTAAGACGGTCAGTAATTTTATAATCATTTAATGATCTCTCATTCCACTGCAAAATTGTGGAGGATAGAGATAACTGAGGGTTAGCCATTGATAGATAGATTTAGCTTATTGAGTATAGTGCTGAAATTTGTGTTGGCTGTGTCCTTAAGATTTTTGGGAAGTAGATATTAGCCATCTCTTCTAGAATTGAGGATTTTTGATCTTCTGTAAGGGATGTTCTGGAGAGTGAGTTGAAGTTGAATATGTAGAGGCATAAGTTTGTGAGTAGATTTGGATTTTCTTCTGATGTTTCCTTTGGTAATTTTGATGAGGTCGGTTTTGCAGGTTTACTTATAGAAGATTCTGGGTCTTGGTCTCTGGCTGGAAGGGGGGGGAAGTCTAAGGTCTTGATTCCAGGGAATTTTTTTTGTAGTTGGGTCCTTGTAGCTTTATGCTGTAGAGTTTTTTGATTAGGTTGTGTGTTTGATTCAGAGAATTCAGGTGTATCTGCATTATGCACCATGAGTTTAATTTTTGCAAACTGAAAAGGGATGTTTTCTTTTTAGACAACCTGAGAGCCATTGATCTTGACTTGTATTTTGGGCATACAGATCTGTTGTCAGAAGAATGGGGACCTTTGCAATTAATGCATGTTAATTTCTTGTTTGCACAGTTTGCTGTGTTTGGAGGATGGATATTTTGGCATAGATTACACCTTTTCAGGTTTGTTTTGCAGTGTTGTTTTGTGTGACCCATTATCAGACATATTTCACACTGTATTGGCTTAGCCTTATACTCTTTGTAAGGCTTTATCTGGCCAAATAGGGATATGGGTTCACTGAAGTTCTCTAGGGTGGAGTCCAGGATGAAAAGGTAGGATTTAGATGTGTATATGCCATTGTTGTTGGGTTTTCCAAGTCTGGTGACTTTTGATACTGATATTTTTTGGCCTTTGCAGTTCATAAGGCCATCCTTTAAGTCAGTTTCAGGAATACCATTAGGGATAGTGTATATGACAATTTTTGTTTGGGCAGGGGGAAAGCGAATCCATTGCTTTGACTGGACCTTAATGCCTCCAAGGGAGTTGAGTGACAAAAGAGTTGTTTTTGCATTTTCAAATCCTGCTTGAATAGATATTAGGATTGAGCCATCTCTGTTGATGTTGAGGTTGAAGTTAATTTTCAGAATTTTGAAGACTAGTCGAATTGTTTGGATGTTTTTTATTTGGAACATGGTTTCAGAAGAGATAGGCAGAACGTGGATGAAGTGCTCTTCTTTCAAAAAAGATGGGGGTGTAGTAGAAACTGTCTTTAATGGGGAGAAACTGGTGTACCGTTTTCTCCTGGATCTTTTAGGAGTGACAGTTTTGAAGCCATCATCATGGTGATTTGAGTCCTCAGTGTGGACAGTGATCATGGTTTCGTTGGAGTCTGAGTCCTCAGAAAGGTCACTTGGTAATGGGGAGATGGGGCCTAGCATTTGGTTATTGGTATCTCCCTTCTCAGGGGGTAATTTCATTAGGATCATGGTTGAGATAAATTCCCCACTTTATATAAATAAAAATAATCAAGAAAACTTCACTTGATAGTCCTGTTTTCACAAAAAAATTCAAATTCTCTAACACAATTATTTTAATATTATTCTTCTTTTCTTCTTGTTTAGAAATTGACAAGTAAAATATATCTTGCATTACTCGACTCTGTAAATAAAGTTGAATGATTATGCAAATGAGGTACTCTAGATGGCAGTGGTGGATCGAATTAGATTTTATAGATTACGTAACAATGAGTAAAAAAAATATCTGTTTTGACTGAATTTGACTGAACTTATCAATAGGTTCTCAAAATTTGACGCAGTTGATAAGGTTCTTGTTTACCAATCGTGAATACTTGGGTAGAGAGGTGCAGCAGCCAAGCTAAATGAAATCCGATTTACGGTGCACATGCAGCGTGAAGTTTACCTTAGTACAGAGAATTTATAATCGTTTTCTTCTTTAAATAGCGATTTAGAAATTTATCACAACCTAAGTTAGTAAAACACAGATAGTGCGGGCTTACAAAAAAGAATTCTGTAGTCACAAAGATATATTCAATTTATGTCAGCAAACGGAATGTATCGGTAAAGGGAATTTGATAAAGATAGATCATATCAAGTTACAGGAGGGGAGATTTGGCTTTTATCGGCAAACACATTTCACGAAGAAACGTAGCAAGTTACAGGAGAGACCAACTTTGGGTTCTCTCTGGGCGTTCACAAATCACAGTTCATATAATTATCCAGTATGATCATTCCCTATCTCACCTATTATAAAAACCCGGACCGGGGTGCGAGTGCTCCAGAGAACGTAGAAACATAAGCGGCATCATATCTTTTCACGGGTAGACAAGTCAGACGCGAAACAATCGGAAACAAGTGGAAACCCGCTATTACCAATAATGCACTTTACGCGAAACAAGTGGAAACCCGCTATTAATAACTGCACGAAGAAGTGGGAGGAGCTTTTTGTTCGCACCGAGAACGAAGACCACAAATGATCTGCGATAAGCTTACTGGATAATTATATGAACTGTGTCACAAATATTCCAAATACGTCATTCAGTTTTGGGTTCTGAATAATTCAAACTGCTTGTATTATATACATGCGTGCGTTGGCCTTGGGTTTATTAGGCCCTATAAAGTTTTTTTATTAAGTGAAAAACAATATCCCTAGCATTTATCAAAAATTTAATATATGCCCCATTGTTACAGCTTTTTGTGACTTTTTTATTTAATAAAAACAGTTTTTTAGTGCCCTGGTCATAAAATTCTATCTCTAAGGTGAAAATTGGGAAAAAGGTTCGTGTTCATCTCAAAAAGTGGAGTGCTATCTTGAGATAGATAAAAGACTTCCAATGAGCGGTCACTAGCCCCAATTCAGAGCACAAACTCAATTAGCTCAGAACAGAGCTAATTTTCAGGGGTCACACACTATTCTAAGGGACTAAACTATATCTACTTGACTAGTAAATCATTTGATATGCCTTTTTTCTCTGATTTATAATATATACGTCTTACCGGGTTTAAAGGTCTTGAAAAGGCTCAGAGGAGAGGCGATTTCCAGGGGTCACAAACTTTTTTTAGGGACTTAACCACATCTGCTGGACAAGCAGCTCATTTGATTGTTATGAATGTGCATTAATAAACTTATGAACTTACTTATGAACTCTTCAGTTTCAGTTGAAAACTTTTTTTTAATAAAATTTCTAATTATCACCGATCAAGGAGAGATAAGACACCAAGAATATACTGCAAACAAACTTGACAGCTACAAAAAACTTTGTCTATAATACAAAGTTCATTATCCATAATTCGCAAAACAATACATGTTTTTCAGGAACGTTTGTTTTACGATTAGCAAAAAGCTGTTTTTACTCGGCTGACTTTGCCTGAAAAAAACACAATGAAGACAGGGCTTTATAAATCACCTACTGACTAGCAGAAACTAGAAGGCTACTGTAACAGAAGAGAGCTGTTTGAGGGTTCATTTAAAAGCTTATATTTATACCTAATCGCTTTTTGTAAATTTGACTTGATAGCACATTCCCATTAAGTGCGCTTTCGGTTGTATCCCCCATTTTTTTAAATGAAAAAAGTGCCTTTTCCATTAAAATGACCAAAAAATGATGTTTTTCAAAACATAGGCAGGAGTAAAAAACTAAGGGGGCAAGGACGTCCCTTCCCCTCAATTACCGCCGTTAGAACTAGCACACAGGCTCCATCGTAGAGTGAAGTTTGAAGGTTAAATTCAAAACTGTTGATCATTCAAGCTCATTTTTTGGTAGATTTTAGTTGAAAAGTCTTAGTTTTAGTTATTTTTTTTTGCAATAATTTTTTACTTTTAAGATGAGTAGGCGATTTATAAAACTTACTAAGAGGGTCTGGAGGGGGATTATATGTGAGGGGTTTTATAAACCTCCAGTTAAGGGCTTTGTACCATAATTATTGCAATGGTACCGTTCTAGGTTGCAGCCACCGCTGCAACCATGATCTTTGCTCGTTTTGTTTTTTTATTAAAATGTAATGTAAAACAACACTTGCATGATCTTTTTATTTACACGAAATAATTTATGTTTGTTTTAAGTTTTAATGTATCTCTTTACTTTCAATTGAAAACTTATTTTTTTATATAATTTCTAATCATCACCGATCTAGGGAAGATATGACACCTCTATAGAA
The DNA here is from genome assembly GCA_027921565.1 of Artemia sinica. Classification (NCBI taxonomy): domain Eukaryota; kingdom Metazoa; phylum Arthropoda; class Branchiopoda; order Anostraca; family Artemiidae; genus Artemia; species Artemia sinica. The sequence continues at coordinate 15,788,002 of CM051258.1, forward strand.
TACTGCAGAGAATCTCGAAAGCTACGAAAAACTGTCAGTTTACAACAAAAAGTTTATTATCCATACTTTACAAAACAATACATGTTTAGGCACTGAAAACAGAAATGCAGCTAAAGGTAAAATCACAGTGGTCTTGGCCATGATGGAATTGTCTTCTCATTGTGTATTCATTAATCATCAATTAGTTAGTTTTTATAGCACGTTTTTCTACAAGGAAATAAAGCAATATCACGTGGTTATTACTTTTTTTAGGAAAATAGAAGATCGGACAATTCAATTATGTTACACTAATTTCATAATCCAAATATTTGTCATTCGATGAATTTCTTTTTCTTCGATCTCTTAAATCATTTTGCGAGTTTCATGTCGGCTGACCGTGTTAAAGACAAAAATTTCATTATAAATTCTACCAAAGAACTAGCTAACATTGAAATCTAATAAATGGTAGAATTTGTAAAAACCTAGTAGATATGAGCAAAAGCTTTTGAATGAGCAATCAAACATCTCTCTACGATGGTGTGGTAGCCTGCTAATGTTGCAGTAGCTTCCTGGTGAGCAGACGACTTATGAAACTTATTAATGGGGATGGGAGGGGGGGGGGTAAACGGAGGGCTTCTTTTAAAACTCCAGTGAAGAGTTTTGGAACATAATTATTACGATGGTACCGTTTTATGCTTCCAAGTTTTTCCACTTAAGAAGTGGCACAAAAAGTGCTGTTTTTAGTGCTATATAGCACTTACCGATGGTAGAATTGATGAAAGCTCGTAGATATGAGTAATAAATTTAAAATGAGCTATTAAACACCTCTGTAAAAAGTTCTCATAGCCCACGGGCTCCAGCTTTTGCACTTTAGACATGCCGCCAAAAGTGCTATTTGAAACTTGCAGAGGGTGGAATTTACAGGAAGAACGTAGACGTGAAAGATATTAGCTGTTAAATATCAGTCTGAAATGTTCTGGTAGCCCGACGGCTCCAACCCTTGAGAAATGGTGCAAATGGTGCCAATTTTAGTGCCATCTGGCACTTACAGATAGCGGAATTTATAAAAAAGCACGTAGATATGATGAATACCATTTAAAGAAGTAATTAAGTATCTCTCTATGATGTTCTGGTAACCCACTATGCCTGGAAAAAAAAGAAGAAAAAAAGGGAGACAGATCAGTGCTACCAATGCAAAAGTGATTTTCCTTGTTGTTCAAGGAGGGGGACTTTAATTTCCCTTTTCAAAGTTTTCTACCATACTGATTCCAATGACACACTTTTCATTTCGATCTGACGCCATTTTCAAGGGGTTTCACGCTTTTTGAAATCACCATAAATTTCTTTTCGCAATAAACTTTTACTTTTAAGACTAACCAAAATAATAGTTACCATTCCTCAATTAGTGTGGAATGGCAATTCGTTTCCACCAGGCATTTTTTTCCTAAACATGTTTTTTGACTTTTGGTTCTGACCGTCTTAAAGAGTTCATAGTGAATTCTCCCAACGGACTAATGAGACTTACTAAGGGGGCTGGGAGGGAGAGTATACGGTGAGGGTTCCTTGTAAATCTTCAACTAAGGGTTTTGGACCAACATTATTACAATGGTATCGTTTTATACTTCGAAACTTTTCAACTTAAGAAGTGGCACAAAAGGTGCCGTTTTTTGTGCTATTTGGCACTTACGGATGGCAAGACTGATTAAAATCACGTAGATATGAGCAATAGCTTTCAAATCAGCCATTAAACATCTCTCTAAGAAGTTCTGGCAGCCCACTAGCTGTTAGCTTTTCCACTTAAGACATGGCATCAATTGTGCCACTTGGCAGTTGCAGGAGGTGGAATTCATAAATAAAACGTAGATATGAGAAATAGCTTTTATGTGAGCTATTAAACATCTGTCTACGATGTTTTTGTAGCCCGCTAGCACCGCCCCTTGAGGAATCGCACAGAATGAGCCATATGGCACTTGCAGATGGTGGAATTAAAAAGCAAGTAGATGTGTGAAACAGCTTTTGAATGAGCCATTAAGCATCTCTCTAAGATGTTCTGGTAAACCGCTAGCCCTGAAAAAAAAAAAAAAACGGAAAGAATGGGAGACAGATCAGTGCTACACATACAAAAAAGTGGTTTTCTTGTTTTTCAAGGTGGTGGACTGTGATTTCCTTCAATAAGGTTTTCGACTATGCTGATTCCAATGATACAATTTTCATTTTGATCTGACGCCATTTCGAGGGGGTTAAGGCTTTTTTTTCGAAATGACCATAAATTTCTTTTCGCAATAAACTTTGATTTTTAATACAAACCGAAATAATAGTTACCATTCCGGAATCAGTGCCAGATGGCGATTTTTTTTCACTAGGCAGTTTTTATTCTAAACACGTTATTTAACTTTTGGTTACTATGGGCCGTGGTTCGTTCTTTACTTAATCACGCTGCAACCATTAATCCATAAGAAGAATTGTCCCTAAATTTGAGAAATAGATTATCAAATCTATAAACTCTTATAACTCATGATTGAGCAAAGGTATTAGGCACAAAGCACTTCCTGTGCATCATTTTGACAGAGCCGGATAAAGGGCGATTGGGTCCAGGCGGGCCCCGCGCTGCCATCTAAATGAACAATCGGTTTTCAAAATTGTGAAATGTTCTTAACAATGCCAGTAAGCGTTGCTTCTGGAGAGAGATCATTTTCCAGGCAAAAACCATTAAAAAAATTACGTGATATCAACAATAATCAGAATAGACTAAATTGTTAAGCAATTATGTTGATTAAAAGTGAGGACACAAGGAAAATATATTTTAAAACCGTTTTAGAAGCATTTGCAGAACAAATATTTAGAAATATGTACTTTCACGTGCCAATATTCGGTGATGTAAATTTCAAATGTGTTCATTGTTCTCGAGATCCACTATGAATGATGACAGAACATGCAGACGAAATTACGCCCCTATTTTTAGTGGGGAGAGGAGTAGGACTATCGAGGGGTCATATCATCACTAAAACCATAGATATTGGGCCATTGAACTATGATGAACAAAATGGCTATCTCCAAATGTTGACTGGATGACTTTGGGGAAGGAGGCCTGTAGGGAGGGGGGGAGGCTAGTTGCCCTCCAATATTTTTGGTCACTTAAAAAAGGCGCTTACAAATTTAATTCCCTTTTGAGTGAGCTATTACACATCTTTCTATGGTGCTCTGGTCATCCCCTAGCCCTGCTAGAAAAAAAGACGAATAAGTAACAGGAGACAGATCAGTGCTACCGATACAAAAAAGCGATTTTCTTTGTTGCTCAAGGAGGGGGACTGTAATTTCCCTGTAAAAAATTTTCGACCATGCTGATTCCAATGGCACACTTTTCATTTTGATCTGACGCCATTTTCGAGGGATTTCAGGCTTTTTTTTTAAATCACCATAAGTTTCTTTTGGCAATAAACTTTTAATTTTAAGACAAACCGAAATAATAGTCACCATTCCAGGATCAGTGCCAGATGGCAATTTTTTTCACTAGGTAGCTTTTTTCTAAACGCAGTTTTTAAGTTTTGGTTGCTATAGTCTGTGGTTCGCTCTTTACTAGGTTGCAGCTCCCGCTGCAACCATGATTCGGGACTTGCTGATGGTGGAATTTATAGGAAGGAAGGACGTATATATGTGCAATATCTTTTATATGAGCTACTAAAAAATGAGGATACCAAAACACCCAATAATAATACGCCCAAACCGATACGCGTGATATCGTCAGATACCAATACAGCATACAACCCTTTCCCCAGGGACTATGGAGGGTCATATCATCACTAAAACCATAGATATCAGAGCTTTGAACTATGTTGAACAAAATGGCTATCTCAAAATTTTGATTGGATGACTTTGGGGGGAGGGGGGCTAGTTCCCCCCCAATCTTTTTGGTCACTTAAAAAGAGCACTTACAAATTAAATTTCCTTTCAAATGAGCTGTTACACATCTCTCTATGATGCTCTGGCCACCCCTAGGCCCTGCTAGAAAAAAAACAACAACAAAAACGGGAGACAGATCAGTGCTACCGATGCAAAAGAGTGATTTTCCTTATTGTTCAAGGCGGGGGATTGTAATTTCACTTTCTAAGGTTTTCGACTATGCTGATTCTAATGGTGCACTTTTCATTTTGATCTGACGCCATTTTTGAGGGGTTTTAGGCTTTTTTTCGAAATCACCATAAATTTCTTTTCACAATAAACTTTTACTTTTAAGACGAACCAAAATAATAGTTAACATTCCCGAGTCAGTGTGAGATGGCAATTTTTTTCACTAGGCAATTTTTTTTTTCAAAACGCGTTTCTTAACTTTTGGTTACTATGGGCTGTAGTTCGCTCTTTACTTGGTTGCAGCTACCGCTGCAACCATAATAGGAATGACATCATAAATGCAAAAATACAACGGTATTATACAAGTATTGAAAATCATCTGCATGAGCAAACCTAGGTGTGAAATAAGCAAAAAGGTTCCATGGATAATATGTAGTGCGCTAATGTTTTCTATACCAAATGAAGCTTCTCTTCTCAGCACGGAGACTGGCTTGCATTGTATTTCTAACAACGCAGTGAGACTCACAGATAATGGCAAAACGTCAACGGGCTTTAAGATGCAAAAAATTCTTCATTATTTTATGAAAAACATAGGCCTAGTTAAAAATACAAAATATGCAAGTTCAATTTTTTTTATGAATGTGAAAACTGCGCTGATTGGATAGCGCCAGCATGATAAAATAGGAATGAAGCAAATAATAAGATATGTGTCGTCTTTTTAACCGCTTAAAAAATATTATAATGAAAATACCTAATCAAATCCGTAGATTGGCGAGAAGAGGTAAAGAAGAAAGTGAACAACTGGACACAGTTCCTTCTGATTGTGAGTCTCAAGAGTTAGTTAAGCCACCCGTCAGTAAAGAAGAATTTGAAAATTATTTTTCCGACATAGGAACATCAGAAGAAGATTCTCTTGCTTTAAGATTTGAAATTTACAAAAGAGGATTAGAAAATGATTGCAGAAGACAAGCTTGGGAATTCTTTTTAGGCTACGATTTTTTGAATGCAACCAGCGTTGAGCGTGATGAGCGTCGCAAAGAACGTAGCGAAGAATATTTGGAGCTAAAGAAACTATGGCTTTCCTTGGATGAACAAGCAGAGAAGAAACTATTTTCGTATGATAAATATAAAACCGTGATAAAGACTGATTTACGACGACTCTGGGACAATGATGACATGGCGAAGACCTCTTACAATATTTTAATGACCCATTTAATGTATGACTATAGCTTTGGCTATTATCAAGGCATGGCGGACTTAGTTAGCGTTATATTAAAGATAATTGAAGATGAAACGGCGGCTTTTTGGTGTTTTAGTCGAGTTATGACGGTCTGGAGGAATAATTTTGATTTAGAGGAATTTCATCACATCAGACGTTTGAAAGATTTAGCTAAACTGTTGAAGTTCACAGATCCTCAGTTTTATGAATATCTTAACTCAAATAAATGTGGTGATTTCAAATTTTATCATCAGCATTTGATGGTGCTGTTTCAACGTGAATTTGCTTTTGAGGAAATTCTACGACTATGGGATTGTTTCTTTGCGTGTATTCCAGCACAAGGGAAAAAGATACCTCCACGTTCTCTTCCAAGAAATTTTGATTTACTTTTTGCCCTTGCCATTTTTAATACGGAAAAACCAAACATTGTGAATCAAAAATTAGATGAGTTTGATATTTTGCAGTACTTCAACCGCCTCACCGGGAGCATGGATATTGATGTACTATTAAAGAAGGCGAGAAACTATTACAGAGCTTTTCTTTCTAATCCTTTAGTTCCTTGTGAGATTCAGGATATACTTAATCTTTCAGTTTGTGAAGACAAAAGTGACGAAAGTGACGAAAGTGATAGTGATGGCTTCATTTTACTATAAATATGTCAGTGTTAAGTTCTATATTTAAGAAATGCAGTGTAAATTGTATGCGTGTACCAGTGTTCAGTTCTCCGTGTGAATATTCCAGTGTTCAGACCTTAACGTGAAATTCCAGTCTTCAGTTCGATATGTAAATGTACTAGGGTTCGGTTCTATAAGCAAATATTAAGCTAGGTAAAGATAGCGTTAAGGGGCCAGGTAGGGTAGGTTAGGTTTGATTAGGCTAGGTTAAGTTAGGATAAGTTAGGTAGTAGCAGTAATTGTTGTTAGGTTAAGCTAGGACAGGCTCGGTTAAGTTTGGTTAAGATAGCTTAGGTAAAAGTATTAGAGGCTAGGCTAGTTTATATTACGATGGGGCTGCAACCCGGATATCTTGTCGAGAGATAAGCCTGTATAAATATTGCATTTACTTATTACGCCATATATGATCCTTGGAATGACGTAGGGTCATTCCTTCGTATTATTTGCAGGTCGATAGCTATAAATGTTAGCAGCGCTAATACTTACAAGTATTTTCAATGTCACATCTGGAAATTCAAGCGTTAGGAAATACAATCGTGGCCTATAAATCCATTATCATCAAAAGTACGCACTAGATAAATCGTTGGAAGAAAAAGTTTTGTCCCACCACCTGAATAATATCTCATCTCTTCAAACCGCGTGTGTCTGTTTTTCGTTTTCATTTTTGACTCGCTCACATGTTTGGTGTCACAAGTCTTCTAACCACGTTTGTCTTTGCTCCTCATTTTGATTTTTGGCAAGTCACCGCCAACTGTGTCTTTGATCTTGATTTTCATTTTTGACAGGCTTTTGGATTTTGACTACTTCAGACAATTGCCTTTCCTTTAGCTGCCCGTAAATGTGTTGTCGCACTTGATGCTTCAAATTTTCATTTTTTAGGTCATCCTAAAATCATTATATACCTGGTTACGTCCAAACCTGTAGGCCTTATTCATGTAACGAGTTGTTTTATAAGAAAAAAAACCCAAAAACAAACTAATTTCAAAGTTGTCAGGTATTTTACTAGTTTGAGTTAAAAATTAAAATTATTGCTCCGACACCATACATATTTTTTCAGTTTACATAACAATTTTAGCAATTCTGAACAGAACGTAAAAAAAATTAATTTTTTTTCATTTCTTAAATACTTTCCATTTATAATGTTGTATACGTCATAGATATAAAAACGATAAATTCACTCTTGTGGTGCAGGGGGAGGGGGAGACATAATTCATCAAACTTTTGGTTTTCTTTTATAAGGTTTTTGAATTGTTGTCCCCTTGTCAAAATATATACAAATATTTTTGCAGTTACCAGTTTCTTGCTCTTTAAGCAATTAAATAAAAAAAACAAGTTTTTTTTAACTAAAAGTAAGGAGCGACATTAAAACTTAAAACGAACAGAGATTATTCCGTATATGAAAGGGTATGTCCCCTCCTCAACGCCTCGCTCTTTACGCTAAAGTTTTTTATTGTTAAAAAAAATAGACTTGTGAGAAAGAGTCTAACTTCAGCGTAAAGAGCGAGGCGTTGAGGAGGGGACAGCCCCTTTCATATACGGAATAATTTCTGTTCGTTTAAGTTTTAATGCCGCTCCTTACTTTCAGTTAAATAAGCTTGTTGTTTTTTATATTTAATTTCTGAACGTTTTTGAATTAATGCAGGTTCTGATTTTAGCTCACCGTACATGAATAATTAAAACGAAAAAATTTTATTTATGAACGTTTTTATTAATAATAGATATAAGTAACTTACGAATTAACTTACACAACAAACTCCTATGGTCGTATATTTTTAATATGTAAATTAGGGGACCCCCCCCCCCTAGTCAATATTTCGCTCTTTACGCTAAGGTTGGAATTTTGTTCCAATTCTAACCCTATAGAGGCAATTGTTGTAGAAAAACAAAACTGTACTTTTCGAGCTTAGACTGCCATCTTGCTGTAAAAAAATATTGCTTATAGCAGCATCTTTTGATGGTGCAGAAAAATGGCAGTCGATCGATGCCTTTGGGGAGCTTCTGCGTGACATATGGCCTAAGCAGTGATTCACCAAACCAAGGGATAAGAAAAACGAATGAAAAGGTAGGTATTTTTTAAGCTAGAAACTGACAATAAAACAAAAAGGTGGGAGATTCCTTGCATATCCTTTGTGTATAAAATATATACAATTTTGAATTACTGTAGATAAAATTCATGATGTTTGCAAGAATTTGGATCAGTACCAAGATATATTTCCTAGTGTTGTAAAAATACGACATCGGACGATCGTGGCTTCAAAATTATGAAACAAACAACTAAATAAGAAAATAAAAAGGGTGAAGAAAACAATATAATTTTACATCAGCTATTATGTAGGAGTCCCTCCTACATAGTAGCTCAAACCACCCCTCAGGGATGGTGGATCATTGAGTAGGCAGGGTGTGTCATATGTCTAATTTTTGTTTTCTTTCTAGATAGCGGAATCTTACGACAGAGCAAGAAAACGAGCTCAAAATTGCCAAATTGAAACAGAAGAGACAGCCAAGTATATTTTTGATATTCCAGAAGAGATGTTGTCGGATTTGTCAGATGATGATGATGACGATGATCCAGACTTCCCGTCTCCAGAAGATCTTATCAATGATCTTGATCAAGACTTGTTGCCTCTACTGTACAATCGTCCTTTCTTTTTGGAAAAGAATGACATGGAGGCTAGCAGTGAACCCAGCGACGATGACTCGGGGGAAACTCCACCCTCTATTCAGCAACAGCAACCGGTAGTAGCAAGTACTGAAGAATCAAAGAAGAAATCGAAAGTCCAAGAAAAATTCTTATTCAAACGGTAATTTCCGTTTGAATAAGCCCTCCCACGATATTCTAGGACCACTGGGTCGATACTATTACCCCTGAAAAAAAAAAAAAAAAAAAAAAAAAAAAAAAAAAAAAAAAAAAAAAAAAAAAAAACAACAACAACAACAAATGAACACGCATCCGTGATCTTTCTTCTGGCAAAAAATACAAAATTCCATAATTTTGCAGATAGGAGCTTGAAACCTTTACAGTAGGGTTCTCTGATACGCTGGATCTGATGGTGTGATTGTCATTAAGGTTCTATAACTTTTAGGGGGTGTTTCCCTCTTTTTTCGAAAATCAGGCAAATTTTCTCAGGTACGTAACTTTTGATGGGTAGGACTAATTTTGATGAAACTTATATATTTGAAATCAGCATAAAAGTCTGATTCTTTTTATCCATCTATTGGTATCAAAATTCCGTTTTTTAGAGTTTCGGTTACTATTGAGCCGGGTCGCTCCTTACTTACAGTTCGTTACCACGAACTGTTTGATTTAACAAAAACTTCTCCATACATGAAAATATAGAGATAATTTTGCAATCACCAATTTTTTGCTCTCTAAGCAATTTAAAGTAAACTTTTCCATGCATGAAAATCTTCAATTTTTCCACATAAGTGCAAAAAGTGAGAATGACGTTATTCATATAATTGTTTCCACAAAATTAAGACTCTTAAAGAATCTTCTTAGACTTCTGACCTATCTAGATCGTTTTTTTATGCCAATTTAGCCATTGCTAAATTGTCTGAAGTAACCAAAATCCAAAACTGTGTCAAAAATGAAAATGAAGAGCAAAGACACGGGCGGTTAGAAGATATTCGAAAACTACTATTAGAGCGTGTTAAAAATGAAGAGCAAAGACACACGCGGTTAGAAGACATACGACACCGAGCAAGTGAGCGAGTCAAACGAAAATGAAAAACAAAGTCACACACGGTTAGAAGAAAAGCGTCGGCGTGTCAAAAATAAAAATGAAAATATACACGGTTAGAAGACACGCGACACCGAACATGCGAGCGAGTCAATGAAAATTAACCTGGACAGCGATGATGATTGGGTTTGGGATTTTGACATGGATAAGGTCATCAATGCCTATCTTACTTTTGTTAAAAACGAAGGTTCGGGGATATGTATTTGACAATAATGAAAGATAAGCCGAGGTAAAACGAACCAAACAAATTGAAAATGATAGCGACGATGACTGGGGTTTAGATTTTGACATGGATAAGGTCATCAATGCCAACCATACCTTTGAAAATCAAAAGTATGGACTAGATAAATCGTCGGAAGAAAAGAAGTTTTTGTCCCACCACCTGAACAATACTGCCTGCGTTCAGAAGACAAGGGACAGTGAGAATCTATATTTAGAAGCCTGCCGCGTGCCGGGGTACTTCCGGTAATATATATATATATATATATATATATATATATATATATATATATATATATATATATATATATATATATATATATATATATATATATGTATATATATATATATATATATATATATATATATATATATATATATATATATATATATATATATATATATATATATATATATATATATATATATATATATATATATACATATGAGGCCAAACATCGTAAGTGGACTTTAGCTCTCTGAACTATATTGTAAGTACATTTCCATGTTGTACATATTGTATAACAGGTTTGACCCTTAGAAAGGAGGGTTTCTGAGGATTTTTCTTTGCGGGTGTTGAAAATACGATAATGGATTTATAGAATACGATTCTTTAATGTCCCTATCGCCTGTATTTCCAGATGTGACATTGAAAATACATGTATGTATTAGTGTTAATGTTTATGTCTAGTGACCTGCAAATAATACGAAGGAATGACCCTGCGACAAGCAAAAAAAATCAGCACTTTAGACCCTGTGCCATACTAACCTAATATAACAACACTATTATATACTATTTCCCTACTTTAACTATATATAAGGAAGTACTATAACTACTCAAACTATATCATAAGGAAGGGACTCCCATATAGAAGGAAGAACATGGCGAATCGAAAGTGAAGACCTTGTAGACCTTTTAGTCGGTTTTCTAACAGCTGATGAATTCCTTGTCTCATATACAGGCTGACATCTCTCAAACATACCAATCAAACATCCAGGTGCATTTTTATGCAATATATCAAACATAAACAGAGACTCAAACATAAATATATCAAATTATAAAAATTAAAAAGACCTGAAACTGATAAAATATTAATTTTTTTACAACTATCTCTAACTGATATACGATTGTCACAATTAATAAGAACTGAATCGCCGAATTTTGGAGAGCGCGTAATGACTTCAAATGTGTTTGAAAAGTAGATGACCACATCGAACAACAATAAATCAAATAAGGGTGGATAATAGAAAAATATACCAATTTAAGTAAACTAACAGGGAAAAAATATTTCAACTTTCGCAGAATCCCTACATTCTGAACAATTTTAGATGATATACATTGTATAAACTTTGAGAAACTAAGAGTCTCATCCACTATTACACCAAGATATTTCACAGAGGGTACACGCTCAATACGGTAAGATCCCACATTTAATTCCCTTAACCAAGAAAAATTATCTGGCGATCTAGAAAAAATTACCCAACGATATTTCTTATAATTCAGCTTTAGCTGATTAACTTTCATCAACTTTTCTATCCTTGACATACTATCTCTTGTCATAGTTAGTAATTCACTTTCTGTTCTTGCTGCCACCGTAAGACATGTATCATCCTCAAACAGCAATAAAGCTTGATTAGGGTCCCGTACTGCAGTACTTAGTGCTGTAGCTCATGCCTTGATGTAAGCTGAACTAGCGGGAGAAAGTATCGCTCTAGCAGCACACGATGTGAGGAATACGTTCAACTCGTTAGTCCGCAGAGCCATGCTTCTTCACACGGCAAACAAAGAAGTTCATCCCTCTGTTGCATGAATCTTGTGAGATTATATTCGTGGCTTAAAATACATATAAAAATTATCGATTACAGTTCACCATTTCCTCCAAAAGGAGGTGAAAAGAATCACAATGCTAAAGAAAGGAGAACCATGGAACAATTGACAAAAAAATTTTTTTTAGCTCGTTATTTTTTTCTTTTTTAAACGATCCTCACCGACTTATTCTTGTTTTGATTTTTTTCAAAAATCAGTTAGATAAAGATCAGCCAAAGTGGGACAGAGGAGCGCCACTTTGTCTGTAGTATTTTTCAGGCACTATTTGTATTTGGGCAAAAAGTCTCAACCGCACAAAAAAAAAAAAAAAAAAAAAAAAAAAAAATAAAAAAAAATTGGTTTGTCTGCAAATTATGTTCGAAAAGACCCAAAAGCTCTGTTTTCAAATTGCTTGGAAATTTCATCTGTCAGTACTTGGGAAAAGTTTTTTTTTTTTGTTTCTTAAAAACGAAAAAAAAAATAACTTCCAAACAGCATTTTGAATGCGACCTGATTTTAAAATTGGCTAAAATAAAAATGTATTTTTTGAATTATTTTAAAATTTTTCAGAATTCTCAATTTTCTTCGCTAGCCTAAGTAGACAAGAAGATTTATTTGAGAGGGAAGAGGCCTGAAAATTGCTCAAATTGGCGTTAACTCACAGCCCTTGGCCAATGTGAGCAAAATTTTGGGAAAACTGAAAGACTTGTTTGCCCTAAAATACGTGCCGGTGCTGCCCAGCGGCGGGATTCAAATTAGAACCCTAAATTTGTTCGATTGGCTGAGCCATATTTTCATATCCCCAACGCCAATAATTTTATTTATATTGTCTGAACTTATGACAAGTTTGAAATGTAAGGGGACATTCACACAGAGAAAAAACAGTAAAAAGCGAGTCCCTTCCTCCCCAAAAATGCACTCAATATGTCTGTTTTTAATTTGTTTGTTGAACAGCCTAAGAAGGGACCAATTCCGAAAATTATTTATTTGACTTCAATTATGGATTGAAAACAACTGAGCTGATTAAAACTTACTACAGTAAGTTCCTTTCTTATGCAGACCTTAAGGTGGGTACTTAAAAATTCAAAGCAGGGACGCAACTCCTTTGGCTCCCTAAAAAATTGGCCAAAATTTAGTCTTCTTTGAATGATCCTCTAGATTTTATCTTCTGCCCCCAAGAAAAAAAAGAAACGGATGCGTGTTTATTTGTTTTTTTTTCCCAGGGGTGATCGTATCGACCCAGTGGTCCTAGAATATCGTGGGAGGGCTCATTGGAAAGGAAATTAAAAGTTCTAGTGCCCATTTTTAAGTGACCAAAAAAATGGAGGACAGCTAGGCCCCTCCCACGCTCATTTTTTCCAAAAGTCACCCGACCAAAATTTTGAGATAGCCATTTTGTTCAGCATGGTCGAAAATATGATAACTATGTCTTTTAAGATGACTTAATCCCCCGAAGTCCCCGGGGGGAGGGCTGAAAGTTATGAACTTTACCCAATGTTGAAATATAGTATTGGTTATTGGGAAGTATACAGACATTTCCAGGGGAATTTTTTCTGGTAGTGGGGGGGGGGTGCTTTGGGGGTTACGTGGGAGGATCTTTCCGTGAAGGAAGTTTTCATGGAGGAAGGGGCATTGCTATGAAGGTGCGCCGGATTTTCCAGCATTATTAAAAAAAAGATCAGAAATTTTACATAAAAAAAACAAGTTTTTCAACTGAAAGTAAGGAGCAACATCGAAACTTTAAACGACAGAAAACATTACGTATATGATTGGGTTCACCCCCTAGTCAATACCTCGCTCTTTAAGCCAAAGATTTTTTAGTACTTTCATAAGAACTATTTATTCTAATTAACGGCATTTGTGATCAGTAGCGGATCCAGGGGCGGGGGGGGGGGGCGATCGCCCCCCCCCCTTGCTTGGGCAAAAAGTTCTATCACTAGATTTTCTGTGACTTGATTGCGATATCAACGCTTGGATCAACGCATCTTTGAAAAGGATCGGACGACACTTGGTCTGTCTGCCTTAAGTCTTTAGGGAATTGTCTAGAGTGTTTGGTGACACAAACATCGAAAATATAAGCACTTTCTACGAAAATGATATCGGAAGCTATATCGATAGACTTGAAAAACTGGATGATCGTACGCGATATCAATTGCTTCAGAACCCGTGGATTCCGACGTCTAACTACAGCTTCCCCTATTCAGTTCACAAGAAGCGGGGCAGGGACGAAAAGAGATTTTTCAATCGTACTCGCTTGGAAGAATTTCATTGGCTAGTACTTTCAAATATAATGAGGGGCTTATTCTGTAAATATTGTGTTTTGTTTAACGTTCGAGGGGTTGGAGGCTCCAATCAATTGCAAAAGTTGGTAAAGAAGCCCCTCGTGACTTTTGCTAAGCTAACTGGAAAAGACGGTGACTTGGTGTCTCATGAAAATAATCAGTATCACCGCGATTCAGTTGACGCAGGCAAACATTTCCTTCTAAAATATGACAACCCTGAAACCAACATTTTAAGCCTTGTAAACGAACAACGTAGCCAACAAGTGCAGGAAAACAGAGCGAGATTGAAGCCAATTGTAGAATCAATTGTTTTCTTGGGTCAACAGAACATTGCACTTCGTGGCCATAGAGATGATGGAGAATTATTGGCAGAAAAGGACCCATTGACAAACGAAGGGAACTTTCGAGAACTTTTAAGGTACCGTGTAAATAGTGGCGATATCACTTTAAAACAACATTTGGAAAGCTCAGGTGCAAATGCTACTTATATAAGCAAAACAACACAGAATGAATTAATTGAATGTTGTGCCAAAGAGATTCTTAAAGAAATTCTTGCACGAGTTCATTCTGCCAAGTTCTACAGTGTGGTTGTTGATGAAACAATGGATGTGTCACACAAATCACAACTGAGTATTGCCTTTTGCTACAATTACAATTGCACAAGACATGAAGATTTCGTTGGTTTTTTAGACCTACACGAAACATGTTACTCGGACAGCATTGGAAACTTCAAACCGACCATTAAAGGGGAAACGCTTGGAAATGTTGTGTTGGATTTTCTTCGGTCTCTTGGGCTAGACTTGGAAAATTGTGTGGGCATAGGCACTGATGGATGTGCTATGATGGTTTCAGAACATTGTGGAGCTGTAAAAGAAGTTCAAAAGGTAGCAAAGAATGCCCTGCGTTGCCCATGTTTCAACCATGCTCTAAATCTTTCCATGTCAAAAACTTCTTCTATCCAGAGCGTTAGAAACTCCATCGGAGTAATAAAAGAAATAGTTGCTTTTTTTGGTGCTTCTGCAAAGCGCAATTATGTTTTAACCAGAGTAATGAAAGCACAGCTAACTGGCATGTGTGAAACGCGCTGGATCGAAAGGCACGATTCCTTAATGCAGTTTGTGGTAGAGCTCCCTAAGATAGTGGAAGCTCTTGAAATCATCAGCGGCTGGGCAGAATGCACAACTGGAGCAAAAGCAAAATCCTTATTGACTGCTGTCACATCCTCCGACCTGATAGTAACCATTTACTCTCTTAGTAACATATCTGGACTAACTTTACCGCTCAGTCGGCTATTTCAGAAGAAGAGCTTAGACCTCGCGTCTGCAGCAAGCCATGTTAAGGATCTTCTTACCCAGCTGCAAGTCAAGCGTCGGGAGAGTGAAAGCGAGTTTAAAAACACATTTGACGAGGTAACTAAAGTGGCAACCGAGCTAGGTTTAGAAATAACAGTCCCAAGGATAGCGAAAAAGCAAACGAATCGGATTAATGAACCATTCAGTTCACACGAGGAATATTATAGACGGTCAGTTTTTATTCTCCTGTTGGACACAATCATTTCGGACTTAGAAAGCCGTTTTTTCCGTTGAAACGCTGTACACTTTTAAGCTCAGTATTTTCTTGCCAATAAATTGTATGGAAACGAACAAACAACAATTCGCTAATACGATTCATGACTTGTCACAGCGATACTGGTCAGTAATGGGTTTCCCCTCCCAATCGGTTTGTGAATCTGCCCTGGCCGGAGAAGCGACAATATGGAAAACTCGGTGGCTTCGTCTGAGAGAAAGCAATGCAGGCACAGGTAGAATACCTGAAACACTAGGGGAAACTTTACAGAAACAGAACTGCGATGCTGATATTTTCCCGAATATTTCAGCGCTCTTGCAAATTCTCATGACCCTACCTGCCAGTATGGCATCTGTTGAACGAAGTTTTTCTACCTTGAGAAGATTGAAAACGTGGCTAAGAAATAAAATGACGGAGGAAAGACTCACCGGACTTGCCCTTCTTCATGTTCACCGTGATATTGACATAAGTGCAGAAAGTGTTATTGATAGATTTGCTAATAGTGGAAATAGGAGGCGAGAATTTGTTATATAATATTGATAGTGTTTCTATAAATGTATTTTTGTGGATAGCTTTACAGAACCGACAGCTAAATGACGGATAGAAGCAGAGGCATGCAACTTTCAATATCAGTAAGGTACGTTAGGCTTAATTTCGAATTTGAATTTTTCGCAACGAGTCACCCCCCCCCCCTTCCTAAAATCCTGGATCCGCTACTGTTTGTGATTAAGGAGTCATTTTTAAAGAATTGGAACAAAATTCGAACTTTAGCTTAAAGAGCAAGGTATTGACTAAGGGACGAACCCTCTAATAAACGTATTAAAAATACATGAATACAGAAGTTCGTTACGTAAGTTAATTCGTAAGTTACGTATATTTATTACTAATAAAAACGTTCGTAAATAAAATTAAACAAGTTTCGAGAAAGCCATTTAACCAAATAAAAGTAAAATGAATATTCAAATTTTGTTTTAATTATGTATCATGTACGGTGAGCCAAAATCAAAACCTGCATTAATTCAAAAACGTTCAAAAATTAAATAAAAAAAATAAATTTAAACTGAAAGTAAGGAACGACGTTAAAACTTAAAACGAACAGAAACTTATTCTATATATGAAAGGGGCTGTCTCCTCCTCAACGCCTCGCTCTTTACGCTAAAGTTTGACTTTCTCACAACTCTATTTTTTTTAACAATAAAAACTTTGGCGTAAATAGGGAGGCGTTGAGGAGGGGACAGCCCCTTCATATACAGAATAATTTTTGTTCGTTTTAAGTTTTAACGTCGTTCCTTACTTTCAGTTAAAAAAACTTGTTTTTTTATTTAATTATTCACAAGAACACCCAGGAAAACTCTTTTTTTGATTTTTTTCACAAATCAGTTACATAAAGATCAGCCAAAGTGGGACAGAGGAGCGCCACTTTGTCTGTAGTATTTTTCAGGCACTATTTGTATTTGGGCAAAAAGTCTCAACCGCACAAAAAAAAAACAAAAAAGCTTAAAAACATTGGTTTGTCTGCAAATTATGTTCGAAAAGACCCAAAAGCTCTGTTTTCAAATTGCTTGGAAAATTTCATCTGTCAGTACTTGGGAAAAGTTTTTCTTTTGTTTCTTAAAAACGAAAAAAAAATAACTTCCAAACAGCATTTCGAATGCGACCTGATTTTAAAATTGGCTAAAATAAAAATGTATTTTTTGAATTAGTTTAAAAATTTTCAGAATTCTCAATTTTCTTTGCTAGCCTAGGTAGACAAGAAGATTTATTTGAGAGGGAAGGGGCCTGAAAATTGCTCAAATTGGCGTTAACTCACAACCCTTGGCCAAGTTGACCAAAATTTTGAGAAAACTGAAAGACTTGTTTGCCCTAAAATACGTGCCGGTGCTACCCAGCGGCGGGATTCAAATTAGAACCCTAAATTTGTTCGATTGGCTGAGCCATATTTCCATATTCCCAACGCCAATAATTTTATTTTATTTATATTGTCTGAACTTATGACGACAAGTTTGAAGTGTAAGGGGACATTTACACACAGAAAAAAAAAAAACAGTAAAAAAGCGAGTCCCTTCCTCCCCAAAAATGGACTCAATATGTCTGTTTTTAATTTGTTTGTTGAACAGCCTAAGAAGGGACCAATTCCAAAAAAACATTTATTTGACTTCAATTATGGATTGAAAACAATTGAGCTAATTAAAACTTACTACAGTACGTTCCTTTCTTATGCATACCTTAAGGTGGGTACTTAAAAATTCAAAGCGGGGACGCAACTCCTTTGGCTCCCTAGAAAATTGGCCAAAATTTAGTCTTCTTTGAATTATCCTCTAGATTTTATCTTCTGCCCCCAAGATAAAAAAGAAACGGATGCGTGTTTATTTGTTGTTTTTTTTCCAGGGGTGATCGTATCGACCCAGTGGTCCTAGAATATCGTGGGAGGGCTCGTTGGAACGGAAATTAAAAGTTCTAGTGCCCTTTTTGAGTGACCAAAAAAATGGAAGGCAACTTGGCCCCTCCCACGCTCATTACTTCCAAAAGTAACCCGATCAAAATTTTGAGATAGCCATTTTGTTCAGAATGGTGGAAAATATGATAGCTATGTCTTTTAGGATGACTTAATCCCCCGAAGTCCCCGGGGGGAGGGCTGAAAGTTATGAACTTTACCCAATGTTAAAATATAGTATTGGTTATTGGGAAGTATACAGACGTTTCCAAGGGGTTTTTTTCTGGTAGTTGGGGGGGGGGGTGGGTGGGTTGGGGGTTACGTGGGAAGATCTTTCCATGAAGGAAGTTTTCATGGGGGAAGGGACATTGCTATGAAGGTGCGCCGGATTTCCCAGCATTATTTAAAAAAAGATCAGAAATTTTATATAAAGAAAAAACAAGTTTTTCAACTGAAAGTAAGTAGCAACATCGAAACTTTAAACGACAGAATACATTACGTATATCATTGGGTTCACCCCCTAGTCAATACTTCGCTCTTTAAGCCAAAGATTTTTTAGTACTTTCATAAGAACTATTTATTCTAATTAACGGCATTTGTGATTAAGAGGTCATTTTTAAAGAACTGGAACAAAATTCAAACTTTAGCTTAAGAGCAAGGTATTGACTAGGGGGCGAACCCTCTAATACACGTATTAAAAATATAAGAATATAGAAGTTCGTTACGCAAGTTACGTATATTTATTACTAATAAAAACGTTCGTAAATAAAATTAAACAAGTTTCGAGATAGCCATTTAACCAAATAAAAGTAAAATTATTATTCAAATTTAGTTTTAATTATGTATGATGTAGCCTACGGTGAGCCAAAATCAAAACCTGCATTAATTCAAAAACGTTCAAAAATTAAATAAAAAAAAAAGTATTTTTTAACTGAAAGTAAGGAACGACGTTAAAACTTAAAACGAACAAAAATTATTCTGTATATGAAAGGAGCTGTCCCCTCCTCAACGCCTCGCTATTTACGCCAAAGTTTGACTTTCTCACAACTCTATTTTTTTTTAAACAATAAAAACTTTGGCGTAAATAGCGAGGCGTTGAGGAGGGGACAGCTCCTTTCATATACAGAATAATTTTTGTTCGTTTTAAGTTTTAACGTCGTTCCTTACTTTCAGTTAAAAAGACTTGTTTTTTTTCATTTAATTATTCACGAGAACAACCAGGAAAACGTCGGATCCATACAAAACCGAAAATTGTTTTACCTGGGATTCTTGTGGATTCCTATACAGAATTGGTACATTGAAACAAAATGTTAGGAGCAAATGGCATGGTCGAAAGAAACACTCGAAAGATTAAACGAAATTTGCATTTCTCTATACATGAGAAAAAAGGTAAAAACGGTATGTCAAAACTGTCATATTTGTTTAAGAAGAAATAAAATCCCGAAGTCCATACATCCAGTATTAGGGCAAACACATACTACAGTGTATCCATTTAGAATAGTTAGCATTGATACCGCAGATCCCCTCCCACCATCACCTAATGACACTGGTGCTCCGGCTCGTCATATAGTTATACTTATAGAGCATTATACGAAATTCGTCATGTTAGCTCCGTTAAAGGACATGACGGCAAGATTAATTTGTGATTTCCTTAGGGAAAAGGTGATAGGGTACTTCCGTTTGTTCGAGCTTTTGATTAGCGACTCTCATCCTACTTATCATTCCAAACAAATGCAAAGATTTCTAGCGAGTATGGATATTAAACACCGCTGCACCACGCCATATAACGCCCGAGCTAATGGACAATGTGAAATTTCACAAAAGACCGCCAAGGCTATTGCTAGAGCCTTTTTGCTCCCAAAATCAAAGTAATTGGAGCAAATATCTCTCCGAAATTCAGCTTGCCATCAACACCGGTATTTCCGCAAGCACAAAATTATCGCCATATTAAATGATCTTCGGAAGACAACCAACTACCTTTCTTGACTTGCAGTTAAATCGTCCTAACAGGACAGAATATACGCGACATGAGGATTACATAGTCGCTCTAGTCGAATCGCTATTTCTTACTCACCAAATCGGCACACGAGAAATCAAAAAATCACGTGAAGAACAAGCCAGACAATATAACAAACACGTTCATGAAACACCTGAACTAAAAACGGGTGACTTAACATATTTACAGGAATTCACTGCAAGGGACCTAGGCATGAAGTTTCGTGGGCCATATGTAATTATTGAAATGCTTTGCCAGCCTGTTTTTCTTCTACAAGAACTTCAAGAAAAACAAATGCGTCGCACGGTACGTGCACGCTTCCTAAAACCTGTGAAAAATACTACAGTGTTTCTCCAGCGACACTCCGAGTTCCGAAAAGCTGTAGAAATCATCCAGTTGCCAAATAGGTCAGAAAACACCAACAGTAGTGCTTTTCGTGAATTAATTCGGAGGGTGAGATCGTTATAGCAATAAACATCGAAGTCTAATTCTCTAAGCTTGAGGAACAGCTTATCCCGGTCAACGTCGGTACCATTTCGGGGTCGAAGTGACAGCGCAGGGCTAAATTCTTTGCTGTTGAAAATGATTGCCTTTCCTCTTTTATAGTGCCGCGTGTTGTAACGTAAAGCATCTTTTGATATTGGGGCCTTGGCCAGGTTATGCTGGTAGTTGCTTTCTTGTTCTGGCCTGTTAATTATTGATCAATTATGTTTATGCCTTATATACTATACCAAAGAGTATGGGTAACTGATAGGAGGCGGATCTTCCACGGTTTAACACTCCCAATGTGGATACAATGCCAGCAGTTTGAAGTTTTTCTACACCTAGTAGGAGAATACATCAAACTAACTTACTTACAACTTACCCAGTAGACCCTTTAAATATTCATAACAGAAATGAAGGACAAAATTATTCAATGAATTCACAATTAGTTTCAAATAGGGAAACAGTCGGATAATAAACCATTTTGGTAAGTCCATTGGATAACTAAGGTGCTAATGGTAGTGAACAATATGATCATGAAATAAATAATACCAGTTTTTTCTACACCTCAGTCAATCTCAGGTAGTATTGGCCGACAACAAAAATAAATCATAAGTTCTACGCCAACTAACTCAAAAATGACCCAAAAAGGATGAATCCCTCCATTTTGGACTCTTTCACCGGGGAGTGAAATGACTAATATAAATACATCCTTAGGAAGAAACCAAAATCCGAATCAAGATTTAGGCCGAGGAAAACAATCAAGGCACCCGCAAGGATTTATGAGGATGTAGATTCGGATTACTCTGGGTAGCATATTCAGGTCTTAAAACATTCTAACTTTAAGTCGTGTGTATAAATATTTTGCTAGTTATTCAATGTCTTCTCTTTAATATCTCTTACAAAATTGTGCATAAACTTAGCTTTTTAATTAAAAAAAAATTGAGCTAAAGGAAATTATGTATATGGACAACATTGCTGCTGTTCCTAATAAAAAGCGAGTTGAATTTCATCGCATATTTTATAAAGAAAATTTCAATAATTTCCGATACTCATTTTTATACATTCTCTACATATAGGCTTTCGCTGCATTAAATTGTTCCAACATTTCTGTTAAGTCTATTTTATATGTTTACGCGTAGTGACTGCACACTACAAGTGACTGTAAATTATATGTGACTGCACACCAAGTAAAAAAAGCTTTCACTTAAAAACAGTGTGGCAGACTGCCAATTTTATGGCCGAGAAGGGAAGCATGATTTAAATACTTATCCTGTCCAGGGGATTCCCCCTCAAAACAGAGTAATTTTATTTTCAGTGCATGTTTGTATGAGTGCATACTTTAATTTTTGTTGGATAAAAAAAAAAGGATTGTTTACATCGTGTTATTCTAATCCTTGCCACTGAACGAGTATGCACAAAAAATGTTTTCGCTGCATATACTGAAGAGATGTTGTTTGTTCTTTTAATTTTTGTCTGAACCAATTCCATCTAGTTGTTAAATATTCTTATTAAATATTCGGATTGTAAACCCTTCCGCGTATTATCAGATGACGTAACTGTCAACATAATTGTTGGTACATAGACTTAATGTCTTTCGGATTTAAATGAGTTCCATGAATAGGTAGTAGCTATTACATCCGCCAAAATTTCCTATTCAAACCCATAGAAAAGAATTCTATATATTTGTTTGTTTAGCCCTTAGTAAAGGGAGTCTAACTAATATATTGAATGCGATAAATGTCTGCTTCTGGTTTGATATAAATAAAGACTATACATATTATTAAAGACAAATTTTACACAAAATTATTAAAGACATATTAGACAATATTAAAGACAAAATTTCCTATTCAAACCCATAGAAAAGAATCCTATATATTTGTATGTTTAGCCCTTAGTAAAGGGAGTCTAACTAAAATACTGAATGCGATAAATGTCTGCTTCTGGTTTGATATAAATAAAGACTATATATATATATATATATATATATATATATATATATATATATATATATATATATATATATATATATATATATATATATATATATATATATACATAATATATATATATATATATATATATATATATATATATATATATATATATATATATATATATATATATATATATATATATATATATATATACATAATATATATATATATATATATATATATATATATATATATATATATATATATATATATATATATATATATATATATATATATATATATATATAATATATATATATATATATATATATATATATATATATATATATATATATATATATATATATATATATATATATATATCTTGGTCTGTAAAATGGTATATAGTTTGAAAGCACCATTTGATGAACTCTCCAAATATTAGACAACGAAAGTAAACCTTACAAATGCTTGGAAATATGTTTGCTACGAAAGCTATTTGATTAAACGAATACGAACGAACAAACGAATAACCATTAACTGGGCTTGATAAACCAAACAAAAAAGTCCGCGTCAATTTTTTAAACATTAGCATAGGCTACTCTTGACACAATACTCTTAAGGGGCGACCATACTTGAAGCGACCTTCCTATCTCTCCCATAGTAAGCGTTTTGAGTTTGACTGACATTAATAGTTGAGGCAGTTAGGCGGTCTCAGTCTTTTCTAATAGAATAGAATCAGGTGAACATTTTGATTTAGCAAAATGCTAAAGCCGACACCTATTTTTCCTGAAATCCCAAAAAAACTCAAAAACCTATTTTGGGTTTGCCCTTAAGATCGCTGCAGTCAATATTGTCGTAATTGGTACTTAAAAATGCAGCGAAAAATATTCTATTGAAGCGGTTGCAGCATATTTTAATAAAAAACACTTGCTGACTGCAGTCCCTTCGAATACTTTACATACCAACGTTTCAAATTGCTTATCACCCGACAAAGAGCCTAAAATACTTGGAATCAAACGGATGTGGGCGCATAAATCATGCTGAGGGGGTTAACGCTTCCTTTTGTTCAAAAGCGGTCAGTTGGACTTTGATTTAGTGAAGCTTTAGCTCTTGAAATGATTTATTTGGTGTGTATAATTTGAAAGCGTTAGCTTGAGAGTTGGACATTCGACAAATTGTGCGAATAAGTAGGATATATAATAAGTGTCATATCTACCTATTACACTCCGTGAAAGTATCTATCATAAAATGTAACTAATATTGAAAGCGTAAGGAACCCCTGGAAGTCACCCTCTTCGAGTTTGTTTACTCAAGTATGTGTGAAATCTGATACCTTTGTCTTTGAGCCTTTTTGCCGACCAGGAAAAGGGCTCGAATCGGCCAAAACGGCTTTGGACTGGCGTCCCCCCTTAATCAGTAGGTGAAATTTTTAAGCTGATTTGGGACACGTATTTTTGATTCTATTTGATCTCGGGGGCAGACAGATAAAATCTAGAGGATCATTCACTAAATTTTGGCCAATTTTCTGGGGAGTAAAAGGAGTTGTGTCCCCGCTTTGAATTTCCAAGTACTCATCTCAGGGTCTGCTTAGCAAAGGAACTTATTGTAGTAAGTTTCAATCAACTCAATTGTTTTCAATCCATAATTGAAGTCAAATAAGTAATTTTTCGGAATTGGTTCCTTCTTAGGCTGTTAAAAAAAAAAAATTAAAAATAGACATATTGATTCCATTTTTGGGGAGGAAGGGATTCGCTCTTTTACTGCTTTTTTCTGTGTATGAATGTCCCCTTACACTTCAGACTTGTTGTCATAAATTCAGACCATATAAATAAAATAAAATTGTTACCATTGGAAATATGGAAATATGGCTCAGCCAATTGAACAAAATTAGGGTTCTAGTTTGAATCCCGCTTCTGGACAGCACCGGCACGTATTTTAGAGCAAACAAGTCTTTCAGTTTTCTCAAACGTTTGGTCACCTTGGCCAAGGGCTGTGAGTTAACGCCTAGAGAAATTTTCAGGCCCCCTCCGTCTCAATTAAATCTTCTTGTCTACTTAGGCTAGCAAACAAAATTGAGAATACTGAAAATTTTTAAAACTAATTCAGAACATACATTTTTTTTCGCCAATTTTAAAATCAGGTCGCATATAAATGCTGTTTAGAAGTAGATTTTTTTTCTTTTTTAAGAAACAAAAACAAAACTTTTCCCAAGTTCTGACAAATGGAATTTCCAAGCAATTCGAAAACAAAGCTTTTAGGCCTTGTCGAATATAATTTATGGACAAACCAATGTTTTTTTTGTTTGTGTGCGTGTGTGTGGTTGGGACTTTTGGCCCAAATACAAATAGTGGCTGATAAATACTACAGATAAAATGGCGCACCTCTATCCCATTTTGGCTGAGCTTTATCTAACTGATTTTTGAAAAAATAAAAACCGGAGCAAGTCGGTGAGAATCGTTTAAATAAGAAAAATAAAAGAAAAAAAAATAATGAGCCAAAAAATCTGTGTTTGTCAATTCCTGCATACACTCTTTGATGCCTATAACTATTGCTCAAATGAGAAGTTTTCCTTACACATATCGTATTTAAAAGGTTTTTCAACTGCATGCAGTCTTTGATTTGTATTTAAACAACCTTATTTCAAAAACTCTTCTCACATATAGAACATTTAATTAGCCACTTACACGCATGCCCTCTTTAGTCCGTATTAAATTTGAAGGATAGAGAGAAGTATTTAAATTAATCACATTTAGACGGCTTCTCACCTTTATACAGCCTTTGTTGAGTCTTCAAAATATGCACTAGAAAAAAGGTTTTCACATACATCACAATTAAAAGGTTTCTCACCCGTGTACACTCTGTAATCCGTGTCCAGTTGCCCAATAGAGAAAAGGTCATGTCACATAATTACATTTAAAAGGCTACTCACCTATATGCATTCTTTGGTGCTTTTTCAAATTGTAGGATAGAGAAAAACATTTTTTACATACATCACATTTAAACTGCTTCTCACCGGTATGCACTTTGTGATGCGAGTACAATGTTCCTGCGTGAGAAAAGGTCTTGTCACATACGTCACATTTGAAAGGTTTCTCACCGGTATGTACTCTTTGGTGCGTGTTTAAACTATTAGGTAGAGAAAAGGTCTTGTCACATACATCACATTTGAACGGTTTCTCACCTGTATGTACTCTCTTGTGCGTGTTTAAAACATGAGCTTGAGAAAAGGTCTTGTCACATACATCACATGTAAATGGCTTCTCACCAGTATGCACTCTTTGATGCATGTTCAAAGCAACTGCTTGAGAAAAGGTCTTGTCACATATATCACACTTAAACGGTTTCTCACCAGTATGCACTCTTTGGTGCGTGTTTAAAACATGAGCTTGAGAAAAGGTCTTGTCACATACATCACATGTAAATGGCTTCTCACCAGTATGCACTCTTTGATGCATGTTCAAAGCAACTGCTTGAGAAAAGGTCTTGTCACATATATCACACTTAAACGGTTTTCTCCCCTGTATGCACTCTTTGGTGCGTGTTTAAAACATGAGCTTGAGAAAAGGTCTTGTCACATACATCACATGTAAATGGCTTCTCACCAGTATGCACTCTTTTATGCCGTTTCAAATACTGTGCTCTAGAAAAGGTCATGCCACATACAACACATTTAAATGGCTTCTCATCTGAATGTACTCTTTGATGCCGTTTCAAATACTGTCCTCTAGAAAAGGTCTTGTCACATACATCACATTTACATGTCTTTTCCCCTTTATATGTTCTATGATGCCATTCCAATTTTTCTTTGCTTTTTACTTTGCACGCTACATTTTAAGCGTGTTTTCTCATTTTCTAAGCCTTTTGTTGTAGATTCCAATGTACAAGAATTTGAGGAGTCACTAGTAGATGGATTCTTTGAAACAACTAGTGAAGAATTTTTCTGTGAGTGTAGTCCAGATACGTGTGGTGAAAACTGACCTAAAAATTTAAAAGTCTATGGAATTAAAAAAAAAAAAAAAAAAAAAAAAAAAAAAAAAAAAAAAAAAAAAAAAAAAAAAAAAAAAAAAACAACAAACATTCTATCTTTCAATACGATTTAACGACTAGCTTTATTTTTGATCGCTCTTCTCTCTCTGCTCCAGGTACTTATATTAGTTCTAAAATTAGTTGTTCTGAT
Organism: Artemia sinica; assembly: GCA_027921565.1. Taxonomy (NCBI): domain Eukaryota; kingdom Metazoa; phylum Arthropoda; class Branchiopoda; order Anostraca; family Artemiidae; genus Artemia; species Artemia sinica. The sequence continues at coordinate 15,814,586 of CM051258.1, forward strand.
GTAAGTAAAGAGCGAAAATGAAACCTTGAACGATGAAAAAAAAAACACCTTAGTGTTTAATCCAAGTATAAATATAGGAGAGACAGTTTTACAACAAATATTATAATTACTTTTAAATGAAGGAGGAAAAGCTGAAAAAATACAAATCATTTATTAAAGTCCAAATTTTTTTGGGTAACTGCAAAGCTGTATACTATGCCACTCTGGTATACCAGAAGATTACACGTTTCAGGAGTACTGATTGTAACATGAGTATTCAAGTTCACTATTTATATAGTCATTTGAACTATTCCCCAGAGACTTTAGTTGCCACTAGTGATGAGGAAGGGGAAAGAGTTCACTAAGACATAAAGCCACCAAGGATTGCCACCAAGAAAGGTCAAATGCCCAAGAATGGTGAGACTAAGAGAGGGATCATTCGATTGGAAATTGGATGTTTTAGTGCCTTTTTTAAGATTCAAAAGTGACAAGAGGACGACTATCTTTCCCGGACACTAGAAAACTACTCAAGGTATTTTTACTCTTTAAAGCTACCTTTAGACCATTACTCTGTAAAATTCTTTTAAGTTTTTCACCTAGCCCGGGTACATATGGTAAGGAACAAAAAACATCCTTCTCCCAAGTTGTCTCAAAAATTTTCTTAGAAATCTCTAGAAAATCTTTTTTTTTGAAAAAGTCTGGTCAATTAACCACTCTGGATACATACTACTTAACAGTATTTTTCTTAGAAAAGAAAACTCCTCAAAAAATTACGGAGAGCAAACACTAAAGACCAGGTCAGTTAAAGAAATGATCAAACCAATTATTACTTGGCGAGCGTGACCGGAGCTTAACGACAAAAATCTATTGTTATTAGTCGGTTTTCTGTAAATGTTAAAATCCAGACTATTTTCATTCTTTAGAAGAAGAACATCAAGAAAAGGAAGTTTCCCATTCTCTTCTAATTCAACAGTAAACTTTAAATCACGCCCAAAACAATTAAGATGTTCCAAAAATCCTTTTACTTCCTCCTCCTCATATTTCCATACTGAATTATGTCATCCATATACCGGCCCCAAATATCATGTTTAAAAAAACATGAATCTAACGCAATTGTTTCAATATTTTCCACAAAAATATTAGCTAATAATGGAGATAAAGGGGCCCCCATAGGTAAACCTTTTACTTGTTCGAAAAATTCCTTTCTGAATTGAAAAACATAAGAGAACTTATTGCACAACCTTACTAAATATATAATTACAGAAACTTCCAAATCTGTTTTACGACTAATCAAGTCCAAATTTCTTAATTATCTCCCCATCCTTTTTCCCAAAATAAAGATGATCAAAATTTTGAGATAAACATTTTGTTCAAAATAGTTTAGGAGCGTAATCTTATTTATTCTCAAGAGCAGCAAAGTTCACCATTTAAACAGCCACTGAAACTAGTTTCAAAAGAATTTAGGTATCATTGATGAAAAGCAATGTGAGCAACTTCCCCAAGACAGGTCAGATTGCTTATCTGACGGCAGTTTACTGCTTGAGTTCGAAAAGAGAATGTTACAGCAACCTCCATTAAAAGAAATCGTTATCACTCTTTAGAAAGATGGGAAGCTCATATGATGCCGGATTACTGTGTCAGTTTGAAAAGTGTCCCAACAAAATAAATTTAAGAGTATCACGCAAAAAAGCCTCTAAAATTTCAAATAGTTGTTTTAGCATGAATTTTTCCGGTTTGTTTGCAAAACCTGATGAACTAATTTGAGATTTGATAAATTATTAACTGAGATTTAAATTTAACTGTTTGATTAATTATATCTTCAAAATTTGAGCTCCCAGCCAAAATTAATTTGATATTTGAAATCTGCTTGTTAATTATTCTTATTAATAAAATCAGTAGCAAAAGCCACGTTACTTAAAACCGCGTTGCCAAGTTATCTTCATTTTTGGCAAACAAGTTAGTAAAACCATAAGCCAGAATTTTAAAAGTGCAAACCCATCCTCCGTCCTTTGCGGGCAGTTAGCTTTCCTAGTTTTCTTAACTGTTAAATGTCATGACTGACCTTTTCTATTGATAGTGGACTTTTTTGTAGTACCATATGAAATAAAAGAATTATGTTTATATAGTGTTCACTTACAATAGCAATCAGGATACAAAGAATGGAAACGTACTGTAAATGCATTAAAAAGTTCAATTTTTTGTGCAATATCATAATTTGTTTTGGCAAAAATCAAATAAAAGTTTATAACATCAAAATAAAAAGAAGTGTAAATTTGAGTATTAGACATCAAATAAGCTATCAAGGCTTATGTAACATTGAAAAAAAAATTCCGTAAATTTGTTTTGAAACTAACTGTTATAAATGTGCATTATTCATTCCATTATCATTCTGCATTATTCCATTACCGTCTTAATTGTCGTATTTTTAAAAAAATCAATGCAGTGCATTCAGTGTTGAATTTTGCCGGTCAATATTGGCCATTGAAAAGCTTTAGTTTGTTGTAGCATGTCAAAGCGGCCTGTGATTATTTTTATGCAAATATTTACTAATTATCACGTATGAGAATTTTGTATATTGTTAATCAGAGATAATGGTAAGACTTTGGATTAGAAAAGTCACAAACTGAATAGAGATTTATCAAATAAATGTGATATGATTGTTTCAGAGGCAACGCTGTAGCGTTGCCTATAGTAAAGGCCATACAGCTCCAATGTTTTATTATTATTTTTTTTTCCCAGAGGCACTTCATATGGAAGGGGTCGTCGTAGAAGCTTCAAAGGGGGCTCATTCGATTGGAAATCGAGAGTTCTAGTGCCCTTTTTGATAGTCGAAAATGATTGGAGGGCAACTAGCCACCCCCCCCCCCCAAGCCCATCATTCCCCCAAACACATCCATTCAAACTTTTGAGATAGCCATTTTGTTCAGCGTAATTGATTTCCAGATAGAAAATATATTTTTGAGGAGGATACTCCCCCACAACCCTCAGGGCAAGGGTTTTAAGTTATGCCCTGGGGGCATATACGGTTTTTATAGAAGGCGTTGTCGTAGAAACTTCAAAACACGCTCATTCGATTGGAAATTAAAGACCTAGTGCCCTTTTTAATAGTCGAAAGTGATTGGAGTGTAACTAGCCCCCCTCCCCCCCCCACGCCCATCATTTCCCCAAACACATCCAATCAAAATTTTGAGATAGTCATTTTGTTCAGCGTAGCTGATTTCCATATAGAAAATATATTCTTGAGGAGGACACTCCCCCACAACCCTCATGGCAAGGGTTTTAAGTTATGCCCTGGGGGCATATAAGGTTTTTATAGAAGGCGTTGTCGTAGAAACTTCAAAACAGGCTCACTCGATTGGAAATTAAAGGGCTAGTGCCCTTTTCAATAGTCAAAATGATTGGAGGGCAACCAGCCCCCCCCCACGCCCATCATTCCCCCAAACACATCCAATCAAAATTTTGACATAGCCATTTTGTTCAGCGTAGTTGATTTCCAGATAGAAAATATATTTATGAGGAGGATACTCCCCCAAAACCCTCAGGGCAAGGGTTTTAAGTTATGACCTGGGGGCATATAAGGTTTTTATAGAAGGCGTTGTCGTAGAAACTTCAAAACATGCTCATTCGATTGGAAATTAAAGGGCTAGTGCCCTTCTTAATAGTCGAAAGTGATTGGAGTGCAACTAGTCCCCTTCCCTCCCACGCCCATCACTTCCCCAAACACATCCAATCAAAATTTTCAGATAGCCATTTTGTTCAGCGTAGTTGATTTCCAGATAGTAAATATATTTTTGAGGAGGACACTCCCTCACAACCCTCAGGGCAAGGGTTTTAAGTTATACCCTGGGGGCATATAAGGTTTTTATAGAAGGCGTTGTCGTAGAAACTTCAAAACAGGCTCATTCGATGGGAAATTAAAGGGCTAGTGCCCTTTTTAATAGTCGAAAGTGATTGGAATGCAACTAGCCCCCCCCCCCCCACGCCCATAATTTCCCCAAACACATCCAATCAAACTTTTGAGGAAGACACTCCCCCAGAACCTTCAGGGCAAGGGTTTTAAGATATGCCCTGGGGGCATATATGGTTTTTATAGAAGGCGTTGTCGTAGAAACTTCAAAAAAGGCTCATTCGATTGGAAATTCAAAAGGATAGTGCCCTTTTTAATAGTCAAAAGTGATTGGAGGGCAACTAGCCCCCCCCCCCCCACGCCCATCATTCCCCCAAACACGTCCAATCAAAATTTTGAGATAGCCATTTTTGTTCAGCGTAGTTGATTTCCAGGTATAAAATATGTTTTTGAGGAGGACACTCTCCCACAACCCTCAGGGCAAGGGTTTTAAGTTATGCCCTGGGGGCATATAAGGTTTTTATAGAAGGCGCTGTCGTAGAAACTTCAAAAAAGGCTCATTCAATTGGAAATTCCGAGGGCTAGTGCCCTTTGTAATAGTCGAAAGTGATTTGAGGGCAACTAACCCCCCTCTCACGCCCACCTTTTCCCCAAACAAATCCAATCAAAATTTTAAGACAGCCATTTTATTAAACGTAGTTTTAAGTTCTGGAAATTAGGTCTTTGAGGATTACAACTCCCCCAAAGCCCTCAGGGCAAGGGTTGTAATTTAAGGATTCTCCGAATCCTTCATATTATTTCTTATGGAAGGGATGCTCGTATAAACTTTAGAGAGGGCTCATTTGATTGAAAATTGAAAGTTCTAGTTCACTTTTTAAGAGTCAAAAGAGATTGAAGGGCAACTAGCCCCTCTTCCTCCTCCACGCCCTAAATGCATCAGATAAAAATTTTTAGATAGACATTTTGTTAAAATAGTTCAAAGTTCTGATAACAAAAACTCCGGTGTCGACACAGCCCACCAGGGCCCAGGGGTAGGCGTTGTAAGTTATGCCCTGGGGCATAACTTATTAAGGGGGGTTTATAACTTATGGGAAGAGGTTTTGTATGGGAAGAACCCATAGGAAATCTATTATAATTATCCAATTATAATGTTAAAATACATACTCTGTGATAGATGCAAAATTGCTTTGGCACACAAATTCCTATTAAGGTCAATTCCTAACAGTCGTAATCCCTTTGTGTCAGCAAGTGAAATGGTCTAAACCCCCTTATAGGAGCTATTTTTCAATCTATTCATTGTTGTCAATTGCTGTCCACAAGTTATGCAAGCTGTCTATTGTTCATATATAAGGTTTTTATCAAAGAGGTAATCGTATAGACTTTGAAAAAAGCCTCATTCGATAAGATCTAGATCAGTTTTTTAAAGTCAAGAATAATCAGACAGTAAGCACCCCCCCCCATGCCATAAAAACTTGAAACTTTTTGCAATCAAAAACGAACAAAAATTAATTAAAAAAAAATTTCCGAAAAATAAGTTTTTCAAAAAAAGTAAAGGCCATTTTAAACTTAAGCTCAGGAGATACAAATACCTGTTAAAATTCAAACTCAAAACGACCAGAAATTACAATTAAAGAATAAATGAAACCCAAAACGATCAGAAATTAAATAAACAATCATAGCAAAAAACATACAACAAGTAATAATATAAATGAATAAATAGATCTTAAAGCGAGTAATGCTTGGATTGAATATGAAAATCAAGCTTAAAACGAAAACAAATATTTTGCTATTAAAGTATAAATGAAACTTAAAACGAACAGAAATTAAATAAACAATCAATGCGAACAAACATACAATATATATTAATGTAAATGAATAAATAAATCTTAAAACGAGTGAAACTTAAATTGAATATGCAAATCAAGTTGGAATCGAATAAAAATAACTACAAACAAGAGTTAGGGTATCGTTTCACTGCAGAAGCCTAAAACCTACTGCGTCATTGGCGCTTTACTGAAAACGAATATTATTATAAATGTTTTCTTTTGTACTTAATATTGAAGATAAATATTAAAATTACAGTAAAATTTTGAACTGCTTTTAGCAATTAATATCATTATGCATCAAATATTCAGTTTAATTTATTAGTTCTTTTCAAGATTGGTAAAGACAAATATAGCTTCACAACAAGCAAAATTTGGATACTGCCCCCTTCTTCAACTGGAAAAACCTAAAGCCTTTTACGTCATTGGTGCTTCACTGAAAACGAAATACTCGTATATTAAAAATTTATTATTTTCCAGTTCTTACAGCATTGAAAATAAAAATAAAAATTACAGTGAAAAAAAATCTTGAACTGATGGATCTTTCAACAATTAATATCATTATATATCTAATATTCAATTTGATTTTGTTTATACTTTCCAAGACTGTTCAAGACTCGTATAGTTTTGTCATTTTTTTTAACTCTGCCATTTTTTGTAACTAATCGTGTCAGTTTGTTATGAAAATATTCTATGGCTTCTAGGCATTTCTATTTGAGCGGAAAACTGCACCTCAAACTTTGTGGAACATGCATTTTCTTGCATGAAACGCCAAAATATAATAAAATGTTAAGTTTCGGAGTGTTCCACCACTCGCAAGCAAGTGCCATTGGTATTTTTGAATCCGCATGGTCAATTTAGGGGGTGGAGGGTAGGCTAATTCTCGTAGCAGCCCCATTCCGTCATGGTATGGTTCACATTTTTGACACCTGGCGTCCGGACTATCATATAATCTGCCAAGCATACAACTACCCCAAATCAGTATCAATAAATAAATGAAACCCAAAACGAACAAAAATTAAAATAAATATTAGAGTCAAACTCAAAACGAGCATAAACTAATGTGAGTAGGGTTCAAAACCCCTATGCTTTCTAAAAGCCAGAATATAATTTGTACTTTATTGAAAAAAATTCAAATGAGTTTACTGAAAAAAAATGTGCAGTGTCAAAAAAAATATTCCCTAAAATCTTAATTAATTTTTGATTTCTTAAAGTTACAGAAGTGAAAATATTTCAAAGAATTGTTTTCAGTAAAGCGCCATTACGCAGTAGGTTTTAGGCTTCTGCAGTGAGACGATACCCAAACTCTTGTTTGTAGTTATTTTTATTCGATTCAAACTTGATTTGCATATTCAATTTAAGTTTCACTCGTTTTAAGATTTATTTATTCATTTACATTAATATATATTGTATGTTTATTCGCATTGATTGTTTATTTAATTTCTGTTCGTTTTAAGTTTCATTTATACTTTAACAGCAAAATATTTGTTTTCGTTTTAAGCTTGATTTTCATATTCAATCTAAGCATTACTCGCTTTAAGATCTATTTATTCATTTATATTTTTACTTGTTGTATGTTTTTTGCTATGATTGTTTATTTAATTTCTGTTCGTTTTGGGTTTCATTTATTCTTTAATAGTAATTTCTGGTCGTTTTGAGTTTGAATTTTAACAGGTATTTGTATCTCCTGAGCTTAAGTTTAAAATGGCCTTTACTTTTCTTTGAAAAACTTATTTTTCGGAAAGTTTTTTTTAATTAATTATAAGAAAATAATGATAGGGACATGAATAGCATTGTGGAATGTGAAGTGTTAATTCTTTTTCAGGGCTTTTATTTCTGTTTTGAGGCTTGGAGATATGAAATTAAAAGGTGACAAGCTGACCTTAAGCTTACTTTAATGGGAAATCAATTAAAAAAACTTTTCCCAAAAAATAAGCTTTTCAAATAAAAGTAAAGAATTCCATTAAACCAAAAATGAACAAAATAGAATAAAATAATCTACCAAGTGCAAAACTACCACAAAACAGCATCAATAAATAAGTGAAATTCAAAACGAACAGAAATTAAAATAAATAACTGATTCAAACTCAAAGCGAGCAGGAATGAATTTTCGTTTAAGATCCACTTTTTTTTGCCTCAGAGGGGGTGCGGAATAGGGGATGCAAATTTTTTTTACTTGGACTCTTTTTGAGCAAAAATATCTTTTCTGGCCTTGATTTGCACTCTTTTTAGACGTTGGCAGTTGGCAACCCTGGTATAGAATCCTGTAAACCTTTTTTTGGTCAGCAGGCTACTTTAGGACTTTTCTGATCCTAATCCTGTGCTGTTGCATTTATTTCGTGTTCTCAGTAAAACGCTCAAATTTTCCTACAAATTTAGGGATACTTTTTTTCGTTTTAAGTTTAAACTTCGCTCATCACTTATATCAGAAAAACAGCTTTTTAAATTATTTTTTAAAATAGATCATATTTTAACACCATTATATTGCATATTAAAGCATTAAAAAATAAATCATTTCAGGTTTACAGATAACTTGTATTAGGTTAAATTTTAAGTAAGTACATACTAGGTTAAAATTTGTCAGTTAGTTCGTATAGAATTTAAAGTAAATACGTTTGAAGTTTAAGTTTCCACCTGAAATGTACCCAAAGTACATGACATTAGTTGTTTCATAAAAACACTCGTTTGTACCTACACCATTAATGATCTTTTTCGTTGAGGGGTTAGAAACTTCTGCAAATTTTATCGCCTTTTATTTGGTCAAAAAAATTGGTAAAACCGCTTTCCAAGACAAATAACGGAGTTATAAATAAGAATTAGTTCTAAATCCATGGTTATATTCAGGGATTAGGGATTATCAGTTCCAATGACTGATGTTTAGAGTGCTATAAAATGACACAGTCTCACTCTTGATTTAGTAAAGATTAGCAACAATAACATGATTCTTAAAAGATAAATGCATAGCATTAACCAGATGATCTGAAAGTTTCAATCCGTAATCATACAAACAATTAAAAATGACACATTTCAAGAGTCAACAATATGTTGTAGTCTTCGTTCCAGTTTCAAGGGTCTTCGGCAATGATGGACTGGTACCCCTCATTGCTCGAATATTCCAACTGAGTTATCTTCGTAAATCTGTGAGGAGAGGGGGTACATGAGGGTAAATGCCCCTTAAATATCTCTAGAGTTTCATAGCTGAGTTAGACTTGACTTTCTTCTGTTTTTTCTAAGATCTAACCTGACTTTTTATGTTCTTCTAGCTATATATTTAAAACAAATGTTTCTACAGCAGTAAACCAAATAAAGTTATTTTTTATAAATCTCAGGGGGGAAACGCATGAGGTTAAATACTTCCTAAGTATCCCTAGAATTTCATACCTTTGTAAAACTTGAGTTTTTTCTTTATTTTCAAAATCAATCGTTTTGTTTTTCTAGCCGTATATTTAAGAAAAATCATTCAACAGACAACATAAAAATCCACTTCAGCTGCGCAATATGGATTCTGTATTTTTGTTTGAATCTACTATTTTAGTATATTAATATTCGATAGTAAAAATTTCTGGTAGGTTTGTTTCAAATTCAACTTTAAATCAAAGTAAGAGACAAATTTATATCTTAATTTGTAAAGAGATATATGCTAGTTCTAGGGCTTATTATCAAGCTTCTTGAAAAAAAATATTTACCAATCTAGTTTCAAGTGAAAACTTGAAAACGCTCATATAAGAACACAAAACGTTTGGCAAACACCTGCACATTGGAATAGGATAAAACAACTTCCATCTTAAGATTAAGTCCCTTTGCCCTTTTTTGTCCCATAAAACACTATTCAATACATCTGATTCTACAAAAAAAAAATATTTGAGATGTACCTTTATAGTCAGAACATGTGGGTCCCGATTTCTTAGCGTCATCTTCAAATTTACATTGTCCTGAAATGCAGGGTAAAGTATGGAAAGGAACACCTTCACGTTTCGGAGACAATAAATGGCTGGAATAAGATTGGAATAAGGGAAAGGGCTCCTTACTGTCGACGGGTAAAACATCCTTAACTTCTAAAATAAAATTTCAATTAAACAAACATAGAAAATATTAAACAGTAAAGCTTACTAAACAGATCTAAATGCTTTTTCTTTTTAGTCAGGTGTAAAAATATACAGACGTCATCAAATTAGTAGAAATAAACAAATCAGAAGACCCTGGAGAAGGATTAATTAAGGATAATGAGTTGAATAAGAGAAAATTTTAGTATTGAATAACAAAAATATTAGAAAAGAAAATCCAAGCAAGAAACTGATTTTCATTGTGAATTTACTTTACCATCACCCCACTCCCAAGGTCAAATATATACAATGAACTGCATAAATATACTGTAAGGGCGAGGGGTAGAAACTTCATGGCAACGACTGCAATCTCCAAACTCAGTAGTGATAGCCGATAGCACCCTAATTAAGCCTCGAGTGAAGAGGTTGGATCATAGGCAGCGCAATAGCGCTACCTAAGTAAAGAACGATGTTGGCACAATGTATTTTTTTTCTTGGTCTTAGACCAGGTCACTTCGCATCAAAGGAATTGTCATAGAAACTTCGAAAAGGGCTCATTCGATTGGAAATTGGAGTGGCTAGTGCCCTTTTTAATATTCGAAAGTGATTGTAGGGCAACTAACACCCCTTCCACGCCCACCATTTCCCGAAACACATCAAATCAAAATTTTGAGATAGCCATTTTGTTCAGCGTAATTGATTTCCAGACAGAAAATATGTTTTTGAGGAGGTCACTCTCCCACAACCCTCAGGGCAAGGGTTTGAAGTTATGCCCTGGGGGCATATAAGAACGACGTTGGCACAATGTATTATCAATTTTTTTTCCTTTAGACCAGGGCACTTTGTATCGAAGAAGTTGTCGTAGAAACTTCGAAAATGGCTAATTCAATTAGAAATCGGAGTGGCTTGCGCCCTTTATAATAGTCGAAAGTGAATGGAAGGCAACTAACATGCCTTCCACCTTTTCCCGAAAAACATCCAATCAAAATTTGGAGATAGCCATTTTGTTCAGCGTAGTTAATTTCCAGACAGAAATTATGTTTTTGAGGAGGACACTCCCCCAAAGCCCTCCGGGCAAGGGTTGTAAGTTATGCCCTGGGGGCATATAAGGTTTTTTTTATAGAAAACGTTGTCGTAGAAACTTCAAAAAAGGCTCATTCGATTGGAAATTCAAAGGGCTAGTGCCCTTTTTAATAATCGAAAGTGATTGGAGGGCAACTAAACCCCCTCTCACGCCCACCTTTTCCCCAAACACATCCAATCAAAATTCTAAGATAGCCATTTTTTTCAACGTAGTTGAAAGTTCTGGAAATTAGGTCTTTGAGGATGACAAACCCCCACAGCCCTCAGGGCAAGGGTTGTAAGTTATGCCCTGGGGGCATATAAGGTTTTTATAGAAAGCGTTGTCGTAGAAACTTCAAAAAGGCCTCATTCGATTGGAAATTGAAATGGCTAGTGCCCTTTTTAATAGTCGAAAGTGATTGGAAGGCAACTAGCACCCGTTCCAAGCCGACAATTTCCCCAAACTCATCCACTCAAAATTTTGAGATAGCCTTTTAGTTCCGCGCAGTTTAAAGTTCAGGAAATTATACCTTTGAGCAGGGCACTCCCCCCACAGTCTTCAGGGCAACGGTTATAAGTTATGCCCTGGGGGCATATAAGTTTTATTGAAATCCTTGTTGTACAAACTTGAAAAAGGCCTCATTCGATTGGAAATTCAAAGGTCTATTGCCCTTTTTAATAGTCGAAAGTGATTTGAGGGCAACTAATCCCCCTCTCACGCCCACCTTTTCGCCAAACACATTCAATCAAAATTTTTAGATAGCAATTTTGTTCAGCGTAGTTGATTTCCAGATAGAAATTATGTTTTTGAGGAGGACACTCCCCCACAGCCCTCAGGGCAAGGGTTGTAAGTTATGCCCTGGGGGCATATAAGGTTTTTATAGAAAGCATTGTCGTATAAAACTTCAAAAAAGGCTCATTTGATTGGAAATTCAAAGAGCTAGTTCTCTTTTTAATAGTCGAAAGTAATTGGAGGGCAACTAACCCTCCTCTCACGCCCACCTTTTCCCAAACACATCCAATCAAAATTTTAATATAGCCATTTTGTTCAACGTAGTTGAAAGTTTTGGAAAATAGGTCTTTGAGGATGACAACCCCACCATAGCCCTGAGGGCAAGGGTTGTACGTTATGCCCTTGAGGCATATAAGGTTTTTATAGAACGCGTTGTCGTAATAACTTCAAAAATGGCTCATTCGATTGGAAATTGAAATGGCTAGTGCCCTTTTTAATAGTCAAAAGTGATTGGAAGGCAACTAACACCCCTTCCACGCCCACCATTTCCCCAAAACATCCAATCAAAATTTTGAGATAGCCGTTTTGTTCCACGCAGTTTAAAGTTCAGAAAATTATATCTTTGATTAGAACACTCCCCCCACAGTCTTCAGGGAAAGGGTTATAAGTTATTCCCTGGGGGCATATAATTTTTTATTGAAATCTTTGTCGAAGAAACTTGAAAAAGGGCTCATTCGATTGGAAATTCAAAGGCCTAGTGTCCTTTTTAATAGTCTCAAAAGTAATTTGAGGGCAACTAACCCTACTCTCACGCCCACCATTTCCCCAAACACATCCAAGCAAAATTTTTAGATAGCCATTTTATTCAACGTAGTTGAAAGTTTTGGAGATTAGGTCTTTAAGGATGACAACCCCTCCACCCCCACAGCCCTCAGGGCAAGGGTCGTAAGTTATGCCCCTGGGGCATATACGGTTTTTATAGAAAGCGATGTTAAAGAAACTTCAAAAAGGGCTCATTCGATTGGAAATTGAAAGGGCTAGTGCCCTTTTAATAGTCGAAAGTGATTCAAGGGCAACTAACCCCCCCCCCCTCACGCCCACCATTTCCCAAAATACATCCAATCAATATTTTGAGATATCCATTTTATTCAACGTAGTCGAAAGTTCTGGAGATCAGGCCTTTTAGTATGATCACTCAATCAGAGCCCTCAGTGCAAGGGTTGTAAGTTATGCCCTGGGGGCACGTAAGGTTTATATAGAAAGTTGTTGTAGAAATTTCAAAAGGGGCTCATTTCATTGGAAATTAAAATTGCCCTTTTTAATAGTCGATAATGAGTTGAGAGTAATTAACCCCCCTCTCACGCCCACCATTTCCCCAAACACATTCAATCAAAGTTTAGAGATAGCCATTTTGTTCAATGCAGTTGACATTTCTGGAAATTATGTATTTAAGGATGACAAACCCCCCAGAGCCCCCACGGCAAAGGTTGTGAGTTATGCCCTGAGGGCATATAAGGTTCTAATCGATAGAGTTGTCGTAAAAACTTCAAAAGGGGCTCATTCAATTGGATATTAGGATGGCTAGTGCCCTTTTTAATAGTTTTAAGTGACTGGAGGGTAGCTAACCCCCTCTCATGCCCACCATTCCCCAAAACACATCCAATTAAAATTTTCAGATAGCCATTTTGTTCAACGTTGTAGAAAATTCTGGAAATTAAATCTTTGAGGATGACACCCCCCCCAAGCCCTCAGGGCAAGGGTTGTAAGTTATGCCCTGGGTGCATATAAGGTTTTTTATTGAAAGCGTTGTTGTAGAAACTTCAAAAGGGCTCATTTGATTGGAAATTGAAAGGGCTAGTGCTTTTTTTTAAAGTTGAAAGTGATTAGAGAGCGATTAACGCTCCTCTCACGTGCACCATTTTCCCAGACACATCCAATCAAAATTTTGAGATAGCCATTTTGTTTAACGTAGTTGAAAGTTCTGGACATTAGATCTTAGAGGATGACAACCACCCTCACAGCCCTTAGGGTAAGGGTTGTAATTGATTCCCTGGGGGCATATAAGGTGTTTATAGAAAGCGTTGTAGTAGAAACTCAAAAAGGGCTCATTCGATTGGAAATCGAAAGGCCTAGTGCCCTTTTTAATAGTCGAAAGTGATTGGAAGGCTTGACATTTTTATAGTAAAGATTGATGTGGGTATAATGTATTATTTTTGTTGTTGTTGTTTGACCAGGGCACTTTGTATCGAAGGAGTTGTCGTAGGAACTTCGAAAGGGGCTCATTCGATTGAAAATAGAAAGGGCTGATGCCCTTTTTAATAGTCGAAAGTGATTGGAGGGAAACTAATCCCCCTCCCACGCCCACTCTCCCATTTGCCTTTATGTTTAAAAACTAAATGTTGGTACTTCTGCTCTTAGAATTTAACCAAATCAAAATAGCGTAAGTGTATCCAAGCTATCAAAGAAAGTGAACAGATTTTTTTGCGAATGGTATCAAGTTTTCCATTTCGGGTCAACTAGAGGAGGTATGAAACAAAATTAAACACTACTATTTGTGTTCAGATTTTTAAAAGGGTGTATGTTGTTAAAAATTGCTGAAAATTTTTCTCCAGCATACAAATAGCAGGCCAAACTATGAATTCTTAAAAAAAAAAAACGAAAAGACTTAAAGTATTATTTTCTTTTTCCCTGTAAAGACTATGCCAATATAAAACGAACAGAAATTAATTAAAAAAACTTTTTTCGCAAAACAAGTTTTTCAAAGAAAAGTAAAGAACTCCATTAAACAAAAAATGAGCAAAATAAAATCGAATAATCTACCAAGCGTGAAACCACCACAAATCAGCATTGATAAATAAGTGAAACCAAAAACGAACAGAAATTACAATAAATAACCGAGTCAAACTCAAAACGAGCAAAAATTAACATAAGTTGGGCACGAAACCCCTATGCCTTCCTAAGGCCAGAACAAAATTTGCACTTTACAGAAAAAATACAAATGAATGTGCATTGTCAGTTTAATATACATATACTGATATTTAGTAATCAAAATGTTAATATTATTTTATTTATTAAAGTTATAAAAGTAAAAACATTTGTATTTTTTTTTCAGTAAAGTGCAAATTATGTTCTGGCCTTGGGAAGGCATAAGTTTTTACGGACGAAAGCGTTGTCAAATTCTACGAGTTTGTTTTTCTTATGTTCCAAGTGTAAATCTACCACAAATCACCATTAACAAATAAATGAAACCCAAAACTAAGAGAAATTAAAATAGATAGCCTATTCAAACTCAAAACGAGCAAAAATTAAAAGGAGTATGGCTCTCAACACCCATGTCTTCTTCAGACCAGAAAATAATTTGCACTTTACTTTAAAAAAAAAATAATAAGCGTGTATTGTTAGTTTGATATACATATTCTGATATCTATTCCTTATAGTCTTAATACTTGTTTATTTGTTAAAGTCAAAAAAGTGAAAACATTTTAAATGTATTTTGTTTTCAGTAAAGTGCAAATTATGTTCTGGTCTTGAGGAGGAAGTGGGGTTGTCAGCCCTACTCATGCTAATTGTGGCTATTTTGAGTTTGAATAGGTTATTTATTGTAACGTCTGTTCGTTTTGGGTTCAATTCATATATTTATGATGATTTGTGGTAGTTTTACACTTGGAAGATTATTTGAATTTATTTCTACTCATTTTGGCTTAACGAGGCTGTTTACAATTCTTTGACAAACTTGTTTTGTGGAAACAAGTTTTTTATATTAATTTCCGTTTATTTTTTATTGACAGTCTTTTTCATATAAAAAATATTTTGTATCTTTTTAATTTTTTTCTATTATACTCTATAGTTTTTACTTTGAAGATTACTTGACTTTATTTCTGCTCATTTTTGGTTTAATGAGGTTCTTTACTTTTCTTAAAAAAAAATTATGTTTCCCATTAACAAATACTATTTGTAAGTAATTAAATAACACATTAAGTTTTTCAACTGAAAGTGCGGAGCTAAGGAAGAAACTAACAAAAAAAACGGTTGTGTTCTCGAATTTTACACAGCGTAAACTTGAGTGAGTGGCGCATAATACACAAGTATCAAAATTCCTCCCCCCCTATGGAAATTAAAAAAATAAAACTCCAAATAAAATTCTCAAATTTGGAACGCCTTATTTTCCACGGGGGGGGGGGGAGGTAATCGCCGGGGGTAGACGCCTAGAACCATAATTACTCTAGTACTCTATATAAAGTACTGCATATGTACCAAGTACTCTATATAAAACCTCAACCCTTTTGTTTGCCAAATAAACTAAAGCAAAAATTCCAAATTTCTAAGAAAGAATAAATGTATAATTAAAAATAAGAAATGGGGTTTCAACTCCTCTTTGAAGGCGGATGACCAGAGCATTTAACTAATCAAAGTCTACTCGATCTACACAAAAAGAACAATTCTTACAATACAAGGAATTGTCCATAATTGGTTAAACTGTTGAATCAATTTCAGAAAAAGTCTGAAATGTGCAGAATTCAGTCTATATGTACAGGTCATGGCATATAGGCCTGTTTACTATTGTGGATGAGGATAAAGTGCAATGGCAATAGAGATGAATGTAACATCCGAATTTAGGAGGAAATTCTGATTCAAAAGTATGTCTTTTACTTAGCCATCTCAATAACCAGTGAATCAAACATTAGAACCATAAGGGAGAGGGAGATTGTCAGAAAACGACATTATTTCTATTTTATTAAAATTAAAAAAATACAAGTCATTTTTTAAAATGTTCCAATAAACTATTTTATTAAAATTAAAATTTTCATATTTAGCAAGGCAAACTCAAGGAAACACTATGAAATTAAAACAAATCCTTTCAATTTTTTTTTGTTTATATCATTCCTAAAAGTACTTTACTTTAATTTACATTTAACCCTACCTAATGGCTAAATATAGCCAAAATCATATATTCTCCATTAAAAATGGTAAATAGTTGACCATTAGACGGAGGGAGGGGAGTAAA
The DNA here is from genome assembly GCA_027921565.1 of Artemia sinica. Taxonomy (NCBI): domain Eukaryota; kingdom Metazoa; phylum Arthropoda; class Branchiopoda; order Anostraca; family Artemiidae; genus Artemia; species Artemia sinica. The sequence continues at coordinate 15,831,078 of CM051258.1, forward strand.
GTGAAGTTCTTTTAGAACTGGCTTTACTACTTTTATAGCTTTTCATTCTGAGGGATCCACCCCTAAAACATATTCATCAATTTTTTTATTTTTCAATATGTGACTCTTTTCTTCAAATTAAAAGGTACCCGTCATAGCCCAATTATTCGGATTTTTTTTATGTGAGAGGGGGGCGTATATGGAGGTGAATTTCCCATGAATACCCCTAGAATTTTAGACCTTAGTAAAACTTTCTTCTTTATTTAAAAATACGATGGGACTCGTTGTTCTTGTAGCTGTCAGCTGTATATTTAAAACAAATCGTTCTATAACTTTTGACTTCAACAGCACAATGTGAATTCTGTATTTTTGTTTGAATCTACTGTTTAAGTAAATTAATATCCAATAGTAAAATTTTCATAGGCACTTTAGTTTATAATACCTAATTTTCTGCTTCTTTCAAATTCAACATGAAATCAAAATAATACACAGATTCACCAAATATCAATTTATAGAGATATCTATACTATAAATGTGAATTGCAAAAAGTATATACAAATCTATAGTTTTAGGGCTAATTATCAAGTTTTTTGGAAAACAAAATTCGCCAGCCCACTTTAAACTAAAATTTGAAAACGCTCATGTAAGTCAAAAACAGTTTGGCAAACATCTGCACATTGGAACAAGATAAAACAGGTTCCATCTTAAGATTAAGTCCCTTTGTCCTACTTTTGTTTCATACAATATTATCTGACACATCTGATTCTACAAAAGCTAAATGTTTAAGATATACCTTCATTGTCAGAACCTGTGGGTCCCAATTCCTGGGTGCCACATTCAACTTTACATGGTCCTGAAATGCTGGTTAAAGCAAGCAAAGGATCTTCACGCTTTGGAGACAAAAGATGGTTTGTAATGTGAAAGGGCTTCTCACTGTCCCCTGGTAAAGCATCTTCTACTTCTAAAAAAAAAAAAAAAAATTAAACGGACATAGAAAACATTCAACAATAAAGCTTACTAAACAAACACAACTTCTTTTTGTTTTAGTTATGTTGAAAATAAAAATATACAGACTACATATATATTGATATACATATTTAATTAAATTCAAATGAATATGCAGGGTTTTTTCACATGAAACAAAAGAAAACATCAGTTATTCATGGAAATTCATTAAATAGAAGGATAAGGGTATATTAACAATAACACGTTGAATAAGAAAAAAAAATGAATATTGAATAATTAAATACCGCTAAAAAATAAACGTTATACAGTTTTATGGTCACAGAAACAATATTTTTTTGACGCAATGAACAGGACCCAAAATACCAATCAATTGGAGTTTTTTTTTTTTGCATCAAGTGGATTAGTTTCCAAAACATGAAATACAAAATAGAGTCTTTTGAAGTTAAGCATCTGAATTTAACTAACCTTATCCCTCTCTTACAAGTCCTATACTTGATATTCCCATCTATATTCAACATTAGTTATAATGTATATATAAAAAATCTTGGTGCCCCCTGACTATCACTGCTTTGGTGATAACATTTTGTTTACACTTTCATTACCTGCACACGGAAAAGAGTAACAGAAAATTCTTGTACCAGGTGATTAGTTGCCTCACCAAACTTAAATATTATGGCTAATAAATTGAGTTTAAATGTGATTTCTGTCAGAAAATAGCTCCTTTTATCACCCCTCAACTCTTAATGGTTAGATCCAAGTGTATACACTGTTAAATATTTTTTTTTGTAACAGAAAATATAACTGTATAACTTACCCTTTTTGATAGAAGAGCCTGCAGCAACCGTAATGAGTTCATCCATATTTGGAATTTGAGGTAAATTACGAAAAGTATAATAGTATCATATACATTTGGATATGGCACTCAGATTCTAGTCACTTGAGTAGAAGCACAGGTTCCTGAAAACAACAAAAGCTATAATGACTAATAATATATTTTAGCCACTTTTATCTTAATATAGTTGAAAGCATAGATTCAACTCCCTCAGCAGTCAAAAGCATTAGAAATCTCATTAGTTTTTTGTAAGAGGAGGGTTCTAAAATTCAAACATTACTTTCTGATATAACTGTATTTATGGTGTAGTTCTAAGTTTTAGCTTATGATATACTTTCACACACAAAAAAAAACAAGATGCTTTTTTGTTACTTGATTCTGTTAGCAAATTTTTCAAAGTTGAAAACTGTTAAGATATACATAATATATATATATATATATATATATATATATATATATATATATATATATATATATATATATATATATATATAATATATATATATATATATATATATATATATATATATATATATATATATATATATATATATTATATATATATATATATATATATATATATATATATATATATATATATATATATATATATATATATATATATATATATATATATATATATATATATGTATATATATATATATATATATATCTATATATATATATATATATATATATGTTATTATTTATTTCTAACCCACACTATACAGAGGTACAATATGTGGAGTATCACAAAGAAAAACCCATAAAAATGCAACGCGAATCAATATAGAAATCAAAGAATATCAGTTACAGAGTAACACATAAAATTTAAAAGAAACTAAAACAAAAGAGAAATAACATAAAAGGAGGGAAAAAGAAGAAGAGAAAAAAAAGTCACAACTTGCAGAATCTAATAAGCAGTAACATACAGAAATATGGACACAAGCTGTCATTATTGTTATCATTATTTGATTTTTACTCACTCTTTACAATACTAAAAAATGTGGAGTAACCAGAGAGAGAAAAACAAACAAACAAATTAAGGAAAAATAACTTGAGACTGAAAAAACCTGATAAGGTGATGGTTTGGAGAACAACAGATACAAGCGGTATTTGAAAGCTTTCTATGTAGTGCTTCCAGTTTTACAGTAATATCAGGAACAAGAAATTTATTACTAATTAACCGGTTTTTAGTCCAATGTGGAAGAAACAATATAAATTTACAAAATCTAAAATAATTAATCCAGATTCTAATTTTTCTTAAGAAGGGGAAAGATTCCAGAAGCAAAAAGAATTGAATGGTCACAAAAATTTGAGTAGAGCTTGGCCAACGTGAGTTTATTTTATTTACCTATATTGGCAACAATCTTAGCTTATCCTAATTGAATTTTAATATTAATATCTGGGACTGTGCGCTGGCGCAAGCTTGGAAGACTATTAGTAATAGAAATACCGAGCCATCGAAGAGAATCTATGAGAGGCATAGTAGAGCCACTACAACAAAGGGGAGTAATAGAATTTTTGTTAATAGAAAGAAATTTACATTTATCTACATTAAGAGAAAGGCCTTTATCTGAAAAAGAAGTAGCAACACGAGAAACCATGTTAGATAGACTAGTTTTAGTACAGCTTATAAGAAGCAGGTTATCAGCATAGGCAAGATATGAAACATCAGAAAAACCAGAGAGATAACTACTAACAACTCACCATAGCACCCAGCTGCATGAGGCCAATACAACTACACACACTCCTCCTTCATCCCAATCTGCTCAAAACTTCCCTCTTTACACCCTCCCAGAAACTTCCCATTTCCCTTAAATCTTTCTTTATGACATCCTCCCATCCTAACCACGGACGATCTGCTTTCCATTTTAGCCCAAGACGGTTGGCCAAAAAGGACAATCTTCAGCAATCTGTCATCCTTCATCTGCAGAATATGCCCTAGCCATCTCAACCTTACTCTCATTATAGCCATAGAAAGTGACATTGAACCACACTGTTTGTACAGCATACTGTTTGAAATATGGTCAGTCAGTTGGGTACTCAGAACAATCCATTTGTAAGTTCTCTGGAAAACATCTAGCAAATCTTCATCTACTTTTTCGAGTGCCCATACTTCAGAGCCATATTTGACCACTGTCATCCCTGTAGCTTCCAAAATTATAATATTGGTTTGCAGATGAAGACAGGGCCAGATAAAGGGCAAGTGGAGCAATCGGGCCCTGTCTGCAGCAATTTGGCTTTTACAGATAGAAAATTCTTTGATTTTTGTGTCAAATTTATTTTCATGTCCAAACCACATTCAATATAGCACAATAATTACGATTATTCAGTAGGCTATTGTAATTAACTGCAAGCAGTTGCAACAAGTTCTGCTGAATATGGAACCTGTATTTTTAACCTTAAAAAGTGCATCTTTGTTTTTATTAAATTAAAAAAACAAGTTTTTTAAACTGAAAGTAAGGAGTGACATTAAAACTTAAAACGAACAGAATTTATTCCGTATATGAAAGGGGCTGTCCCCTCCTCAACGCCTTGCTCTTTACGCTAAAGTTTGACTTTCTCACAACTCTATTTTTTCTAAACAATGAAAAACTTTAGTGTAAAGAGCGAGGCGTTGAGGAGGGGACAGCCCCTTTCATATACGGAATAATTTTTGTTCGTTTTAAGTTTTAATGTCGCTCCTTACTTTCAGTCTAAAAAACTTGTTTTTTTAATTTAATTTCTGATCGTTTTTTAAACAAAAAAAACTGTGATTCCTAGGGTATTAAGCAAAGTATAATGTAACACTCTACTGCAATTTCCCTTCCCTCATGAAAAGATCCTCTCATATAACCCCCGACCCACCCCCACCCCCCACTACCAGAAAAAATTCCCCCTGAAAACGTCTGTATACTTCCCAATAACCAATACTATATGTTAACATTTGGTAAAGTTGATAACTTTCAGCCCTCCCCTGGGGGCTTTGAGGGATTAAGTCATCCTAAAAGACATAGTTATAATATTTTCGACCATGCTGAACAAAATGGCTATCTCAAAATTTTGACGGGTGACTTTGGGAAAAAAATGAGCGTGGGAGGGGCCCTAGTTGCCCCCCATTTTTTTGGTCACTTAAAAAGGGCACTAGAACTTTTAATTTCCGTTCCAATGAGCCCTCCCACGATATTCTAGGACCACTGGGTCGATACGATCACCCCTGGGAAAAAAAAACAAAAAAAAAACAACAAATAAACATGCATCCATGATCTTTCTTCTGGCAAAAAATGGAAAATTCCACATTTTTGTAGATAGGAGCTTGAAACCTCTACGGTAGGGTTCTCTGATACGTTGAATATGATGGTGTGATTTTCATTAAGGTTCTATAGCTTTTAGGGGGTCTTTCCCCCTTTTTTTCGAAAATCAGCCAAATTTTTTCTGGCACGTAACTTTTGATGGGTAAGATTAAACTTGATGAAACTTATATATTTAAAATCAGAATTAAAATATGGTTCTTTTGATGTATCTATTGGTATCAAAATTCCGTTTTTTAGAGTTTTGGTTACCATTGAGCTGGGTCGCTCCTTACTTAGAGTTTGTTACCACGAACTGTTTGATTGTATCAAAAAGAGCTTTTTTCAGCTTAAAGTAGGGAACCACATTAAAGACTGCGACGAGTGGAATTTGCCCTGTGTGTGTGCGGGGGAGGGGGTCCCTTCCTCAGCCCTTGTTCTTCATGCTAAAATATGAAAATCCTTAAAGAATACTTTATTCAAATTCCAAGCCCTTGCATTAGAGCAGGCTTTGTTAAAATTGTGCAACTTATGGGTCTATCCCCAGGGACTATGGGGGTCAAATCAGCCATAAATTCATAGTTATTAGACAGTAGGGTCAGTTGTTGTACTTCCAGGGAGACATTTTTGGGGTTTCCAACTTTGTTGCCAAATCTATTAATCTTCATGCAATAATGCATGGTCTTTTTTTTATGATGGCCAGCATCTACTTCTCCAACCCATTTTAGTAGACAAAGAAAATGACAAAAAATCTGAATTAATTGGATCTGAAGTCAGACAACAAATGTGTTAAGGATGGTATAACTATTAAGGCAAAGCCAAAAAGACAAATTACAAACACAAATTTATTAGCAACTGGTTTTCTGACAAAGGTTTGCAGAAATTGATTCAAAAGGATGGTACAAGGTTTCTTTGCAGGGTTTGTAATCAAAGTTACATTGGACAAAAGACCCATTCTTTTGGACATGCCAAAAATAAATTTCACATCAAGTACTTTGATACACAGCCACATAGTACTAGCCTGTCAAAGATGTGCTCAAATAACATTAAATTTCAGAAGAGTGTAATGTTGCAGAAGAATAACAAAAAAGCCAAGCTGAAGCTCAGTGGCTTCATTTCAGCGCATAATCTACCTTTCAGGGTGATGAATCATCTGCCAGGCCTCCTGAAAAGTGTATTTCCTGATAGCAAGTAAAATTACTTCCATTTGTGATAAAACATAAAATGTTTTTGTGACAGATTAGCACCTGTTACAGGTCAGTCTCTCTCAGAGAAACTTCAGAGAGAAAAGTTTTCAATCTTGCTGTATGAATTGATGGTCAAATATGTTGTTAAATCTATGGACATTGTAGCTTGCTCCTTGTGTCCTCAGCTGAAACATGTAGGCAATTGCTTGTTAGGGCTTTTTCAGGTGCCACCAGTTACAGCTCAATTGATAAAAGAAGAAGTATATATAAGAATTATTCCAAAAGAGAATTGTACAGGGTTTGGGTGAGATAATGCCTGTGTGAATATGGGTAAGATAAAGGGGTTGAAGAATCTGGTGAAAGTTGACAATCCCCATGTTGTTGTTGTTGGCTGTGTTTTTCATAGCCTTGCTCTGGTTGTATCTAGCACCTCCAATGCAATAAGCCTAGAATTTGACAAGTTTGTCTGCAATGTTTACAACTATATACAACATTCACCAAAACACATTGCAGCTTACACAGAGTTTCACAGGACAACAAACACAAAAAACATAAACTACTCAAAATCTGCAATGTCTGTTGGCTGTTCCTTGAGTCTGTAACTCATTGCATCTTAGAATAGTAGAGAGCATTTAAAGTTTACTTTTGCAAAGAATTCAAGGCCTCAGAGTTAGCATTTGCAGAAAAGATCCCAAAAATGATGGAAAATATGCATATCAAACTGTACTTACAGTTTATGGGCTTTAATTTGCCACAAGACAATAAGTTGAATGTTTTCCCTTTGCTGAAACATCTCCACATTATTTGGCATCATGTTTAGGAATTTTCTATGTCCAGAGGTACTTGAAAAAAAGCTGTTAGGTACATATTACCAATCCAAGTCTAAATACTTTTTGCCAATTGAAAGAATCTATGCTGGAGCATACGCAAAATCTGATTTAATTTAAAACAAAAACATTTCTGCCTAAACAGAGCATGCCTTTAAAATTGTGTGGCTGAAGTTTTGCACAAAGTTACAAAGGAATTTTATGTTTGTTTCCACTGCAATTCAACCATTAAGTTTTTGCAGAAAGTGAAAGTGATTGACCCAGTTGTGGCTGCCTCTGGCTAAGAAGACTTAATACCAGTACTAGTCATGTTCCCTAACTTTGTCAATCAGCAATCTCTACAAGAATCAAACTCTCAGTGGCAATCAATCCCTGTTGAATCTAAGTGTTTGCTAATTTGGTACTTTAAGAGTCCAGTGCTTTTTGGGGAAATTGAATGAGCTTCAAAATAGTTTTGGTTCCACAAGATATTCAGAGCTTTGCACATTGATGTTCACTATCATGTCCCTTCTACACTCATCTGCTTGTGTTGAGTGCAGTCTCAAAATTGCCTTGCAGTTGAGACTATGTGCTCCTTGATTTGTACTAGGGAGCAGATCCACAACCACTGCACTTGTGTCTCCTAGAATCTGCAGGAAAAAAAGAAAAGGGAAGAACACCAAGTACTTGCCAAAATACAAGATTCCAAAGAAATAGTCTTTGCTAGGAGACCCTGCTGCTGTGATGCTCTGAAGTCTTTTCTGGCAATTTTGGTTTCTAAAAAACTGATTTGTTTTGTGTCTCTAAGGATATCCTGGTCTTTCATCCAATAAAACCAAGCTGAGTAGCTCAGATTTTACAGCTCCTGGTTATGTAGGGGTATGTTCCAGGTCAGCCAAAAAGTATATAAAAAGTACCTATGGCTGCATTTTAGCTGGAGGAATTGGAGCATAACTACTAGCCTAAATTGACACTGTTAGGTTTTTAAAAGCCTTTGATAAATTATAACATTCATGCAAGGAAAGATAATTTATAGATACTTTTCAAAGCCTGATTCTATTTTATTTGGCAATTCCTTCCAATTACTTCAACTAAAATGAAGCCATGGTTACTTTTTATATACTTTTTGGCTGATCTGGAACAAAACCTAGGGCCAACATAAACATATAAGCCTAAATGTGATTTTGTGGGGCTCTAACAGATTTGCACAACAAAATCCAATAGTTGAGCTGAGGTCTTACCTACTGGAGTTTCCAGAATCTGGGTTTACATTTTCTTTACATACAATCTGAAATTTGAAGACCATTATGAAAGAAAGGGATGTTTGAGCTTCCAGATACTGGAAGCTTTTGAGCAGACAAAATGTTTTTAATGATGGAAGAAGCCAAAGAATAAGTTAAAAATTGACTTTGATTAAACATGAAAACAAAAAGATTGTAGAAGCTCTGAAAAGTGGGAGTGAAAAAACCACCTGGGAGCTCTTTTTTTGGACTGGTTTCACTATACAGAAAGTCCAGAATCTAGAAATTCTGGTAGGTGAAGCCCCAGGTTTAGATTATATGTTCTTGTTCATAGAGACAATAAGGTGATTAGCATATTATGTATTACATTGACAACATCTTTTTCTTTTTAGATACTCTTTGATTTTGAAAGAAATAAATTAATAATAACATTTATAAAAAGCAAGGACAGAGAAAAAAAAAACAGAAAAGGAAAAGATTGCATATGTTGCAGAGAGTAATGTTCAAAAGGACATATGCATGTATGTGCTAAAATTTCTGGTGGCTAGTATATTTTTCCTGGAAAGCACCTTTTTATAGCTTTGTTTGGTACAAATCAAAATTTTTAACATTTCAACACTGCACCCTAAACAGAGACCTTCACTTGGGAACTGAACATTCTGATTGAAGGTGCAAACCCAAGGGCTGGAATTTGTGAAAGCCATTATTGCTTGTTGGATTCTATCATAACCTTGTGACCTTGGACCTCCTTAAAAAAATCATCAAGATTGGTGACCTCCTCAGATGGGATCACAGTTTATATAATTATCCAGTATGATCATTCTCTATCTCACCCATTATAAAAACCCGGACTGGGGTGCGAGTGCTCTGGAGAATGTTTTTGCAGATATAAACATAAGCAAAGTCAGATCTTTTCACAGGTAGACAAGTCAGATGCAAAACAATTGGAAATAAGTGGAAACCTGCTATTACAAATAATGCACTTGGTAACCATTTCTCATTGATAGACACAAACACACTGATCCATAAGTGAAGAAATAAGTGGGAGGAGCTTTTTGTTTGCACCAAGAATGAAGACCAGAAATGATCTGCGATAAACTTACTGGATAATTCTATAAACTGTGGATGGGATGAGCACAATACCTTTTCTGTTTCAGATTAAAGGGAGTTGGAGCTAGGACCAAGCACAAACTTTACCATACCACCATTTACTGCTATATCTGAGATGGAAAAAATTGCAGTAGCTACTGATTGGTTCACAGCTATTATGATAATAAAGCCATCTGGTCTCAGTCTTTCTAACATCCCTGCACTTATGATTTTGGAGGTGTTCAAATAGTTTTTCTTATTGTAACTCTTCTGCTCCCTAATATTAACAACTTAGTGGTCTCATTTAGACCTTCAATTGCTAAGGCTTAAATCATCACACTAAAATTATAAAGGTCAGTGGTGACAGGGCTACTGGTTGTTGTGCCAGTCCTTACAATTAAATGAAAAATACCAATAGGTCAAAACATACCAATAAAGCAACATAACCAGTAAAATAATTATATATAAAAAAAAAATACAAGCAGAGGGGAAACCTAAAAAAAACTTTTTTGCTTGCTGACCAATGATTGGTGTTGTGTTGGTACCAATATTCTGATTCACTGCCTGTGGCCAGGAATGCAAAGCATGGTTGGGACCAAATCATCCAATACTTCATGTGTTCTTTCACCAGATTTCTCCAAGTGCCCATTTAAAGCTGGATTGGATAAATTTCTAGTTTTGCTACTTTTTGCTATCTTGGAAAAGGGTTAGGTTAAGAAAATGAAACTTTCAGTGATGGGTCTACAAAGTAAAGTATGACCCAGGAAGGTATTTTGAAGTACCTAACTCTACTCCTTCTCCCTCTAGAGGACAATGACCTTTGATGACCTTTAAAAATCATTGTATAATGAAAATGAAACCTTGCAAAACAGGACTTCTGCTTAAATGAAGTACAAAAAAAATGTTTTCAGCTTCACAACATTGCTCAATCCAAATCTATGAGATCTGCAAATACATTTTCTAAAAATAGAACAAACCTATTGATATTGGTAAAAATCTACTAAAATAACAGGAATTGCATTTTCAGAACTAAAGCCAGAGAAAATATCCTGATAACCAAAAAAAGGTAAAAGGTTGTTTTGTCAAAATTTCAATAGCTGGGCTATAGACCTGTCAAGTAAGCAAATTTCTAAGACTTAAAAATCAGAAGATGGTTCACATGAAAGATTGAAGATACTGGTGTGGAAATACTACAAGCTGCCAAGCCTATTAGGCTTAGGTTCACTTGTTTGCATGTGAGTCCAAGCAAATTCAGTCTCAGATTTTGCATACAAGTCAAGTAGACATTGTCTGTCATGTGTCAACCCAAAATCAATCCAATCTTTCATCCCTTTTGTTCTGTGACTATCTACCTCAGTTCTGCCCTAGGAATGACATATGGATGGATGGATGATAGACTTATCAATCAACAAGTGAAATTACATTATTTTTATACAATCCTAAAAAGGGCTTATGCCAGATTTGCCTCTTACTCACTTGAACTATCTGTCTTGGCTTTTTCTACAATTACCCATGCCTTGATGCCCACAACTACTTGATGTTAATTCAAAATCAACATATTGGCTGAGACAATGTTTTGATTCAAAAACCAACCTTCCCAGAGTATGTTTTTGGCCCTGGATTTGTTACTGAAAGTTTTATTTTCCTAACCTAACTCTTTTCAAAGATAACCAAAAATGGCTAAACTAGAATTTTACCCTGGATTGACTCTGGCCAAGCTTACAGAGTCAAACCATTGGGTCAATATATACCAAATCATATTATTGAGTTTCAAATAAAGTGAATACACTATTTGATGCCCTTTTTTATGCTGATTACAAATATAATAAGCATTTCTATAGGAAATGAATTTCAGCCCCCCCCCCTCCTATATAGGCTATACCTAACCTAACCTAACCCTGAATTGGCATATATAGGGGGGGGGGGGGCTGAAATTCATTTCTGATAGAAATGCTTATTATATTCATAATCAGCATAAAAAAAGGCAGTCAATATATACCAAATCATAATATTGAGTTTCAAATAAAGTGAATACACCATTTGATGCCTTTTTTTATGCTGATTACAAATATAATAAGCATTTCTATTGGAAATGAATTTCAGCCCCCCCCCTATACAGGCTATACCTAACCTACCCTAACCCAACCTAACCCTGAATTGGCATATATAGGGGGGGGGGCTGAAATTCATTTCCAATAGAAATGCTTATTATATTTGTAATCAGCATAAAAAAAAGGCATCAAATGGTGTATTCACTTTAGTCCTAGGCCTAACTCAATAATATGATTTGGTATATATTGACCAACCATTGACCCCTGTTCCAAACCAAATAACCAGCAACACCAAAACTCAAACCCAGTTTTCACAATTTCAAGTCGAGTGAGCTTACTGCTTGGCTAGGAATCCTTAGTCAACAATAGATTAAGCAAGCAAAATAAAACAAGAGCAGGGACTGCAGCAGCTAGGCCTATTAAGGTGGGGTAAAATTGGGTTAATAAGCAATCTGGGTAAATTTGCAGTGGGTCATATAATTTAGCTAGGATGAAAGTGAAAATATCATTTGGTGCCTTTTTTATGCTCTTTCATAGTTCAATAATTGCTTCTGGGGCTAATTGCATCTTGAACCCTTAAAGGGGCCCCAAAGATTGATTTTATTTTTTGTAACCACATAAAGAGGTTATCAACACTAGTCAAGTGACTTAGCAGCAGCAAGCAGTTTATCAGTCAAAGCAAGCCAAATAATGCACCACAAAACAAGTTTTCAGGCGTCAAAAGCCACAAGGAGGAAGCCCCTTGTGATTTAATTAGCAAACCGTGTCAGAGAGCTATCCTAATTCCTGAAATGAATTTTGAAGATATTTGATTTATTTCATTTTGTCTTTTCTTCTCTTCAATAGCTGCGTTCGTTCTCGTCGTTCTATCCTCGGTTTTACAATTAAGCCGTTCGTTTTCGCCGTTCTTTGAAATGTTTCGCTTATAAGTCGTTCTTTGAAATGTCGCTCTTCCTTCTTAGTTCGTCGTTCTTAGAACGACGAACTGATCCTCACGAACTGACAACTTTAGTTTTATTTTTGAGCGCCAAGTTAAAAAAAAAAAACCATGACAGAAAAATTTATTTAATTCCGTAGATTTTGTTGATGGGATCTTTCATCTAAAAAATGGTAGTGATTTGTTTTTTGTATATGTGGCGCAGTTTTTAAATTTTAGCAAGTTCTGGAAGCATTTTTGGTATAAATTGCTTTCCAAACTTTCAAAAAACTCCTTAGGGGTCATTTGGAAACATTTTGGGAAGAATTCCTAGATATCTTAGATTACAACTAATACTAAGAAGTTCCAGCTAACCCCAGGCTTCAATATCCATAGGAATATGTTCAATTGTTATACGTCTTAAGCTTAATATTTATTTTCTTATCTCTAAGTCATCATTAGCAAGTGCCAAACATATCTGTGAGCTTCCTGATATAAAAACATCTTCTGCCACAGCTTCCAGTAGGAGCTCATTGTCAGAGTCATTTTCCTCTAGTAAGTCTATTGCTTGTTTTCTACATTCACAAGTATATTTTTCATTTTTGTTGTGCTGGTTGATAGAAATTTTATCTGTGGTTTTGAAATCTTATCTGGCTAAGGAAAGCTCTTATAAACCGTTTTTTCAGTTAAAATGACGTTCTTAGAATGGCGAAATAAAACGCAATTTAAGAGTAAAACGTGGAACATCTTTTTAGAAATAAGAACGACGAACGGCGAAAACGAACGCAGCTAATTTTTTAATGTTGGTTCTGTTAACCACGTCATCTAATTTTTATTTATATTTATGGGCATTTTCAAGCTACTTTAAATTTAGTTCTGCCCAATAATTTACTCCTTCATCTTTTAAGTCTCAATATTTGAAGAACACAGGCAGATTTCCTCGTCAACTAATTTCTAGGAGATCTATCTAATTTAAAGTCCATCTGATGAAAATAGGATCCCGATTCTAAAGAGAAAGTTTAATTCCTAGAAAATGTCACCAAGAAGTTATTTTCAATTCCAAGTGGTGTGTCAACAAAGAAATTAAGAACAAAAAAACCTCATACTTGGTTTACTTTTTCATGGACCTGGCGATTCTGCCTCATCAAACATCTGAACAAAGATTCTGAATGAGGTCTCCCGTGATGGGGATCTCCCATGAAAACCCTATGACAAAAACTACAGTCATTAATATGTTTAAACTCTCCAAGAAGAGGAAAATTAAATTCATATTAAATAAGTTTCATAAAATGATAGCTTACTACATCTTTAACCACTTTGTTATAATATAGCTATAAAACAGCTGAACGCTAAAAAGTGATTAATATGGCTTTTCCTGTGGTTCTTTTTTATATATTAATTTAAAAAACTTTTTCCACGAAATAAGTTCTTCAAAGAAAAGTAAAGAGCTCCATTAAACAAAAATGAGCAAAAATAAAATCAAATAATCTACCAAGCGTGAAACTACCACAAATCAGCATCGATCAATAAATGAAACCCAAAACGAACAGAAATTACAATAATTAACCAAGTCAAACTCAAAACGAACAGAAATTAACATAAGTTGGGGGCAAAACCCCTATGCCTTCCCAAGGCCAGAACAAAATTTGCACTTTACTGAAAAAATATAAATGTTTTTACTTTTATAACTTTGATAAATCAAATAATAATAACATTTTGATTACTAAATATCAGTATATGTATATTAAACTGAAAATGCACATTCATTTGTATTTTTTCAGTAAAGTACAAATTTTGTTCTGGCCTTGGGAAGGCATAGGGGTTTTGCGCCCAACTTATGTTAATTTCTGCTTGTTTTGAGTTTGACTCGGTTAATTACTGTAATTTCTGTTCGTTTTGGGTTTCATTAATTTATCGATGCTGATTTGTGGTAGTTTCACGCTTGGTATATTATTTGATTTTATTTTTGCTCATTTTTTGTTTAATAGAGTTCTTTACCTTTCTTTGAAAAACTTATTTTGTGGAAAATGTTTTTTAAATTAATTTCTGTTCGTTTTATATTGACATAGTCTTTTCAAGGAAAAAAATACTTTAAATCTTTTCGTTTTTTAAGACTTTATAGTTTATCCTGCTATTTTTATGCTGGAGAAAAATTTTCAGCAATTTTTAACAACATACTCCCTTTTAAAAATCTGGACACAAATAGTACTGTTTAGTTTAGTTTCATACCTCCTCTAGTTGACCTGAAATGGAAAACTTGATACCATTCGCAAAAAACTCTGTTTACTTTCTTTGATAGCATGGATACACTTACGCTATTTTGATTTGATAAAATTTTAAGAGCAGAAACGGAAGGGTTGGTGTGGGAGGGTGGGCACGGGAGGGTGGGAGTGAAAGGGGGATTAGCTGCCCTCAAATCATTTTCGACTATTAAAAAGGGCATCAGCCCTTTCTATTTTCAATCGGATGAGCCCTTTTTGAAGTTCCCACGACAACTCCTTCGATACAAAGTGCCCTGGTCTAAACAACAACAAGAACAAAAAATAATACATTATACCCACTTCGATCTTTACTATAAAAATGTCATGCCTTCCAATCACTTTCGACTATTAAAAAGGGCATTAGGCCTTTTGATTTCCAATCGAATGAGCCCTTTTGGAAACGACAACGCTTTCTATAAATATCTTATATACCCCCAGGGCATAAATTACAACCCTTACCCTAAGGTCTGTTAGGGTGGTTGTCATCCTCTAAGACTGAATTTCTAGAGCTTTCAACTACGTTAAACAGCCTGGGTGTCTCATAATTTTGATTGGATGTGTTTGGGGAAATGGTGGGCGTGAGAGGGGCGGTAGTCGCTCTCCAATCACTTTCAACTATTAAAAATGGCCCTAGCCCTTTCAATTTCCAATCAAATTAACCGTTTTGAAGTTTCTACGACAAAACTTTCAATAAAAATCTTATATGCCCCCAGGACGTAACTTACAACCCTTGCCCTGATTGCTTGGGGGGGGGGGGTGTCATTCTCAAAGACCTAATTTCCAGAACTTTCTACTACGTTGAACAAAATGCCTATCTGAAAATCTTGATTGGATGTGTTTGGAGGAATGGTGGGCGTGAGAGGGGGGTTAGTTACCCTCAAATCACTTTCGACTATTACAAAGGGCACTAGCCCTCTCAATTTCGAATTGAATGAGCCCCTTTAGAATTGTCACGACATCTCTATCTATAAAAACCTTATATGCCCCCAGGACAGAACTTAAAACCTTTGCCCTTGGGGCTCTGGGGAGTTTGTCATCCTTAAATACATAATTTCCAGAACTTTCAACTACGTTGAACAGAATGGCTATCTCTAAGCTTTGATTGAATGTTTTTGGGGAAATGGTGGGCGTAAGAGGAGGGTTAATTACTTTCCACTCACTTTCGACTATTAAAAGGGGCAATTTCAATTTCCAATCAAATGAGCCCTTTTTGAAATTTCTATAACAACTTTCTATATAAACCTTATATGCCCCCAGGGCATAACTTACAACCCTTGCACTGAGGGCTCTGAGGGGGTTATCATCCTAAAAGACCTAATTTCAAGAACTTTCAACTACGTTGAACAAAAGGGATATCTCAAAATTTTGATTGGATGTGTTTGGGAAAATGGAGAGCGTGAGAGGGGCGATAGTCGCTCACGAATCACTTTCAACTATTAAAAAAGGCACTAGCCCTTTCAATTTCCAGTTGAATGAGCCCTTTTGAAGTTTCTACGCTTTCAATAAAAACCTTATACGCCCCAGGGCATAATTTAAAATCCTTGCCCTGATGGCTGTGGGAGGGGGAGGGGTTTTCATCCGTAAAGACCTAATTTACAAAACTTTCAACTACGTTGAATAAAATGACTATATTGATTGGATGTGTTTGAGGAAGAGGTGGGTGTGAGAGGGGGGTTAATTGCCCTCAAATCACTTTCGACTGTTAAAAATGGTACTATCCCTTTAAATTTAAAATCGAATGAGCCCTTTTTCAAGTTTCTACGACAAGAATTTCAATAAAAACCTTATATGCCCCCAGGGCATAACTTATAATTCTTGCCCTGAGGGTTGTTGGGGAGTGTCCTCCTCAAAAATATATTTTCTATCTGGAAATCAACTACGCTGAACGAAATGGCTATCTCAATTTTTTTTTGGATGCGTTTGGGGGAATGATGGGCGTGGGGGGGGGCTAGTTGCCCTCCAATAGTTTTCGACTATTAAAAAGGACTTTAGCCCTTTGAGTTTCCAATCGAATGAGCTTTTTTTGAAGTTTCTTCGACAAAGCCTTCTTTAAAAACTTTATATGCCCCTAGGGCATAACTTAAAACCCTTTCCCTGAGGGCTGTGGGGGAGTGTCCTCCTCAAAAACATATTTTCTATCTGAAACTCAACTACGCTGAACAAAATGGCAATCTAAAAATTTTGATTGGATGTGTTTGGGGAAATGATGGGCGTGGAAGGGGGGCTAGTTGCCCTCCAGTCACTTTTGACTATTAAAAAGGGCACTAGCTCTTTGAATTTCCAATTGAATGAGCCTTTTTTAAGTTTCTACGACAACGCCTTCTATAAAAACCTTATATGCCCCCAAGACATACCTTAAAACCCTTGCCCTGAGGGTTGTGGGGAGCGTCCTCCTCAAAAACATATTTTCTATCTGGAAATCAACTACGCTGAACAAAATGGCTATCTCAAAATTTTGATTGGACGTGTTTTGGGGAATGATGGGCGTGGAGGGGGGGAGGGCTAGTTGCCCTCCAATCACTTTCGACTATTAAAAATGGTACTATCCCTTTAAATTTAAAATCGAATGAGCCCTTTTTCAAGTTTTTACGACAAAGATTTCAATAAAAACCTTATATGCCCCCAGGGCATAACTTATAATCCTTACCCTGAGGGTTGTTGGGGAATGTCCTCCTCAAAAATATATTTTCTATCTGGAAATCAACTACGCTGAACGAAATGGCTATCTCAAAATTTTTATTGGATGCGTTTGGGGGAATGATGGGCGTGGGAGGGGGGGCTAGTTGCCCTCCAATCATTTTCGACTATTAAAAAGGACTTTAGCCCTTTGAGTTTCCAATCGAATGAGCTTTTTTTGAAGTTTCTACGACAGCACTTTCTTTAAAAACCTTATATGCCCCTAGGGCATAACTTAAAACCCTTGCCCTGATGGCTTTGGGGGAGTGTCCTCCTCAAAAACATATTTTCTATCTGAAACTCAACTACGCTGAAGAAAATGGCTATCTCAAAATTTTGATTGGATGTGTTTGGGGAAATGATGGGCGTGGAAGGGGGACTAGTTGCCCTCCAATCATTTTCGACTATTAAAAAGGGCACTAGCCCTTTGAATTTCCAATCGAATGAGCCTTTTTTGAAGTTTCTACGACAACGCCTTCTATAAAAACCTTATATGCCCCCAGGACATAACTTAAAACCCTTGCCCTGAGGGTTGAGGGGAGTGTCCTCCTCAAAAAATATTTTCTATCTGGAAATCAACTACGCTGAACAAAATGGCTATCTCAAAATTTTGATTGGATATGTTTTGGGGAATGATGGGCGTGGGGCGGGGGAGGGCTAGTTGCCCTCCAATTACTTTGGACTATTAAAAAGGGCACTAGAACTCTCAATTTCCAATCGAATGAGCCCCTTTTGAAGTTTCTACGACGACCCCTTCCAAATGAAGTGACCTGCTCTAAAGGAAAAAAAAAAAAATAGTACATTGTGCAAACATCGTTCTTATATGCCCTCAGGGCATAACTTAAAACCCTTGCCCCGATGTTTGTGGGGGAGGGTCCTCCTCAACAACATATTTTCTATCTGGAAATCAACTACGCTGAACAAAATGGCTATTTCAAAATTTTGATTGGATGTGTTTGGGGGAATGATGGGCGTGGGGGGGGGATAGTTGCCCTCCAATCACTTTCGACGATTAAAAAGGGCACTAGCCACTCCAATTTCCAATCGAATGAGCCCTTTTCGAAGTTTCTACGACAACATCTTCGATACGAAGTGCCCGGGTGGAGAAAAAAAAACACGCTGTGCCCACATCGTTCTTTACTTAGGCAGCGCTCTCGCGCTGC
This sequence comes from Artemia sinica, assembly GCA_027921565.1. Lineage (NCBI taxonomy): Eukaryota > Metazoa > Arthropoda > Branchiopoda > Anostraca > Artemiidae > Artemia > Artemia sinica. The sequence goes on from CM051258.1 coordinate 15,849,517, forward strand.
CTATGATTAGTATCCACTTTAGATCCATTTCCACTGCCCATGTCTTATTTTTGACAGTTAATCTACAACTAATAATGCTTTCAAGAAATTATGAATTCGGAGTTTCTGCTAGGTTTTTTTTAAGTAAGTTAATCTTTGCTTAATCTATAAATAAAGTTATGGTGAAATCCCAATTTGGTTTTGCGGTAATATGTTTTTTGTTGAGTTGGTCGTTACAAATTTTGAATAGAAAAAAGTTTTTCGTTCAATATAAAGCGTGGAACAACATAACAACAAACAAGCTTTTAAGAGTATCTGGTTTGTTTTGTTTTTGTCCATAGTGTTGTTCTCTTTAATAGTTAACAAAACCTAAACTATTTTTTTCAATTATTTTTCTGCTTGCGCAAATCTGCCCAACCACATAAATCTTAGTAATGTAGAAAAAGGGTGAATCAAATTTTACTGAAAAACACCTCCTTATGTAATTGTGCAATTTTGGTAGTCATGAGTTACCTTTGAAGATTTAGGTGTCCTTAGGAATCAATACATTGTTTATGACAATTAAAAAGGCCCAAATAGAAAAAATATATATACTTGAAGATATTGGGCTATATTTAATATCTAAACAGAGGTCCAAAGGCCTAAATAGGCCACCTCTAACGCTGTTCCTCAGACTTTGGTTCATTGTGGCAAAAAAAAGCGTCATTTCGAAATTCAATTTGACAACCCAAGAAGACGAAATGGACAAAAATACTTATAGGGGTAGTGAATTCTGAGCAAATTGCTAATTTCGTATAGAAGGATTCATAATTAAACATTTCACGAAAGGTAGACTTGCTATATATTCTTGAACTGAGGGTTTCTCGAATATTCTGGTCAAGAATATTTTCGTTCTTTCGAAACACATTTCGGGGAAACGATGCCAACTAACGCAAATGACTGATATCAAAATCAAATCTTTATAAATTTGTAAAAAAAAGTTGTAACGAAGAGGTGAAAGTGGTAGGCCTTGTTAGAATTTTGGGCGTAGACCTAGGTAACTTGTATAAGAAATAATTTTAGGATCGAAAGGACCGTAACTCAACGGTCAAGCGAGCTGCTCCATTCAAGTAATTGTCTTAGAATATCAGAAAAGCCCTCGTGTCTCAATCTGTAAACCCTTATGGGAAAAAAGTTATATAAATATTTTTTTTTAGTAATAGATCTGGACTTTTCCTCAATGCATTAGTAGTAGACGAAAAATAAGTTAAAATAAAAACATTTTCAAAGGAAAATTGAGAGAAACACTAAAACGCAATTATAAAGACAACAAAAACTAAAATTGGACACAGACTTAGTTTACAGTGATAGAAGTGATTCTAAAGTAAACAGTGAATAGAAAATATAGAAAATTTGATTGAACCAGGTTTGACAAACATTGGGTATATTTATTCATCTAAAAACCAACAATATGCCAAAACAATAACAATATGCCGAATCCAACAAAACAATATGCCGAATCCATTTGCGAAGAAAAAATCTACAATATAGGAGTGTAGACATCAAGGAAGAATTTTGACCCCACAAACTTGAGAAGAAAGCTTAGCAAATTTTACATGAATCTGGCAAGAGGAAGAAAAAAGGAGCTCTTAAAAGTCTCAAGAACTACTAAAATATGTAGTTTAAAGCATAGACACAATGTATACAATGCAGACGTCCAACCAAAGTAATTTTATTTTACCAATCAGTTTAATTCTGGTACTCGTCAATCCTCAGTTTCACAGGCTTTAAGCACGCATGAAGGTACAACATAGCCCAAAGGCACCCGGATACTCGACTCCCTTTTTTAGCATTGTAAGATAGTGCACTGTGCATATATAAATCTCTATCATATACCTTTTGTCTGTGGTTTGAAGTAGCACATTGGCGATAAGTTTACATTTCTTACATTTTTTTACATCTGGCAATTTACCAGGTTTCTTATCCAGCAAATCAGTTAATTTAAAATTTAATGTTAGTATGGCTTCACCTAGTAAGGACTTAAGAACTTCTAGATATTGTTCTCCGTGGAGGAATTTAGATGATCAAACTGCAATTATCATAAGTTATTTTATATGGTACGGTAAAGATGTGAATTGATGTTTTGCTTGGCAACATAGAACCTATGGTTCAATTCCCACTACAGGCCTTCTACCTGCCTCTCTAAAACCGACCTAGTAATTAAAACATCGATTCAATGTCCTCTGCCCCATTAGTGACTCTGCAAGATTTTTATCCTATCCTTACAAATGACACGATGTATAGGGTATCCAATAGGCTAGCTCAACAACGACATTCCAACAACGATTTGAACCATAAAACATGTCAAAAAGGGAAAAGTTTTCATGTTACAAAGGAATATTACTGATTTTGACATTCACATATTGTTTGGTACCTCATACATTTTAAAAATCAACAGTCCTTCTTTAGATACTACCAACAGATTGCAATTTTAAAGCAATTAATTTAGGATTTTTTTTAACTGATTTTTTCTGGATTCTATATCGTTCTTATTTAAAGAAATCAAAAACCAATACAAGCTATGCCACTTCAAAACGGAAATGACGTAATCGGCTACCGGTTTAGTTGTAAAATTATGCAAATTAAAAAGTGCACCTCAAATTGGACTAGGGCTGCCAAGAAAAAGAAAACTTATATAACATACAATTATTAGTTTAAAAAAAAATACATTGTGTTTAAAAAAATAACATATGTAGTCACAATTAAAAAAGTCGCACTTAAAAGGCTTTAATCGTCCTCAGCCTCTTCCGAATTTAATGTATCCACCAGTGTCGAATTCCGACTGAAGGGATCTACTTGTTTCCATTTCTTGATAGCACGAGTCAAATCGCTGGGGATCACCCAGTCATGTACTCCATTTGACGACCTGAGAACAAGTTGCTTCGTTTTCATCAGGGATGAAACACTCGAGACATTTAGCCCATTTGGGTTTTTAGTTTTGATGACCGACAAAATCAAGAACTGTCTCTCTGCTCCAGCACTTGAATGGGGCAAGCTGCAGAGAGTCAGAAAGAACTTGGGCAAGTATGCCTACGGAGAAAATTCGTTTTCAGCAGCGTCTTTAATAAGGGACAAAGGTAACAAACGTAGCAGCTATTATGAGAGTTTGGGAAAATTTTCTGAAAACAAATTAAGCCGGCATACCCGTCCGGATTTTAAATAGTTTGCCTTTCAAAGCGAGTATCAAGAAGAAGCCGAGAGAAAAGTTGAGATTTTTAAGCACTAGGGTTGACGCGAAATCGCAAAAATGAGAGCAATAGTAGCCATAATATCTAACGAAATCGAAATCAGATTTTGTAATGAATGGGCCCTAATTTTTCCCCTGAATTCATGGAAAATAACAAAAATTTTGTTTACTACAAATCATGGATTTTAGTAGATTTCGGAAAATTTTCTAGATCTTCTAAATTTTCTAGATTTTTTTTTTAATAGATCTAGTAAAATCTTACTGACGATGGCAACCCTGCAAGCAATATTACATCGCCCTAAACTCTAATTACGTAGCATGCCCCTGCATCTCTTAGTTCCCTATTACGGAAGATTCACCTGTATCTCTTAGAAGCTTAAAAAATCTGTCAGGATCGGGATTCAAAGGGGATACTGTGTCATGGATCTTTAAAAGCCCCTTTTGATTTTTTTCACTTTTCAACTTTAATAAATCCGAAATTACTAGACGTTAGGGAATCAGTACATGTATATTAAACTGTCAATTAAAGTTTATTTGTTTTTTTTTGTTCAATGATCATGGTTATAATGAACAGTATATATGAATACCTAGTGGCATCGCAGGGGTTAAAGAAGCGACTCTCTGAATGACTTTGCTGGTTGAATCCCGCGTGTAGCTAGGATCTGTTTATAACATTTTTTTCTCTGTCGTTCGAATGTCTTTTTTTTTACGAAATGTACTATTGCCTTATTTTTGGATAATCAGATTTTCTATGGGTATGCGGAATTCTATTTAATTGTCATTCTGAGCTTTATAGATGTCAAACAGGCTATAAGGCTCAGATAAGCTTCCCTACAAAAGTACTCTTAAAATATTTATCAAAAGGTTAAAAAACAGGAGGTGCCAATGGGGGAGAATTTTGTTATCCAGATTTTAGGCCCCTGGCCTAGAGTAAAAACAATTTTGAAGGAATTTTCAGCAAAAAATTCGTTTATAATGAGTTCAATAAAGAAACAAAAAATTGTGTTGCTTTTATGACTCTTTGTAATTTTTTCTAGTTGTGAAATAACTATAGTCACTTTATTCTGGAGCATAGTCACAGCCGATCCCTGATATGGTTTTTCCATTTTGAAAATGCTATAAAATTTGTTTACATGTAACATACCTTATTCTTAGTTATACTGTATTTTCCAAAGTTAGCAGGCATAACTTACAAGAGAACTAATCCAGACCGTTTCAAGTTGTGTCCCTCCTAACGTCACTTACGTCTTGTGTAGCGCTAAGGGTAAGTAATTAGGTTTGTCAGATAAGTAATCTTTAAAGGCTCGAACGCGCTGCTTATATCCTTTCATCTTTTGATTTCTAGCAATGCAAGCTACTAATTACATTTCTACCTTTTAAGTACAATAGCCTAATAACAATTGCTTTCATAGGAGCAGCATGCTCTGTCATCATTTTGTGTTATTTTAATTTAAAGTTTAAGCTTATCTCCCAATTTGATCTTAATAATTTAATTGTACTATCGATCTACATCCTACACCTTCCCTTTGGTGTATACAAAGATATCTATAAAATTGCTTCATCTGGAATTTGTTACAGGATTCTTGCAAGGACATGGCACATAGTTATTGCGTGAGCAAGGATATCACGAAGAATAATTATTTAAAGAGAGAAAGGCTTGAAATATTAATTGTTTGTCAACTATGGGATAAATCTGAGGGAATGGTAACTCCATTAAGAGATACATTTTTTTTTAGTTTGGAGGGATGTTTTGATTTAGATTTCCGAATGTATTTAACGTAGGAATTTTAAATGTATAAGTGTGGTCGGTATAATATACAAGTACCAAATGAGGTGTTTGGGCAATATAAAATATTGTGTAGTATCGGGAAGATACATAAAGTTAATATTAATAAAGCTGTACACATTTCAGGCAATGATACGGTAGCCATTAGTCGTCCATGCCCCAGCCTCCAAGGTCCCCAATACCTTTCCCTCCAACTTTTTGGCCCCGTTCCCCCGTTTTTTATACTTTTTTTAAAATTTAATTTTTTTTTACTTTTTTTTAACTTTTATTTTATTTTATTTTTTTTTAAACATAAAAAATTCAACATTTTTTGCATGTTTTGGAATGGCATGAAATATACTTAAAACCGAAAAAAAAAATCACATTTAATATTTTCCAAATACAAAATGAGAATAATGTAGATATATTAGCCGTGACTTTTAGTGTTAGAAATATAGTGTTTGTAATAGCACTTTTTTTTTCTATTTTTTCTGACTTGGAATTTTATGGGCGTGGAAAATTATTCAACTTTTTCTTTATTATTTTTCTATTTATTCGCCTGTATTAGTGGTACTCTATGCTTGCTCATAGAAACTACACGGTTCTCCCAGCGATATTCTATTTTTTACATGTCTTAAAATGACCATGAAGTATACTTCAAACAAACAAAAAACCACATTTAATATTTTCGAAATACAAATGAGAATGATATAGATATTTTAGTTATCAATTTTCCTATTAGAAAAACAGTGTTTTTAATAGCAATTTTCTTTTTTTTCTGACTTGGAATTTTTTGGACTTGGAAAAGGGGTTTTAGTTTTCAGATATAAGAACATTCACGTTTAAAATATATCTGATTTCATTAATAATAATATTGAATTTTTTAAATAAAGGTTTTAGTTTTCAGAAATGAGAACATCCACGTTTAAAATACATCTGATTTTATTAATAATATTTTATTTTTTTTAATAAAGTTGGGTTTTAGTTTTCAGAAACAAAAACATCCACTTTTAAAATACATCTGATTTTAATAATAATATTTGATTTTTTAATAAAGTTGGGTTTTAGTTTTCAGAAACAAGAACATCCACTTTTAAAATACATCTGATTTTATTAATAATATTTGATTTTTTAATAAAGTTGGGTTTTAGTTTTCAGAAACAGAACATATATCGCCATTTTTTCCTTGAAAAGACAAGCTGAAAACGTTTAATTTCGCAAAGATATCCGACAAATAACACAGCTTGAATAGCCATAAGTCGTTTTGAAAAAAAGCAGCAAGTTCACATTTTCGTTCGGTTAAGAATATTCAAATTCCGTCTTTTAATAATAACAATCTTCTCAAACTTTGACCTCTTGACAACCATCTTACTTCTGCATGTAATAATAAAGTTGTATAGACGGAATCCATATTCTTGCAAAGATTTGAAAATAAGTGACTGTTAAGGACATGGCTCTTAGTAAAATTTATAATCTTAACAGTATTCTGAAGCACATCGTTCAATTATGGTGCTAATTTGTTACTCCAAGGACCTCTTGGGGAATATGGCAGTGAGTAAAAGTTGTATGGTCATAATTAGTAGCTTGAAAAAAAGATTTAACACCAATGTTTTTGGCCGTCATCGCTCTTCCACCATCTGGGCATATTCCACAGCAATTTTTCCATTCTAGACCTTCAGTCATTAAAAATTCATCAACTTTACAATATATGTCTTTTCCTTTAGTATGTTATAAATATTTGACTTTAATATAAATTAGGCTAGATATTAGTTTTACATTAGTGTTACAAGCTAATGTTGAAGTGAATCATTAAATTAGGCTAGATACTGGTTTTACATTAGTTTTGCAAGCTAATGTTGGAGTAAATCAATAAATTAGGTTTGATATTAGTTTTACATTAGTTTTGCAAGCTAATGTTGAATTGAATCATTAAATTAGGCTACATGTTAGTTTTACATTCGTTTTGCAAGCTAATGTTGAAATGAATCATTAAATTTGGCTAGACATTGGTTTTAATTAGTTTTGCAAGATAATGTTGATGTGAATCATTAAATTAGGCTAGATATTGCTTTTACATTAGTTTTGCAAGCTAATGTTGGAGTAAATCAATAAATTAGGTTTGATATTAGTTTTACATTAGTTTTGCAAGCTAATGTTGAATTGAATCATTAAATTAGGCTACATGTTAGTTTTACATTCGTTTTGCAAGCTAATGTTGAAATGAATCATTAAATTAGGCTAGATATTGGTTTTACATTAGTTTTGCAATCTAATGTTGGAGTAAATCAATAAATTAGGTTTGATATTAGTTTTACATTAGTGTTACAAGCTAATGTTGAAGTGAATCATTAAATTAGGCTAGATATTGGTTTTACATTAGTTTTGCAATCTAATGTTGGAGTAAATCAATAAATTAGGTTTGATATTAGTTTTACATTAGTTTTGCAAGCTAATGTTGAATTGAATCATTAAATTAGGCTACATGTTAGTCTTACATTCGTTTTGCAAGCTAATGTTGAAATGAATCATTAAATTAGGCTAGATATTGGTTTTACATTAGTTTTGCAATCTAATGTTGGAGTAAATCAATAGATTAGGTTTGATATTAGTTTTACATTAGTGTTACAAGCTAATGTTGAAGTGAATCATTAAATTAGGCTAGATACTGGTTTTACATTAGTTTTGCAATCTAATGTTGGAGTAAATCAATAAATTAGGTTTGATATTAGTTTTACATTAGTTTTGCAAGCTAATGTTGAATTGAATCATTAAATTAGGCTACATGTTAGTTTTACATTCGTTTTGCAAGCTAATGTTGAAATGAATCATTAAATTTGGCTAGACATTGGTTTTACATTAGTTTTGCAAGATAATGTTGATGTGAATCATTAAATTAGGCTAGATATTGCTTTTACATTAGTTTTGCAAGCTAATGTTGAAGTGAATCAATAAATTCTGGGGATAAACTGAAAAATAAATAAGAATAAACTGAACAAACGAAAGGACTAAAAAGCTGAAAAGATAATTTTCAGGTAGTGGATAATAAATGCAAAACAAAGTAGATTTCGAGGTCACAGAAATAACTTCGATCTAAGAAAGAGTGATCGACAGCCTATAGTAATCACAGTTTAAAATGCAGATTAGAAACAAAAATTGTCTGGGGAGGAAAATTTTTGATGCATAAGTGATTAAGGAATGAAAACAGATAGAGTAGTTTGAAGTGTTTCTTGCTTAAAGATGATCTAAGACATGTTTTTGTAAGACATTCCTTTTTGTTTTTATTAATTAAAAAAACTTTCCGAAAAATAAGTTTTTCAAAGAAAAGTAAAGGCCATTTTAAACTTAGGCTCAGGAGATACAAATACCTGTTAAAATTCAAACTCAAAACGACCAGAAATTACTATTAACCCTAGAAGGGTAAGCTTTCGTAAATTTTACGACGCAAAAACACTTTTTGGCGGTTGCCATGGAAACGGATGCATTGCGCGAACCGACCTCCCTGATATGCTAGTATTATGACTAGCCAGTTCTTGTGCCGTCACCGAGGTTTTATTATCTGAACCGGTTGGGGAGATATTAAGGGTGAGTAGTAAAATTTACGAAAGCTTACCATCTACGTAACTTTTTCACCTATTTCAGGAAAAGGGATTTTTTGATCAAAACTTGCTAATTAGTAAGCTTCTTCGGACAATGAGGTTAGATCAGTTTTTTAACGTTGTTGACAAGCTTCGTAGCAAATTTCGTGAGGAAATAGCACATGAAAATGCTGAATTTGGCTATTTTCTGATTTAACAAATGAGCAGCAAAAATTTTTCTTTTTGCAGAATGACTTCGCGACGGCTTTCAGATGCGGAAATCCTGCGTCTGCTTGAATCAGAAGATGGTGAAGCAGCAGAGGATTCTTGTACAGACGATGAGGAGGACCAGGAAATCCTTGACATTTCTAATAGCGAAGATTCTGATGATGACTATTTTCCTCCAGACGAGAACGAATATAGCAGCCCTGATGAAAACCTTTCTACTACAGTGAGTTTAAGCCAGCCGTATTCGAAGCGTAAAAAAAACCGTTGCTGAAGGTCCTACATCTCCTGAATCGTCAAATGAGACCGATGACGACCCTCCTCTATCCTCTCAGCTGCCAGGGGACGAACATATTGTCATTCCAAGGAAAAAATCTTTGAAAAGAAAGAATGGTCATCGATGGTCGGCTGTCCCGCCGTCCAGACCTAACAAGGCAAAGGCGAGAAACATTGTTAGAGGTGTAGCTGGTCCTGTAAGTGGCGATGCAAAAGCGGCCAAAAGTGAACTGTCAGCATTTCACCTGTTTTTTTTCAAACGCTGTCTTCGAGAAAATAACGAAACATACGAACGAGGAAATAGTGAGGAAAAAAGACTCGTATTCACAGCAAAGTGCAACCACTGCTGCAACGACTGAGATAGAAGTTAGGGCCCTAGTTGGTATCGTCATTCTCTCAGGCTCACTCAAAGATGGGCATCTTTCGACCGAGGAGCTGTTTGACACCCAATTGAGTGGCTCTGCATACCATGCCACCATGAGCCGTCAGCGCTTCAGATTCTTGGTCAATTGTTTTCGGTTCGACGACAAAAATAGTCGGGAAGAACGAAGAAAACATGATCCGTTTGCACCTATAAGGGAAACGTGGGAATTGATCATACAGAGCTGTAAAGAACATTTTCGCCCAGGAATCAACGTCACTATCGACGAGCAGCTTTTAGGATTCCGTGGACGCTGTCCTTTTAGAATGCATATTCCCAACAAACCTAGCAAGTACGGACTTAAGATTGTCATGATGTGCGACGTTGGAACAAAGTACATGGTGAATGCAATGCCATATTTGGGAAAGGCGACAAGGACTGACGGATTTTCACTAGGACCATACTATGTGCGAGAGCTCACAAGACCTATCTGGGGGACAAATAGAAATGTCACGACTGACAACTGGTTTACATCGATTCCGTTTGCAGCAGAACTACTGAAAGAACCGTATCGACTGACTACAGTTGGTACAGTACGAAAAAACAAGAGAGAAATTCCGGAAGAGCTGCTTGTAAGCAAAGGGAGAATCACAGGAACCTCAATGTTCTGTTTCGATCGGGAGCTGAGTCTAGTGTCTTATCTTCCTAAGCCATCAAAAATAGTCCTGCTTCTGTCAACTTGCCATGAGGGTACCAGTATCACATATCCAAGCAGGAAGCCTGAGATCATTGAGTACTACAATAACACCAAAGGCAGTGTAGACACATTTGACCAAATGTGTAGTTCAATGTCAGCGGCTCGGAAGACCAACAGGTGGCCCATGTGCATGTTTTATGGGCTGATCAACATCGCGTGTATCAACAGTTATGTCATCTACTCCTTCAATATCTCCAAATCTGGTGGAAGACCACTTTCACGAAAGGATTTCATGAATGTTCTGTTCAAAGAGTTGACCCAGCCGCATATGACCACTCGCTTAGAAACCCCCACTTTGCAGCGCTCGATCAGACTCGATATCAGTCAAACAATGGAGGTGACAGGTGAAATACGTTCAGGAACGTCTGTGGAAAGGAGAAGAACGACCTGCAGCCTTTGCCCAGCGCGCATTCGCCGAATGACTACCAATTTTTGCAACCACTGCAAAAAGCCGATCTGCGGTGAACACCGTGCGAAGTCATGCATACCATGTGACTCCAAGAAATGAAAGCAACCTTTTGTGCTGTGTAAAACATTATCTGAAGATCTGTTTTTGATAATTCCCACTTACTTTTAAAATATACTTAAGTGATGAGTTTTAAAAGTCAATGTTTCTGCAAGTAGTAATTTTTACGAAAGCTTACCATCTACGTAACTTTTTAGGAAGCTTACCTTTCTAGGGTTAAAGAATAAATGAAACCCAAAACGAACAGAAATTAAATAAACATTCATAGCAAAAAACACACAACAAGTAATAATATAAATGAATAAATAGATCTTAAAGCGAGTAATGCTTAGATTGAATATGAAAATCAAGCTTAAAACGAAAAAAATAGTTTGCTATTAAAGTATAAATGAAACTTAAAACGAACAGAAATTAAGTAAACAATCAATGCGAACAAACATACAATATGTATTAATGTAAATGAATAAATAAATCTTGAAACAAGTGAAACTTAAATTGAATATGCAAATCGAGTTTGAATCGAATAAAAATAAATACAAACAAGAGTATGCGTATCACCTCACTGCAGAAGCCTAAAACCTACTGCGTCATTGGCGCTTTACTGAAAACGAATTGTATTACAAATGTTTTCTTTTGTACTTAGTATTGAAGATAAATGTTAAAATTACAGTAAAATTTTGAACTGAAGAGCTTTCAGCAATGAATATCATCATACATAAAACATTCAGTTTAATTTATTAGTTCTTTCCAAGATTGGTCAAGACAAATATAATTTCACTACAAACAAAATTTGGATATTGCCCCCTTCTTTAACTGTAAAAACCTAAAGCCTTCTGCGTCATTGGCGCTTCACTGAAAACGAATTACTGGTATATTACAAATTTATTCTTTTCCAGTTCTTACAGCATTGAAAATGAAAATAAAAATTACAGTGAAAAAAAAATCTTGAGCTGATGGATCTTTCAACTATTAATATTATTATATATCTAATATTGAATTTGATTTTGTTTATACTTTCCAAGACTGTTCAAGACTCATATAGTTTTCAGTAAGGCGCCAATGACGCAAAAGGTTTTAGGCTTCTGCAGTAAGGTGATACTCAAACTCTTGTTTGTGGTTATTTTTACTTGTTTGTGGTAATTTCATGCATCATTTTCTTTATAGATTGAAAAAAGAAAATACAGATGAAACTGAAAACTATTATCAAAAAGAAAATTGACAAAAAGTGAATATTAGATGACATTTATTGACTCGGAAAGAAATACAGGGAAAGTTTTTTAAACTCTATTGAATCTTTTGGATCTTTTTTTTTTAAACTCGAGTCTGCACAAAAAAAGACTAATTTATAAGGCTCTTAATATATTTCACCGGTCACTTTATCGGTAGCTTTTAATACACAATTTAAATCCTCTACAAAATAAAAGACTTATGAAAGTTCTAGGGGAGGAATGATGTGTAAGAATATAAATGATGTCCAAAAATGTTTTATTCGACATATAAATATTAGGATGAAACAAGAATGATATAAAGGTATTGTGTGTGAAGTACTGAAAAAAACATTGAAAGAAGCAAAAGTAGAGGAAGTAGAGGACAGATCTATCGCTGAATTTGAGAAATAACTGAAAATCACAATCACATTTTCCAGCAAAATTAAAAAATTCCGGAAACAATGGGTCTTTTTTTTTAAACTCGAGTCTGCACAAAACAAAAGATTATTTTATAAGGCTCTTAATATCTTTATCCGGTCACTTTATCGGTAGCAAGGTCAGCCTTTAGTAAAGGGCTAGTTTTTCAAAAATTCTACTAATACAGGAAAATATCACGTGTCAGTTTATTTGACCTAATTTTATACACATACTTTGTATAAATTGTGAATAAATATTTTTGTTTATTTTAAGTTTGGCTTTACTCTTTAATTTCATGAGATAAACTTTGTTCTTTAAAAATAAATTTTTGTTCTTCTTTATTTTTTTACATTCAAAATAAACCTTACAAAAAAAATATTTGTCCATTTTAGGCGACGAGACAAAATTGTCAAAATGATTTTTATTAAAATAGGCTTTACATCCCATTTTTTGAAGCTTTCTTACGAAACGCGTGGAATTTTTCACAAAGATAATTAGTCCAAGGGGTATATCAGCATCGATATCTTTGAGATGTTGCAGATAAAAATTTCTATCCTTATTTTCAATAAGGAATGGTATGGTAGCCTGCTGACATTGCAGTAGCTTTGTGGTGAGCAGACGATTTATGAAACTCACTAAGGGGGCTGGGAGGGGCAGTGTACGGGAGGGGTTCTTGTAAACCTCAAGTTAAGGGTTCTGGAACATAACTATTACAACAGTACTTGTTTCGTACTTCAGAGTGGCACCAAAAGTTTTGTTTTCAGTGCTATATTGCACTTGCAAAAGGTAGAATTGATAAAAAACCACGTAGACATGAGCAATAGCTTTCAAATGAGCCATTATACATAACTCTTAAAAGTTCTTCTAGCCCAATAGTACCAGCTTTTCCACTTGAGAAATGGCACCAAGTGCCATTTTTAGTGCCATTTGGAACCTGCAGAGGGTAAAATTTCATATAAAAACGTAGATATGAGCAATATATTTTATATGAGCTACAAAAAACCTGTATACGATGTTCTCGTAGCATGCTAGCGCCACTTCTTGAGAAATGGCACAGTGCCATTTTAGTGCCATATGGCACTTGCAGATGGCAGAATTTATAAGAAAGCATGAAAATATGAGAACTAGCTTTTGAATGAGCCATTAAGTATCTCTCTATGATGTTCTGGTAACCCGCTAGGCCTGCTGAAAAAAAAACGAAAAAAAAAGAGACACATTAGTGCTACTAATGCAAAAAAGTGATTTTCCCTGTTGTTCAATGAGGTGGACTGTAATTACCCTGTATAAGGTTTTCGACCATACTGATTCCAATGGTACACTTTCATTTTGACCTGACGCCATTTTCGAGGGGTTTCAGGCTTTTTTTCGAAATCGCCATAAATTTCTTTTCGCAATAAACTTTTACTCTTAATACGAACAGAAATAATAGTTATCATTCCTGAGTCGGTGTCAGATGGCAATTTTTTTCACTAGGCAGTTTTTTTTTCGAAACACATTTTTTAAGCTTTAGTTACTATGGGGTGTGAAGCGCTCTTTACTAGGTTGCAGCTGCTGCTGTAACCATGATCAAAGTGAAGCCCTGAGATACGAATATAGCGTAATCATAAAACGTCGAAATAAGCATGCAAGGTCACACGAGGGAGGGGGAAGATAGTATTTGTGAAGTTTATAATGAGATTTTAGTAAACGGCAGAACATTAATTCACATTAAAAATGATTAAAAGAAATTCATAGTATTAGTATTACTATTTATCTGCCGCAATGCTTCTTCTTATATTTCACAAAATTTCGAACTTATCATAAGAAAGTATGCTGTCTTAATTTTTGCTTCTTGGACTTCAGAATTTTAGGAGAACTGAATGTTAAGCCTATATTATCATTAAGTATGTAAGATCAAAGCAAGAAATTTATCAAATTCAGGCAGGGGCAGGGACACACAGTGCACCCGTTTTGCATTACCCGTAGTGTGGAAGACAAGCCTGGCAGCAATGGTAGTTGAAGAGACTGTGATTCTGGTGGTACTATAGTCACAGTAGCTGACGATGAAGACGGACCTCCAAGGGTAAGATCAGCTGAAGAAAGAAGGGGCACCACTTCTTCATTTTGAGCCCAGTCTGATATATTAGCAGTAATAAATAACGTCTCATTTCCACTTAGGATCTTTTCAACCTTTCAAAACTTCGTCAGTGAATTCTGGAGCTAGCCGTCGAGCTCTTTTGCCTTAGGACTTTTTGTCTTTTTACGGTCCCATAGTTATATTTTCGTTGTAAGTCTCGCACAGTAAAAGTCATTTTCCAATTTAATACATATGAACGCAGGTTCATCCGATATTATATATCGGGGAAAATAGAGGTTGATGAAAAAGGATTTGAAAAGTGTAATTTAAGGTCACGATGGAAGGGGTGCCCTAAGGGGGAAGGGCAGCCTGAGATATCGGATGAACCTAAAAGGTATATGAAAATTGAAATGTAGTATACCTCTATTTTTATAACCTGATATATTTTGGAATGCTCAATTTTATATAAATTTAATATTTTGAAATTTTGAAGAAGTTTTTTATTGAGAAAAGAGTAGGTGACATTAAATAAATTATGAGATATTTTTAAAGAAAATTTGAAAGTCACCGAGAGGAGAGGAGGTGGGAAAAAAAAATACATATGAACGCAACAAAAGAAAACTCAAGCTATAGTTGCAATCGGTAGAGAACAAGTTTGTTACAAAATGAACAATAAAAAAACTAAAATTAGTTTTAAATTGGTTAAGAAAAAAAACAATAACAAAATTTATGAACTAAATATTTTGCGGAGAAAGACGCAGAGTACTATTTGGAAGGGTAAAAATATGGGAGCATCAATTGTAGAAGTGTGTGGACTTGAAAAACGAGCATATAAAAAACAAAAAGGAATGTCTTACAAAAAAAAATTGTCTTAGATCATCTTTAGGCAAGAAACGCTTCAAACTACTCTATCTGTTTTCATTCCTTAATCACTTATGCATAAAGAATTTTCCTCGCCAGACAATTTTTGTTTCTAATACGCATTTTCAAACTCTGATTACTATAGGCTGTCGTTCACTCTTTCCTAGATTGAAGTTATTTCTGTAACCTCGAAATCTACTTTATTTTGCATTTCTTATCCACTACCTGAAAATTATCTTTTCAGCTTTTTAATCCTTTGGTTTATTCAGTTTATTCTTCTTTATTTTTCAGTTTATCCCCAGAATCCAGCCTTGTCTCTCGATACTCTGCTGACAGAACAATTTAAAGCTGGAATCTTTGTTCCTTACATAATAACTTGAAAAATTGTAATCCCCACTCAAATTAAACAACAGTGTATTAATAATAATTTCGTTTATTCGGTTGATACAAAAAAAAAAAAATCATAAAAAAGCTTGCCGATAAGAAACTAAGAATACAAAATTTCGACAATTCTGTTAAGATCTCCAACACATGTTCAATTTCTAACTGCATGGCGCTTTATAATGTAATTAAATAAAAAAAACAAGTTTTTTAAACTGAAAGTAAGGAGCGACATTAACACTTAAAACGAACAGAAATTATTCTGTATATGAAAGAGACTGTCCCCTCCTCAACGCCTCGCTCTTTACGCTAAAGTTTTTTATTGTTTTAAAAAATAAAGTTGTGAGACAGAGTCAAACTTTAGCGCAAAGAGCGAGGCATTGAGGAGGGGACAGTCTCTTTCATATACAGAATAATTTCTGTTCGTTTTAAGTGTTAATGTCGCTCCTTACTTTCAGTTTAAAAAACTTGTTTTTTTTATTTAATTTTTGAACGTTTTTGAATAAATGCAGGTTTTGATCTTGGCTCACCGTACATGAATAATTAAAACAAAATTTTCATGTTAATTTACTTTTATTTAGTTAAATTTCTTTCTCGAAACTTGTTTAATTTTATTTACGAACGTTTTTATTAGTAATAAATATACGTAACTTACGAATTAACTTACGTAACGAACTTCTATATTCATATATTTTTAATACGTTTATTAGGGGGTTCGCCCCCTAGTCAATACCTTTCTCTTTAAGCGAAAGTTCGAATTTTGTTCCAATTCTTTAGAAATGACCGCTTATTCACAAAGGCCGTTAATTAGAATAAATAGCTCTTATGAAAGTACTAAAAAATCTTTGGCTTAAAGAGCGAGGCATTGACTACGGGGTGAACCCAATTATATATGTAATATTTTCTGTTCGTTTAAAGTTTCGATGTTGCTGCTGTTGCAGTTGAAATACATGTTTTTTTATTAAATTTATGATCTTTTTTTAAATAATGCTGGGAAGTCCGGCGCCCCCTTCATAGCAATGTCCCTTCCCCCATGAAAACTTCCTTCATGGAAAGATCCTCCCACATAACCCCTGACCCACCCGCCCCCCCACTACCAGGAAAAATCTCCTCTGAAACGTCTGTATACTTCCAAATAACCAATACTATATGTTAACATTGGGTAAATTTCATAACTTTCAGCCCTCCCCACGGGAACTTCGGGGGATTAAGCCATCCTAAAAGACATACTTATAATATTTTCGAACATGCTGAACAAAATGGCTATCTCAAAATTTTGATCAGGTGACTTTGGGAAAAAAATGAGCGCGGGAGGGGGCCTAGTTGCCCTCCATTTTTTTTGGTCACTTAAAAAGGGCACTAGAACTTTCAATTTCCATTCCAATGAGCCCTCCCACGATATTCTAGGACAACTGGTTCGATACAATCACCCCTGGGAAAAAAAAACAAAAAAAAAAAAAACAAATAAACACGCACCCGTGATCTTTCTTCTGGCAAAAAATGCAAAATTCCACATTTTTGTAGATGGGAGCTTGAAACCTCTACAGTAGGGTTCTCTGGTACGTGGAATATGATGGTGTGATTTTCATTAAGGTTCTATAGCTTTTAGGGGGTCTTTCCCCTTTTTTCGAAAATCAGCCAAATTTTCTCAGGCGCCTAACTTTTGATGGGTAGGATTAAACTTGATGAAACTTATATATTTGAAATCAGCATTAAAATGTGATTCTTTTGATGTATCTATTTGTATCAAAATACCGTTTTCTAGAGTTTCGGTTACCATTGAGCCGGGTCGCTCCTTACTTACAGTTCGTTACCACGAACTGTTTGACAACATTGAAACGGTAAAAGGCCCGCTGTCGCAGACGGACCGAATTTCCAGGCAGCCAAAGTTGGAATAAGGACATCCTGTGGACAACAGGAAGGCAAAAAATTAGAACAATTAAGTAGCTAACAAAAAAAACTAACTAGCAAAATTTAACTGAGTATAAAATTTAACTGAGTATAACAAAATTTAACTAATATAACTGAGTGTTTTACTAGTTATAACTCAACTTAATATGTATAACTAACAGAGCGGTATTCATATTACACTCCGCAACACTTACAAAAAGAGGGGAATAGAATGTGTATTAAGTCTCCAAATGAACGCTCAAGAGAACAAAGCAATAAGATTCAGCGTCTTGAAAAATTGAATCTGAAAACCTGGTATTGCATAATTTTAAAAACATGAATGAAACTTCCTAAAAAGTGTGCAATCTTCATTGAAATTATGCAATGAAAGTCAATATGTATGAAAGCAATTTCTACGACTGAACTACATATTCCTTTGTTCAATCCGCAAAATTCTCGCTGTTACCCTAACTTATGACTCGCTATTGAATCAACACATCGGATCTGTCGTCAAGTCAGCAAGTGTTATGATACAAACACTAGTTTGCATGAAGCATTTTGGATACGTCAGCTGGCTCATGTTTCTTATCTGCTTCTTTTTTTGAGAACACCTGCCCTATGTGGTCGGCGGGAGCCGGCTTTTACGCCTCCGGAATTTACCCACCCCCCCGCGGCTGGTTGGTCTCCAATCACTTTCAACTTATAAAAAAAGAACTAAAACTCAATTTCCGATGTGATGAGCACCCTCCAAAGTTTCTCCGGCACTGAGGTGGAGGTGGGGATAAGGAAGGGGCAGTCGCCCTCCTATACGGAATCAATTTTGTTCATTTTGGCGTCTAATGTTACTCTTTTTAATTTCATAATGACAGCGTAGACCAGAAATATTCCCAGAAATAAAGAGGGATTAATAGGAGAGGATAGAGAGAAAAAACAGGAAAATGAAAAATATCACCTTTCGGTATCAGTAAAAACAAAGATCCTTGCAGCACTTATTCTCCTCTCCCTGAGATACTTTCTGACAACACCTATGTTGACCTCCCCACCTACGCCTCGGTAGACACGTTGATCTACTCTTTTATGTTACATAGAAAATATGTGAATGGAGAAAATTTAGGAGTAAAAGCACACTCTTTGAGGCTTCAAGTACACTCTCCCAGCTTACACAAACATCCACCGGCGCCCTCCATGATGACTGATGCGCAATTCATGAGGCTTGATATTTATATCAAGCCTCAAATAAAAAAACTTAGTTAAATGAAACTTCGAAATAAATTTCTATATTAGCGATTTATTTTCCATAGACTACGTGCATCTTCAGCAACGAATACGTCACCGCTCTGTAGACAGACAGTGCCTCTGATAGTACTGTCTCTGAAAATTAAAAACTCAATACAATGTTTTTCAGGAACTTAAAATCGATTGGCCATTTCAGAGCATTTCAGTCGATGGCTTTTTGGCACTCTTCGGGCCAAAATTGTCGTTTTCCCCACATAATGGTAGAAACCTAACGTAGCTGGGACAAATATGTTTCTTGTATTTAAAAATGCAAAGTAACTTTCAATTTCCTGTCTAATGAGATTACTCCCGATATTTAAGATTGGCTCGATACGATCATCCCCATAGAAAAAAAAAAAAAATGAAAACACATGCGTCTTCTCATAAAAAATAAAAAAATCACATTTTTGCAGATATGAGCTTGAAACATCAATAATAGAGTAACTGAAACTTCAATGGTATACTACATTCGATGGTGTAATTTTAATCAATTTCCCCCCTTCCTTTTAGAAATATGTTCCCCTCTTTTCAAAAATAATACAAATGTCTTCAGGTTTGTAACTTTTGGTGGGTAACTCTAAACTTAACTGATTTATAATTATCAAAATACACCAATTATTTCAGTGTATATATTTTTATCCTTTTTTAAAATTTTTAGTTCTTTTTTAGAGCTTTGGCAACTATTGGCACAAGTCACTCCTTACTTATAGGTCGTTACAACAAACTGTTTAAAACACAAAAGTAAATACATCATCCAATATCTTCATTTTTTCATCGATGAAAAAAGGCTCTTGGCAACACTTGGACCCTATTTCTGGGAAACTCCCTCACAGCAATCCCACCTCTCCCCTCTTTGTACCGGCAAGCATATGAACATAACCCTGAGTTACAAAGAAAACACTTAATAGAAAAAGATTATCATTCCACATCACCTACGTTCAAGTTAAGTCCAAATAAAGGCACTAAGATATTTATTTCCAACCCTCTTCTCAGACCCTATTTTATATTGAAGATTCAGAGTCCGAAAATTTAGGCATAAAATTGCACATTTGAGGCATCAGCCCCCCCCCTCTTAGGCTAGACAATGACGCATAGCTTTCCATAGACTGCTTTGAGCTCTCGTGAATCTGCTATATTTAGAATCGTCACTAAAAGCCAATTCTTTTGATATACGTGTCATTATCAAAACACCCTTTTTTAGGTTTTAGTTACTCTTACCCCATGTTGCCCTTTCGTTACCACAAACTGTATGAAAAAGAGACTTACTTGAAAGGTACAACGCTAGAAAAACCATAAACAGAACTATAACACAATAAAAATATTGGCTCAAATATAAAGAAACTTAAAAGTAATGTAAATGTAAAAATGAATGTTAACAAATAGATGTGAATAAACATAGACAAAAATTTCGCAATAGAAACGCTATTGTAACTTTGTAATTTTCGTTTCCGTTTAACGGAAACGAAAATAACGAAACATACGAACGAGGAAATAGTGAGGAAAAAAGACTCGTATTCACAGCAAAGTGCAACCACTGCTGCAACGACTGAGATAGAAGTTAGGGCCCTAGTTGGTATCGTCATTCTCTCAGGCTCACTCAAAGATGGGCATCTTTCGACCGAGGAGCTGTTTGACACCCAATTGAGTGGCTCTGCATACCATGCCACCATGAGCCGTCAGCGCTTCAGATTCTTGGTCAATTGTTTTCGGTTCGACGACAAAAATAGTCGGGAAGAACGAAGAAAACATGATCCGTTTGCACCTATAAGGGAAACGTGGGAATTGATCATACAGAGCTGTAAAGAACATTTTCGCCCAGGAATCAACGTCACTATCGACGAGCAGCTTTTAGGATTCCGTGGACGCTGTCCTTTTAGAATGCATATTCCCAACAAACCTAGCAAGTACGGACTTAAGATTGTCATGATGTGCGACGTTGGAACAAAGTACATGGTGAATGCAATGCCATATTTGGGAAAGGCGACAAGGACTGACGGATTTTCACTAGGACCATACTATGTGCGAGAGCTCACAAGACCTATCTGGGGGACAAATAGAAATGTCACGACTGACAACTGGTTTACATCGATTCCGTTTGCAGCAGAACTACTGAAAGAACCGTATCGACTGACTACAGTTGGTACAGTACGAAAAAACAAGAGAGAAATTCCGGAAGAGCTGCTTGTAAGCAAAGGGAGAATCACAGGAACCTCAATGTTCTGTTTCGATCGGGAGCTGAGTCTAGTGTCTTATCTTCCTAAGCCATCAAAAATAGTCCTGCTTCTGTCAACTTGCCATGAGGGTACCAGTATCACATATCCAAGCAGGAAGCCTGAGATCATTGAGTACTACAATAACACCAAAGGCAGTGTAGACACATTTGACCAAATGTGTAGTTCAATGTCAGCGGCTCGGAAGACCAACAGGTGGCCCATGTGCATGTTTTATGGGCTGATCAACATCGCGTGTATCAACAGTTATGTCATCTACTCCTTCAATATCTCCAAATCTGGTGGAAGACCACTTTCACGAAAGGATTTCATGAATGTTCTGTTCAAAGAGTTGACCCAGCCGCATATGACCACTCGCTTAGAAACCCCCACTTTGCAGCGCTCGATCAGACTCGATATCAGTCAAACAATGGAGGTGACAGGTGAAATACGTTCAGGAACGTCTGTGGAAAGGAGAAGAACGACCTGCAGCCTTTGCCCAGCGCGCATTCGCCGAATGACTACCAATTTTTGCAACCACTGCAAAAAGCCGATCTGCGGTGAACACCGTGCGAAGTCATGCATACCATGTGACTCCAAGAAATGAAAGCAACCTTTTGTGCTGTGTAAAACATTATCTGAAGATCTGTTTTTGATAATTCCCACTTACTTTTAAAATATACTTAAGTGATGAGTTTTAAAAGTCAATGTTTCTGCAAGTAGTAATTTTTACGAAAGCTTACCATCTACGTAACTTTTTAGGAAGCTTACCTTTCTAGGGTTAAAGAATAAATGAAACCCAAAACGAACAGAAATTAAATAAACATTCATAGCAAAAAACACACAACAAGCAATAATATAAATGAATAAATAGATCTTAAAGCGAGTAATGCTTAGATTGAATATGAAAATCAAGCTTAAAACGAAAAAAATAGTTTGCTATTAAAGTATAAATGAAACTTAAAACGAACAGAAATTAAGTAAACAATCAATGCGAACAAACATACAATATGTATTAATGTAAATGAATAAATAAATCTTGAAACAAGTGAAACTTAAATTGAATATGCAAATCGAGTTTGAATCGAATAAAAATAAATACAAACAAGAGTATGCGTATCACCTCACTGCAGAAGCCTAAAACCTACTGCGTCATTGGCGCTTTACTGAAAACGAATTGTATTACAAATGTTTTCTTTTGTACTTAGTATTGAAGATAAATATTAAAATTACAGTAAAATTTTGAACTGAAGAGCTTTCAGCAATGAATATCATCATACATAAAACATTCAGTTTAATTTATTAGTTCTTTCCAAGATTGGTCAAGACAAATATAATTTCACTACAAACAAAATTTGGATATTGCCCCCTTCTTTAACTGTAAAAACCTAAAGCCTTCTGCGTCATTGGCGCTTCACTGAAAACGAATTACTGGTATATTACAAATTTATTCTTTTCCAGTTCTTACAGCATTGAAAATGAAAATAAAAATTACAGTGAAAAAAAAATCTTGAGCTGATGGATCTTTCAACTATTAATATTATTATATATCTAATATTGAATTTGATTTTGTTTATACTTTCCAAGACTGTTCAAGACTCATATAGTTTTCAGTAAGGCGCCAATAACGCAAAAGGTTTTAGGCTTCTGCAGTAAGGTGATACGCAAACTCTTGTTTGTGGTTATTTTTACTTGTTTGTGGTTATTTGATGCATCATTTTCTTTATAGATTGAAAAAAGAAAATACAGATGAAACTGAAAACTATTATCAAAAAGAAAATTGACAAAAAGTGAATATTAGATGACATTTATTGACTCGGAAAGAAATACAGGGAAAGTTTTTTAAACTCTATTGAATCTTTTGGATCTTTTTTTTTTAAACTCGAGTCTGCACAAAAAAAGACTAATTTATAAGGCTCTTAATATATTTCACCGGTCACTTTATCGGTAGCTTTTAATACACAATTTAAATCCTGTACAAAATAAAAGACTTATGACAGTTCTAGGGGAGGAATGATGTGTAAGAATATAAATGATGTCCAAAAATGTTTTATTCGACATATAAATATTAGGATGAAACAAGAATTATATAAAGGTATTGTGTGTGAAGTACTGAAAAAAACATTGAAAGAAGCAAAAGTAGAGGAAGTAGAGGACAGATCTATCGCTGAATTTGAGAAATAACTGAAAATCACAATCACATTTTCCAGCAAGATTAAAAAATTCCGGAAACAATGGATCTTTTTTTTTAAACTCGAGTCTGCACAAAACAAAAGATTATTTTATAAGGCTCTTAATATCTTTATCCGGTCACTTTATCGGTAGCAAGGTCAGCCTTTAGTAAAGGGCTAGTTTTTCAAAAATTCTACAAATACAGGAAAATATCACGTGTCAGTTTATTTGACCTAATTTTATACACATACTTTGTATAAATTGTGAATAAATATTTTTGGTTTATTTTAAGTTTGGCTTTACTCTTTAATTTCATGAGATAAACTTTGTTCTTTAAAAATAAATTTTTGTTCTTCTTTATTTTTTTACATTCAAAATAAACCTTACAAAAAAAATATTTGTCCATTTTAGGCGACGAGACAAAATTGTCAAAATGATTTTTATTAAAATAGGCTTTACATCCCATTTTTTGAAGCTTTCTTACGAAACGCGTGGAATTTTTCACAAAGATAATTAGTCCAAGGGGTATATCAGCATCGATATCTTTGAGATGTTGCAGATAAAAATTTCTATCCTTATTTTCAATAAGGAATGGTATGGTAGCCTGCTGACATTGCAGTAGCTTTGTGGTGAGCAGACGATTTATGAAACTCACTAAGGAGGCTGGGAGGGGCAGTGTACGGGAGGGGTTCTTGTAAACCTCAAGTTAAGGGTTCTGGAACATAACTATTACAACAGTACTTGTTTCGTACTTCAGAGTGGCACCAAAAGTTTTGTTTTCAGTGCTATATTGCACTTGCAAAAGGTAGAATTGATAAAAAACCACGTAGATATGAGCAATAGCTTTCAAATGAGCCATTATACATAACTCTTAAAAGTTCTTCTAGCCCAATAGTACCAGCTTTTCCACTTGAGAAATGGCACCAAGTGCCATTTTTAGTGCCATTTGGAACTTGCAGAGGGTAAAATTTCATATAAAAACGTAGATATGAGCAGTATATTTTATATGAGCTATAAAAAACCTGTATACGATGTTCTCGTAGCATGCTAGCGCCACTTCTTGAGAAATGGCACAGTGCCATTTTAGTGCCATATGGCACTTGCAGATGGCGGAATTTATAAGAAAGCATGAAAATATGAGAACTAGCTTTTGAATGAGCCATTAAGTATCTCTCTATGATGTTCTGGTAACCCGCTAGGCCTGCTGAAAAAAAACGAAAAAAAAGAGACACATTAGTGCTACTAATGCAAAAAAGTGATTTTCCCTGTTGTTCAATGAGGTGGACTGTAATTACCCTGTATAAGGTTTTCGACCATACTGATTCCAATGGTACATTTCATTTTGACCTGGCGCCATTTTCGAGGGGTTTCAGGCTTTTTTTTCGAAATCGCCATAAATTTCTTTTCGCAATAAACTTTTACTCTTAATACGAACAGAAATAATAGTTATCATTCCTGAGTCGGTGTCAGATGGCAATTTTTTTCACTAGGCAGTTTTTTTTTCGAAACACATTTTTTAAGCTTTAGTTACTATGGGGTGTGAAGCGCTCTTTACTAGGTTGCAGCTGCTGCTGTAACCATGATCAAAGTGAAGCCCTGAGATACGAATATAGCGTAATCATAAAACGTCGAAATAAGCATGCAAGGTCACACGAGGGAGGGGGAAGATAGTATTTGTGAAGTTTATAATGAGATTTTAGTAAACGGCAGAACATTAATTCACATTAAAAATGATTAAAAGAAATTCATAGTATTAGTATTACTATTTATCTGCCGCAATGCTTCTTCTTATATTTCAGAAAATTTCGAACTTTTCATAAGAAAGTATGCTGTCTTAATTTTTGCTTCTTGGACTTCAGAATTTTAGGAGAACTGAATGTTAAGCCTATATTATCATTAAGTATGTAAGATCAAAGCAAGAAATTTATCAAAATTCAGGCAGGGGCAGGGACACACAGTGCACCCGTTTTGCATTACCCGTAGTGTGGAAGACAAGCCTGACAGCAATGGTAGTTGAAGAGACTGTGATTCTGGTGGTACTATAGTCACAGTAGCTGACGATGAAGACGGACCTCCAAGGGTAAGATCAGCTGAAAAAAAGAAGGGGCACCACTTCTTCATTTTGAGCCCAGTCTGATATATTAGCAGTAATAAATAACGTCTCATTTCCACTTAGGATCTTTTCAACCTTTCAAAACTTCGTCAGTGAATTCTGGAGCTAGCCGTCGAGCTCTTTTGCCTTAGGACTTTTTTGTCTTTTTACGGTCCCATAGTTATATTTTCTTTGTAAGTCTCGCACAGTAAAAGTCATTTTCCAATTTAATACATATGAACGCAGGTTCATCCGATATTATATATCGGGGAAAATAGAGGTTGATGAAAAAGGATTTGAAAAGTGTAATTTAAGGTCACGATGGAAGGGGTGCCCTAAGGGGGAAGGGCAGCCTGAGATATCGGATGAACCTGAAAGGTATATGAAAATTGAAATGTAGTATACCTCTATTTTTATAACCTGATATATTTTGGAATGCTCAATTTTATATAAATTTAATATTTTGAAATTTTTGAAGAAGTTTTTTATTAAGAAAAGAGTAGGTGACATTAAATAACTTTACTTTACTTACTTAAAGCTCTTGCTCGGCAGCGTCGCCAGCGTAGAGGGAACCAGTCGTCAGCGCCGTCAGTCTTCTCCAGAGTGGTCAGTTCAGGGCGAGGGTTGTCACTTCAGCCGGGTTGATGTTTCTGGAGGCGAGCCGATCACGGATGACGTCCGCCCATCTGGTGCTCGGTCTTCCCCTAGGACGCCTCCAGCCGTTTGCAGCTGGGTCGAAATCGAAGATGAGTCGGGCGGGTGTTTGGGCAGGCAGACGGAGCAGATGATCATACCAACGCAGCGAGCGAGACTCAAGCTGCTCGGACAGGGGTGGGAGTTTGAAGGACCTGAGGATTTCCGAATTTCGTACCCTGTCGGGCCATCGGGAGCCTTCGATTTTTCGGAGGTGTTTCGTCTGAATGGCATCTACCTTCAGCGTCTGTGTCTGAGTCAGCGACCAAGTCTCAGCAGAATAGAGCATAACGCTGGCAACCGAAGCAGAATATATTCGTGCTTTGGTGAGACGGCTGATCTGGGGTTTATGGAAGACCGTTTTTAGAAGGCGACCGAAGACAGAGTTTGCTTTTGCCGCTCTTGCTGATATTTCGGCATCTAGGCTTCCGTTTGAGCAGACAATTGAACCAAGGTAGGTAAACTGCTTGACTACCTCTACAGTCTGGCCACAAATTTCCACAGATGACAGGGGGTTGGACGGCTTTTTCTCAACGGGCATTATCTTGGTCTTCGACCAATTTATTTTCAGACCGAATTTCTCAGTGGCAGAGGCCAGTGTTTCCAGTGTAGTTTTGAGGTCACTAATGTTTTCGCATATTAGCGCCACGTCGTCGGCAAAGTCGACGTCTGAAAGAACTCTTCCAGCAAAGTCTATGCCAAACGACTGCACCTGCTGTGTTTTATTCAGGATATGGTCTATTACACAGTTAAAGAGCTCAGGTGCAGCGGCACATCCTTGCCGGACACCATTTTTAATTTTGAAATATCCAGAAGGCCGTCCATTTACGATCACCGCACTTTCAGTGTTATCATACAGCTCTTTGAGGAGACGGACGATTTTCGTGGGTACGCCAGCAGACTGGAGGATTAGCCATAGTGACTGCCTATCGACAGTGTCGAAGGCAGATCGAAAATCTACAAAGGCAATGCACGCCTTCCTCTTATATTCAAGAGTTTTCTCTACTAGCTGTCTAATCGTATGGATTTGCTCGGTGGTGGACCTGCCTGGCATGAAGACAGCTTGCTGGGGGCGACGCAGGGCATGGAGGTATCTTGTTGCCCGTTTGAGAAGCAGCATAGCGAAGAGCTTTCCAGGAACTGAGAGTAAAGTTATGCCACGATAATTGATACATTCTGCTTTGCTCCCCTTCCTCTTGTAGATTGGCACAAGTAGGTCCTTCTTCCAGTCTGACGGGATTTTTTCAGAGTGCCACACAAGGTTAAACAGCATTTGTAGCCAGAGGATCATGGCTGGACCCCCATTTTTAAGGAATTCCGATGTTAGGCCACATATTCCTGGCGCTTTGTTATTCTTTAGCTTGCGGGTGGCAGCTTTTATCTCCTCCGCTGTAAATTCAGGACCATCAGGAGCAGGTAGGGTAGTAGCCGCAGCAGCTGCTAGCTCATGGTCCGTCTGGTCTGGTGGATCTGAGTTGAACAGTTTCTCAAAGTGGTCCTCCCACTGGCGGAGGCATTGTGATTGGTCGTAGATATTCTCACCGCTAGCGCTTCGAAGGTATGGCGTAGTTTGAGTGTGCTGACCTGACAGCTCACGAAGAATCTTGTAGGTGGCTCCACTGTCCTTTTTCTTGGCGGCCTCTTGCAGTTCGGATGCCTTGCTGTCAATAAAAGCCTTGCGGTCTTTATACAACATGGAATTGCGCTCTTTGTTTAGCAGTCTGTATGTAGCCATGTCCCCGCCAAGACGTGCTTCTCGCCTGAGCTCTATGATGGCAAGGGAGTGATTACTGATCCAGTCCTTTTTCTTCCGTTGCCTCATTCCAACAACGTCTGTTGCTGCCGCAAGAGTGTTCTCTTTGAAGGACTTCCATGCATTTTCACTATCATCGCATTGGCCAAGGACCTCAAATCTGTTGGATATCACCACATGGTACCGCTCAGCAAGAGCGGGGTCCTGTTGGATGCGACCGGCATCAATTTTCCGAGAAGACTGGCTGTTCTTCATAGCTTTGAGGCGGAGCTTAATTTTGGCTGCTACCAGCCGGTGGTCGGTGTTCCCGAGCTCGGCGCCACGGTAGGTGCGGCAATTCTGGACAGACGACAGCCATCGTCGACGTAAGATGATGTAGTCGAGCATCTTCTTTGTTGATCCATCATTGCTATACCAGGTGTACTTGGCTATATTTGGTCTCTGGAACCATGTGTTTGCAATCGTTAGATTGTGGGCCAGACAACAATTCAGCAGCCTCTCTCCATTATCGTTTAGGCTATCCACTGTAACAGGTCCAACAGCGAGATCCCACAGGCCTGATTCGTTTGAAACACTTGCATTCATGTCTCCTAGGAGGAGGAGGTAGTCATGGGGAGGTACAGAAGATAGTTCAGAACTAAGCAGGTTATAGAAATCGTCTTTGTCTTCTTCATCAGCGTCGTTTGTGGGGGCATAGCACGTAATGACAGTTATTTTGCCGTGCTTCCCATCCAGTCTTGCGGTCAGGAGTCTAGGCGATACTGGTTTGAATGACAGGAGGGCCCTACGTGCAGCATTGTTCAGTACTAGGCCAACGCCTCCTCTTTTTTGGCTACCGCCAGACCACATCAATGTGCGTCCTTCACCTATGTCCTCTTCACCATGTCCTGGGAGGTGCGTTTCGGTGACTCCAGCTATTGTGACTTTATATTTTTTTAGTTCTTTTGCTAAAAGAAGCTTCGAGCCGGGTTGGTTCAGCGTCAGCACGTTCCAGGTGGCCACATAGGTGCTACCTTGGTCAACGATGTTCAGACGGGATTTTCCTTGGGCGGTCCGAGGTCGATACGGGGTTTGAGATGATATATCCGAGGCTGAATTCCTGGTTCCATTCGTAGCAATAGAAGTTTCAGGAGGAGGGCTGCCAACCCAACCGTCCCTAGATGCATTTGGTTCTCTGGTGGCTAGCTAGGTATCCAGAGGCACGTGGAGGTCGTTCTTCATGCGCCAATTTGCATGGGAACTAACTCCGGACGAGCATCATTACATTAAATAAATTATGAGATATTTTTAAAGAAAATTTGAAAGTCACCAAGAGGAGAGGAGGTGGGGAAAAAAAATACATATGAACGCAACAAAAGAAAACTCAAGCTATAGTTGCAATCGGTAGAGAACAAGTTTGTTACAAAATGAACAATAAAAAAACTAAAATTAGTTTTAAATTGGTTAAGAAAAAAAACAATAACAAAATTTATGAACTAAATATTTTGCAGAGAAAGACGCAGAGTACTATTTGGAAGGGTAAAAAATATGGGAGCATCAATGGTAGAAGTGTGTGGACTTGAGAAACGAGCATATAAAAAACAAAAAGGAATGTCTTACAAAAAAAAATTGTCTTAGATCATCTTTAGGCAAGAAACGCTTCAAACTACTCTATCTGTTTTCATTCCTTAATCACTTATGCATAAAGAATTTTCCTCGCCAGACAATTTTTGTTTCTAATACGCATTTTTAAACTCTGATTACTATAGGCTGTCGTTCACTCTTTCCTAGATTGAAGTTATTTCTGTGACCTCGAAATCTACTTTATTTTGCATTTCTTATCCACTACCTGAAAATTATCTTTTCAGCTTTTTAATCCTTTGGTTTATTCAGTTTATTCTTCTTTATTTTTCAGTCTATCTCCAGAATCCAGCCTTGTCTCTCGATACTCTGCTGACAAAACAATTTAAAGCTAGAATCTTTGTTCCTTACATAATAACTTGAAAAATTGTAATCCCCACTCAAATTAAACAACAGTGTATTAATAATAATTTCGTTTATTCGGTTGATACAAAAAAAAAATCATAAAAAAGCTTGCCGATAAGAAACTAAGAATACAAAATTTCGACAATTCTGTTGAGATCTCCAACACATGTTCAATTTCTAACTGCATGGCGCTTTATAATGTAACAACATTGAAACGGTAAAAGGCCCGCTGTCGCAGATGGACCGAATTTCCAGGCAGCCAAAGTTGGAATAAGGACATCCTGTGGACAACAGGAAGGCAAAAAATTAGAACAATTAAGCAACTAACAAAAAAAAAACTAACTAGCAAAATTTAACTGAGTATAAAATTTAACTGAGTATAACAAAATTTAACTAATATAACTGAGTGTTTTACTAGCTATAACTCAACTTAATATGTATAACTAACAGAGCGGTATTCATATTACACTCCGCAACACTTACAAAAAGAGGGGAATAGAATGTGTATTAAGTCTCCAAATGAACGCTCAAGAGAACAAAGCAATAAGATTCAGCGTCTTGAAAAATTGAATCTGAAAATCTGGTATTGCATAATTTTAAAAACATGAATGAAACTTCCTAAAAAGTGTGCAATCTTCATTGAAATTATGCAATGAAAGTCAATATGTATGAAAGCAATTTCTACGACTGAACTACATTTTCCCTTTGTTCAATCCGCAAAAATTCTCGCTGTTACCCTAACTTATGACTCGCTATTGAATCAACACATCGGATCTGTCGTCAAGTCAGCAAGTGTTATGTTACAAACACTAGTTTGCATGAAGCATTTTGGATACATCAGCTGGCTCATGTTTCTTATCTGCTTCTTTTTTTGAGAACACCTGCCCTATGTGGTCGGCGGGGGCCGGCTTTTACGCCTCCGGAATTTACCCACCCCCCCGCGGCTGATTGGTCTCCAATCACTTTCAACTTATAAAAAAAGAACTAAAACTCAATTTCCGATGTGATGAGCACCCTCCAAAGTTTCTCCGGCACTGAGGTGGAGGTGGGGATAAGGAAGGGGCAGTCGCCCTCCTATACGGAATCAATTTTGTTCATTTTGGCGTCTAATGTTACTCTTTTTAATTTCATAATAACAGCGTAGACCAGAAATATTCCCAGAAATAAAGAGGGATTAATAGGAGAGGATAGAGAGAAAAAACAGGAAAATGAAAAATATCCCCTTTCGGTATCAGTAAAAACAAAGATCCTTGCAGCACTTATTCTCCTCTCCCTGAGATACTTTCTGACAACACCTATGTTGACCTCCCCACCTACGCCTCGGTAGACACGTTGATCTACTCTTTTATGTTACATAGAAAATATGTGAATGGAGAAAATTTAGGAGTAAAAGCACACTCTTTGAGGCTTCAAGTACACTCTCCCAGCTTACATAAACATCCACCGGCGCCCTCCATGATGACTGATGCGCAATTCATGAGGCTTGATATTTATATCAAGCCTCAAATAAAAAAACTTAGTTAAATGAAACTTTGAAATAAATTTCTATATTAGCGATTTATTTTGCATAGACTACGTGCATCTTCAGCAACGAATACGTCACCGCTCTGTAGACAGACAGTGCCTCTGATAGTACTGTCTCTGAAAATTAAAAACTCAATACAATGTTTTTCAGGAACTTAAAATCGATTGGCCATTTCAGAGCATTTCAGTCGATGGCTTTTTGGCACTCTTCGGGCCAAAATTGTCGTTTTCCCCACATAATGGTAGACACCTAACGTAGCTGGGACAAATATGTTTCTTGTATTTAAAAATGCAAAGTAACTTTCAATTTCCTGTCTAATGAGATTACTCCCGATATTTAAGATTGGCTCGATACGATCATCCCCATAGAAAAAAAAAAAAATGAAGACACATGCGTCTTCTCATAAAAAATAAAAAAATCACATTTTTGTAGATATGAGTTTGAAACATCAATAATAGAGTAACTGAAACTTCAATGGTATACTACATTCGATGGTGTAATTTTAATCAATTTCCCCCCTTCCTTTTAGAAATATGTTCCCCTCTTTTCAAAAATAATAAAAATGTCTTCAGGTTTGTAACTTTTGGTGGGTAACTCTAAACTTAACTGATTTATAATTACCAAAATAAACTGATTATTTCAGTGTATACATTTTTATCCTTTTTTAAAATTTTTAGTTCTTTTTTAGAGCTTTGGCAACTATTGGCACAAGTCACTCCTTACTTATAGGTCGTTACAACAAACTGTTTAAAACACAAAAGTAAATACATCATCCAATATCTTCATTTTTTCATCGATGAAAAAAGGCTCCTGGCAACACTTGGACCCTGTTTCTGGGAAACTCCCTCACAGCAATCCTACCTCTCCCCTCTTTGTACCGGCAAGCATATGAACATAACCCTGAGTTACAAAGAAAACACTTAATAGAAAAAGATTATCATTCCACATCACCTACGTTCAGGTTAAGTCCAAATAAAGGCACTAAGATATTTATTTCCAACCCTCTTCTCAGACCCTATTTTATATTGAAGATTCAGAGTCCGAAAATTTAGGCATAAAATTGCACATTTGAGGCATCAGCCCCCCCCCCCTCTTAGGCTAGACAATGACGCACAGCTTTCCATAGACAGCTTTGAGCTCTCGTGAATCTGCTATATTTAGAATCGTCACTAAAAGCCAATTCTTTTGATATACGTGTCATTATCAAAACACCCTTTTTTTAGGTTTTAGTTACTCTTACCCCATGTTGTCCTTTCGTTACCACAAACTGTATGAAAAAGAGACTTACTTGAAAGGTACAACGCTAGAAAAACCATAAACAGAACTATAACATAATAAAAATATTGGCTCAAATATAAAGAAACTTAAAAGTAATGTAAATGTAAAAATGAATGTTAACAAATAGATGTGAATAAACACAGACAAAAATTTCGCAATAGAAACGCTATTGTAACTTTGTAATTTTCGTTTCCGTTTACAAAACTATTTGCCACCACGGGTAAGTTAGTTTTTGCTTCCTTAATTCTTAGAAATCTAAAAAAAATTTGCTTCTTTTTCAGAACAAAATGTTTTCTTTTCTTATTTTCACTCTTTTTTCTCCTTCAAACCTATATATGTTTTTCATAAAAACTAAATTCTTTGACCCATATATTGCTATACGAATTCTGCTGTTACTGTTTCGGTTACTATTGGTACGGGTCTAACAAATTTAGAAAAATAATATTTCTTACCAAAATTATTAACTTGAATAAATCAGCATTAATCGAACTAGTTTGTTTCATAAATCTGAAAGAAACACATTTAAACTTACAAAACAAACTATGACAAATTATGACATATTGGAGCAGAGATTCTCAATCTTTTCCGGGTTACGGCTTCATAAAAACATGAGATTTTTGCGCCGCTCTCTTAATGTATCTGATGTCAAATTTGGTCATCTATTGCAGGGATCTCCAAACTTTCCACCCTTAGGACCATACTGATTACTCCAGTAAGTTCCGAGGACCAAAACCATATTATCATTGTTGCCGGTGGTAAAAAGTGAAATAGTTTACTGATGAAAAAAAAAGTCCGAAAAAGTAAGCAACGTTTAAAAAAGGCTGCAAATCGAACTAAAGTCCGCAAGACGGCAACACTGCATATTATAAATTTTCCTGACATTTTCTGTAATTTCTAGATTAGTCATAGAGTACGAACCATGAGGAGCAACGTGACACAACATCTGGTGGACACAAGCGGAAACTCACTTCTCGATGGCAGTAATTGGAATATACGCTATAAGAAGGCTAGTGGCGCAACCACATGTCAGTTCCTATGACACTGTTGTGAAATAAAATAGTGCGTACCTCCTTAATACTTGTGTGTGCGTTTTTAAGTTTAAGAAATCTTTGTAACAGTATTTTGATTTGAATTTTTGTGTGTGATTTAGTAGTATGGAAAAGAAGCGAAAAATTGAAAGTGAATGAAGAAAATTAAAAGATCAGTGGAACATCCGGTATTTCGTAATTGAGTCCAGTAACAAGGCGCTATGTTTGATTTGCAATGAAAGCATAGCCGTTCTCAAGGAATATAACATGAAACGTCATTATGAAACAAAAAACAAAACATTTTTAAAATTACTCAAAATATACAGGAAGTTTGCGGACAGAAAAATCTGAAGCTATGAAGTGTGGATTGAAATTACAGCAATCTTCATTTACAAAACTCAAAACTGAACAGCAGGCTGCAACTCGTGCCAGCTTTCGTGTGGCTCTTGAAATTGCAAAAACGTAGAAAACCATTCACCGATGGAGAAATGATCAAAGTATGCATAATTGCAGTAGCCGAAGAAATGTACCCTGAAAAGGTAGATTTATTAAAAACTGTCAGTATGTCAGCAAACACTGTGGCTCGAAGGGTAGAAAACATTGCTGAAAATATATCCTCTCAACTGTTCGACAAAAATGGACATGTTGAGTGGTTTTCTTTGGCCTTGGATGAGGCAACGGATGTGTAAGATACTGCTCAGGTGTTGATTTACATTCGAGGAGTAGATAAAAGCTATGAAGTGCATGAAGAACTTCTTGATATGTATAGTATTCATGGCACAACTACTGTTACAGATATTTTTGAAGGGCTTGAAATGGCCATTAATTAAAAGAACCTTCCATCGAAAAACTACACAACTGGTGGAGGCAAAAACATGAGTTGGAAAGATAAAGGAGTGGTTGCTCTTGTGTCAAAGGCTGTAGAAAAGGCATTCATCAACAGTCTTTGTCCGGAAAATGTTTGGATATGTCTGAAGTTCTGGAACCAGTCACATCAACTGTTAATTTTATCAGATCTTTTGGGCTGAATCACCGACAATTCCGACAATCTATTGAAGAGATTGGAGAAAATGACTTACATAATCATACTGCCGCACTTTGGCTTAGTTGTGGGAAAGTCCTTCAGCGCTTTTTAGAACTTCGAGCAGTGATCGAATTTTTTTTTAATGAAAAGCATCGCCCTCTACTGAATTAAAAAACAACACATGGCTGTGGAAGTTAGCATTCTGTTGATTTGACAAAACATGTGAACGAACTGAATTTGAGATTGCAATGAGAAAACCAGCATCTTCCTTATTTATACAATATCCGGACATTGTATTTATACAATGTCCGCGGGCCGGATGTGGCCCTCGGGCCGTAGTTTTGGGACCCCTGATGTAGAGACATCAAAAATTTGTGAATTTTTTTCAAAAATTTTGTTAATTTTTTTAACCAATTGTTCAGTGGTGATGTGTGATTTTAAAACGTGAATTTTTATTGCAAAATAAGTTACTTTCATCGGAAGTTACAAACTATAGCAATAAGGGAAAATAATCAATGATACCATCTTCATTAATTATTTCTTTCCATAGCTATAATGACTTTCTGAAAGCTTAAATCTGTTCAAAAATTCCAAAACAATTCTCAAAATTTCGAAAAGAATTCAGTATAATTGATTATTTCGCATCGCCCTTATGGCGACACTCCAGTTCTCCAGGGGACTAAGACTCGCAGTTTGAGAACCACTGACTAATGAGGCCAAACTGATTGTTATATAAATATTATCTACAGAAAAACTTCCGGAGTATTCAGCAGTATAGTATCTTTTTAAATACTAATTATAGTATTTAAATTTAAGAAAATTCAATTTTCCTTGCAATGTTTAAAAATGAAAGTAGAAATTCTACTTCCACTTGAAATCTATATATATATATATATATATATATATATATATATATATATATATATATATATAATATATATATATATATATATATATATATATATATATATATATATATATATATATATATATATATATATATATATATATATATATATATATATATATATTCAAAGTAAATGCATTTTTTCAGACGTATGAAAAAACTAGACAGATGAGCCTTAATTAAAGTAATGAATATATTTTTCAGTAAGGAATTTTTGAAAATCCAACCCTCAAGTGTGTGTGTGTGAGGGAGGGGGTTCTTGGGCATAATAACCATATTGTGTCGTCAGTATGCCACCCTAGTCTATTGGAAATTTGAAAGGCAGCGAAACAATATTATTCTTGCAGTAAATTACTTTCCTTTTAGCTTTGACTTCATTGTTCATTTTAATTTCAGTCCATACCAGGCTTGTCCTTTTATTGCATTTCCGCTTCTTATCTGTTAATTTCTTCCCGTAATAATATTAAAAATTGCAGGTTATTTTGCTATTTTACTTTACATTACTTATCGCCGCATCAGTTTATTTGACCTAATTTTATAGACATACTTTGCATATGTGAATAAATATTTTTGGTTTATTTTAAGTTTGCCTTTACTCTTTAATTTCATGAGATAAACTTTGTTCTTTAAAAATAAATTTTTGTTCTTCTTTATTTTTTTTTTACATTCAAAATAAACCTTATAAAAAAGTATTTGTCCATTTTAGACGGAGAGACAAAATTGTCAAAATGATTTTTATTAAAATAGGCTTTACATCCCATTTTTTGAAGCTTTCTCACGAAACACGTGGAATTTGGCACAAAGATAATTAGTCCAAGGGATATATCAACATCGATATCTTAGAGATGTTGCAGATAAAAATTTCTATCCTTATTTCAATAAGGAATGGTGTGGTGGCCTGCTGACATTGCAGTAGCTTAGCGGTGAGCAGACGATTTATGAAACTTACTAAGGGGGTTGGGAGAGGGTCTTGTAAATCTCAAGTTAAGAGTTCTGGAACATAACTATTACAACAGTACTTGTTTTGTACTTCAGAGTAGCACTAAAAGTTTTGTTTTCAGTGCTATATTGCACTTGCAAAAGGTAGAATTGATAAATAGTACACAGATATGAGCAATAGTTTTCAAATGAGCCATTAAACATAACTCTTAAAAGTTCTGCTAGCCCAATAGCCCCAGCTTTTCCACTTGAGACATGGCACCAAGTGCCATTTTAGTGCCATTTAGAACTTGCAGAGGGGGGAATTTAACAGAAAAACGTAGATATGAGCAATATTTTTTGTATGAGCTATAAAATACCTGTATACGATGTTCTGGTAGCCTGCTAGCGCCACTCCTTGAGAAATGGCCCTAAAAATGCCAATATCTCTATGATGTTCTGGTAACCCGCTAGGCCTGCTGAAAAAAACGAAAAAAAAAAACGAGAGACACATTAGTGCTACCGATGCAAAAAAGTGATTTTCCCTGTTCTTCAATGCGGGGGACTGTAATTTCCCTTTAAAAGGTTTTCAACCATGCTGATTCCAATGGTACACTTTTCATTTTGACCTGACGCCATTTTTGAGGGGTCTCAGGCTTTTTTTTCGAAATCACCATCATTCCTGAGTCGGTGTCAGATGACAATTTTTTTCACTAGGCAGTTTTTTTTCGAAACGCGTTTTTTTAAGTTTTAGTGACTATTGGTGTGAATCGGTGTTTACTAGGTTGCAGCTACTGCTGCAACCATGATCAAAGTGAAGCCCTGACACACGAATACAGCGTAACCATAAAACGTCGAAATAAGCATGCAAGGTCACACGAGGGAGGGAGAAGATAGTATTTGTGAAGTTTTTGATGAGATTTTAGCAAACTGCAGAACATTAATAGAATACATATTAAAAATGATTAAAAGACATGTCATAGCATTATTATTACTATTTATCTGTCGCAATCTTCTTCTTATATTTTACAAAATTTCGGACTTATCATAAGAAAGTATGCTGTCTAAATTTTTGCTTCTTGGACTTAAAAATTTTAGGAGAACTGAATGTTAAGCCTATATTATCATTACGCATGTAAGATTAAAGCAAAAAAATTATCAAATTCAGGCAGGGGCAGGAACACACAGTGCACCCGTTTTGCATTGACGGTAGTGTGGAAGACAGGCCTGGCGGCAATGGTAGTTGAAGAGACTGTGATCCTAGTGGTACGATAGTCACAGTAGCTGACGATGAAGACGGACCTCCAAGCGTTAGATCAGCTGAAGAAAGAAGGGGCACCACTTCTTCATTTTTAGCCTAGTCTGATATATTAGCAGTAATAAATAACGCCTCATTTCCACTTAGGATCTTTTCAACCTTTCAAAACTTCGTCAGTGAATTCTGAAGCTAGCCGTCGACCTCTTTCCCTTTTGCACTTTTTTTCTTTTTATGGTTCCATAGTTATATTTCCTTAAGGTAAGTCTCGCGCAGAAAAAGTCATTTTCCGATTTAATGCATATTATTATTATTATTTATTTTTAACCCACACTATACAGAGGTACAATACGTGGAGTATCACGAGGAAAAACACAAAAAATGCGACACAAGACAATATATAAATCAAAAATTACCAAATTACAGTGTAACACATAATAATTTAAAAGAAACGAGAGCAAAAAAAAAAAATAACGTGAAAGGAGGGGGAAAAGAGAAAAAAAAAAAAAAAAAAAAAAAAAAAAAAAAAAAAAAAAAACTGACAACTTGCAGAATCTAATAAGCAGGCATTAATATTATCATTATTGGATTTTTACTCACTCTTTACAAATCTAAATTGTAGAATGACCAAACAGAGAAAAACAACTAAACAAATAAAAGAAAAATAACTTACGACTGAAAAAACCTGATAAGGTGATGGTGCGGAGAAAAACGGATACAAGCAGTATTTGAAAGTTTTCTGTGTAGTGCTTCCAGTTTTTCAGTCATATTAGGAACAAGAAATCTATTAATAATTACCCGGTTTTTGGTCCAAGGTGGAAAAAACAACAAAAATTTACAAAATCTAAAATAATTAATCTGGATTCTTTTTAACTCAGTTTTCTTCAGAAGGAGAAAAATTCCAGAAGCAAAAAGAATTGAATGGTCACAAAAAGTTGAGTAGAGCTT
The DNA here is from genome assembly GCA_027921565.1 of Artemia sinica. Classification (NCBI taxonomy): domain Eukaryota; kingdom Metazoa; phylum Arthropoda; class Branchiopoda; order Anostraca; family Artemiidae; genus Artemia; species Artemia sinica. The sequence goes on from CM051258.1 coordinate 15,888,003, forward strand.
GGCTAACGCGAGTTTATTATATGAACACAACAAAGAAAACTCCAGCTACGGTTGCAATCGGTAGAAAACAAGTTTGTTACAAAATGACCAACAACAAAAACTAAAATTAGTTTTAAATTGATTAAGAAAAAAAAACGATAACAAAATTTATAAACTTAATATTTTGCAGAGAAAGACGCAGAGTACTATTTGAAAGGGTAAAAGATATGGAAGCATCGATGATAGAAGTGTCTGGACTTGAGAAACGAGCATATAAAAAAATAAAAGGAATGTCTTAGATCATCTTTAGGCAGGAAACGCTTCAAAAAACTGTGATCTGCTTTCATTCCTGAATCACTTATGCATAAAGTATTTTCCTCGCCAGATAGTTTTTGTTTTTAAAACGCATTTTTAAACTCTGATTACTATACACTGTCGTTCATTCTTTCCTAGATTGAAGTTATTTCTGTGACCTCGAAATCTACTTTGTTTTGCATTTCTTATGCACTAGCTGAAAATTATTTTTTCAGCTCTTTAGTCCTTTGGTTTCTTAAGTTTATTCTTCTTTATTTTTTAGTTTATCCCCAAAATTCAGCCTTGTCTCTCGACACTCTGCTGACAAACCAATTTACAGCTAGAATCGATGTTCCTTATCAGAATCACTAGAAAAATGTGTAATCGCGACTCAAATTAAACAACAGTGTATTTATAATAATTTCGTTTCAATGGTTGATACAAAAAAAAAAGCTAAGAATAAAAAATTTCAACAATTCTGTTGAGACCTCCAACATATGTTCAATTTCCAAATGTACGGCGCTTTATAATGTAACTCAACACTGAAACGGTAAAAGCGCCCGCTTTCGCAGACAGACCAAATTCCCAGGCAGCCAAAGTTGGAATAAGGATATCCTGCGGACAACAGGAAGGCAAAAATTAGAACAATTAAGCAACTAACAAAAAAAACTAACTAGCAAAATTTAACTGTGTGTTTTACTAGTTATAACTCAACTTAACATGTATAACGAACAGAGCGGTATTCATATTACACTCCGCAACACTTACAAAAAGAGGGGAACAGAATGTGTATTAAGTCTCCAAATGAACGCCCAAGAGAACAAAGCAATAAGATTCAGCCTCTTGAAAAATTGAATCTGAAAACCTGGTATTGCATAATTTTAGAAACATGAATGAAACTCCCTAAAAAGGGTGCAATCTTCATTGAAATTATGCAATGAAAGTCAATATGTATGAAAGCAATTTCTACGACTGAACTACATTTTCCCTTTGTTCAATCCGCAATAATTCTCGCTGTTACCCTAACTTATGAATCGCTATTGAATCAACACATCGGATCTGTCGTCAAGCCAGCAAACGTTATGATACAAACACTAGTTTGCACGGGGCATTTTAAATGGTCAGCTGGCTCATGTTTTATGTTTTTGAGAACACCTGCCCGGATGTGGGCCACGGGAGCCGGCTTTTACCTCTCCGCAAAATAACCCCCCTCCCCGCAGATGGTTGGTCTTCAATCACTTTAAACTTATAAAAAAGGATTCGCATTCTCAATTTCAGATGTAATTAACATCCTCCAAAGTTCCTGCGGCAATAGATGGAGGTGGGGAAAAGGAAGGGGCAGTCGCCTTCCTATACGGAATCAATATTGCTCATTTTAGCGTCTAATGTTACTCTTTCTAATTTCATAATAACAGCGTAGACCAGTAATAAAGAGGGATTAATAGGAGAGGATAGAGAGAATAAACAGGAAAATGAAAAATATCCCCTTTCGGTATAAGTGAAAACAAAGATCCTGGCAGCAATTATTCTCCTCTCCCTGAGATACTTTCTGACAGCACCTATGTTGACCTCTCCACCTATGCCCCGGTAGGCACGTGGATGGTAAACTTTAATGGTATACTGTATTCGATGATGTAACTTTAAAATAAATTTTCCCCCTTCCTTTCAGAAATATGTTCCCCTCTTTTCAAGAATAAGACAAATTTCCTCAGGATTGTAACTTTTGGTGGGTAACTCTAAACTTAACTGATTTATAATTACCAAAATAAACTGATTATTTCAGTGTATATATTTTTACCCTTTTTTAAAGTTTTTAGCTCTTTTTTAGAACTTTGGCAACTATTGGCACAAGTCACTCCTTACTTATAGGTCGTAACATCAAACTGTTTAAAATATAAAAGTAAATACAACATCCAATATCTTCATTTTTTCATGGATGAAAAAAGGCTCCTGGCAGCACTTGGATCCCATTTCTTTTCACAGCAATCCCACCTCTCCACTCTTTGTACCGGCAAGCATATGAATATAACCCTGAGTTACAAAGAAAAACCTTAATAGAAGAAGAAGGGAGCTATCATCCCATATCACCGATGTTCCGGTGAAGTCAAAATGAAAGGCGCTAATTTCCCACCCTCTTCTCAGATCTTATTTTATATTGAAGATTCACAGTCCAAAAATTGCACATTTGAGGCATCAGCCCCCCCCCTCCTCTTAGGCTAGACAATGACGCACAGCTTTCCATAGATAAATTTGAGCCCTCATCTATATTTGGAATCGTCATTAAAAGCCAATTCTTTTGAGATTCGTTTGATTATCAAAACACCCTTTTTTTAGGTTTTAGTTACTCTTAGCTCATGTCGCCCCTTCGTTGCCACAAACTGTATGAAAAAGAGACTTACTTGAAAGATACAACGCTAGAAAAACTATAAACAGAATTATAACATAATAAAAATATTGGCTCAAATATAAAGAAACTTAAAAGTAATGTAAATGTAAAAATGAATGTTAACAAATAGATGTGAATAAACACAGACAAAAATTTCGCAATAGAAACGCTATTGTAACTTTGTAATTTTCGTTTCCGTTTACAAAAGTATTTGCCACCACGGGAAAGTTAGTTTTTGCTTCCTTAATTCTTAGAAATCTTAAAACATTTCGCTTCTTTTTCAGAACAAAATGTTTTCTTTTCTTATTTTCACTCTTTTTTCTCCTTCAAAAATATATATGTTTTTCATAAAAACTAAATTCTTTGACCCATATATTGCTATCCGGATTCTGCTGTTAGTGTTTCGGTTACTATTGGTACGGGTCTAACAAATTTAGAAAAATAATATTTCTTACCAAAATTATTAGCTTCAATAAATCAGCGTTATAGTTTTTTTTTCACCTTGCTATATCATTTCTAGATATATTCAATTTAAAATGTACATAGCATTTTCATGAAACCAAAAGAGCAAGTTTAACACTGAAACCTGAAATTTTCTGCAAAAAAATATAATAGAGAAGCACAAGTAATTATGAATTAAGAAATATAACACAAAACCAACATAAATTAGAACTAACAATGGAGTAAAATAAATATAGACGTAAATAAGATCAACAAAGGGTGGTTCCGTTGCCCAAAGACCTCCCCCCCCCTTGAAGGTTGGATTTTCAATCCTGCTTTTATGAAAACTATATATATTGCTTAAAGTAACCCTCATCGAACTAGTTTGTTTCATAAATCTGATAGAAACATATTTAAACTTACAAAACAATCTATGACAAATTATGACATATTAGAGCAGAGATTCTCAATCTTTTCTGGGTTATGGCTTCACAAAAACATGAGATTTTTGTGCCGCTCTCTTAATGTATCTGATGTTAAATTTGGTCATCTATCGCAGGGATCTCCAAACTTTCCACCCTTAGGACCATACTGATTACTCCAGTAAGTTCCGAGGACCAAAACCATATTATCATTGTTGCCGGTGGTAAAAAGTGAAATAGTCCACTGATGAAAAAAAAGTCCGAAAAAGTACGCAACGTTTAAAAAAGGCTGCAAATCGAACTAAACTCCGCAAAACGGCGACACTGCATATTATGAACTTTCCCGTCATTTTCTGTAATTTCCAGATTAGTCATAGAGTACGAACCATGAGGAGTAACGTGACACGACTTCTGGTGGACACAAGCGGAAACTCACTTCTCAATGGCAGTAATTGGAATATACGCTATAAGAAGGCTAGTGGCGCAGCCACAAGTCAGTTCCTATGACACTGTTGTGAAATAAAATAGTGCGTACCTCCTTAATACTTGTTTGTGCGTTTTTAAGTTTAAGAAATCTTTGTAACATTATTTTGATTTGAATTGTTGCTTTTGTGTGTGATTTAGTAGTATGGAAAAGAAGCAAAAAATTGAAAGTGAATGCAAAAAATTAAAAGATCAGTGGAACATTCGGTATTTCGTAATTGAGTCCAGTAACAAGGCGCTATGTTTGATTTGCAATGAAAGCATAGCCGTCCTCAAGGAATATAACATTAAACGTCATTATGAAACAAAAACAAAACATTTTTTAAATTACTCAAAATATACAGGAAGTTTGCGGACAGAAAAATTTTAAGCTATGAAGTGCGGATTGAAATCGCAGCAATCTTTATTTACAAAACTCAAAACTGAACAGCAGGCTGCAACTCGTGCCAGCTTTCGTGTGGCTCTTGAAATTGCAAAACGTAGAAAACCATTCATCGATGGAGAAATGATCAAAGAATGCATAATTGCAGTAGCCGAAGAAATGTACCCTGAAAAGGTAAATTTATTAAAAACTGTCAGTATGTCAGCAAACACTGTGGCTCGATGGGTAGAAAACATTGCTGAAAATATACCCTCTCAACTGTTCAACAAAAATGGACATGTTGAGGGGTTTTCTTTGGCCTTGGATGAGGCAACGGATGTGTAAGATACTGCTCAGGGGTTGATTTACATTCGAGGAGTAGATAAAAGCTATGAAGTGCATGAAGAACTTCTTGATATGTATAGTATTCATGGCACAACTACTGGTACAGATATTTTTGAAGGACTTGAAATGGCCAATAATTAAAGGAACCTTCCATCGAAAACCTTGAATTGTATTACAACTGATGGAGGCAAAAACAAGGGTTGGAAAGATAAAGGAATGGTTGCTCTTGTGTCAAAGGCTGTAGAAAATGACGGTGGTTCAAAACCATTAGTCTTACATTGTATCATTCAACAGTTTTTGTCCGGAAAATGTTTGGATATGTCTGAAGTTCTGAAACCAGTCATATCAACTGTTAATTTTATCTATTATAATTTCTATATATATATATATATATATATATATATATATATATATATATATATATATATATATATATATATATATATATATATATATATATATATATATATATATATATATATAATATATATATATATATATATATATATATATATATATATATATATATATATATATATATATATTATATATATATATATATATATATATATATATATATATATATATATATATATATATATATATATATATATATATATATATATATATATATATAGATTTTCAAAGTTGTTTCATAGATTTAAATGCATTTTTTCAGATGTATGAAAAAACTAGACAGATGAGCCTTAATTAAAGTAATGAATATATTTTTCAGTAAGGAATTATTGAAAATATAACCCTCAAGTGTGTGTGTGTGTGTGTGTGTGTGTGAAGGAGGGGGTTCTTGGGCATAATAACCATATTGTGTCGTCAGTATGCCACCATAGTCTATTGGAAATTTGAAAGGCAGCGAAACAATATTCTTATTGCAGTAAATTACTTTCCTTTTACCTTTGACTTCATTGTTCATTTTAATTTCAGTCCGTACCAGGCTTGTCATTTTATTGTATTTCCGCTTCTTATCTTTTAATTTCTTCTCGTAATAATATTAAAAATTGCAGGTTACTTTGCTATTTTACTTTACATTACTTATCGCCCGTATTAACATCAACAGACTGAAACAATTCCGTTTTATTTCATTGATAAAAATTACAAAACAACACAAATACTAAAAAAATAGGAAGATAACAAACAACAAAAAAGTTAATTCACGAAATCTCCCCTTTATTTGAAAAAAACACACTAGTTAAAGTCAAGAAAGCACGGCTGTGGATTCATGCCCGCACCCCCTCAAAGTCTTAAGGCTTGAAAAATTTTCATACGGTTCACCTTTTTCGAAGCCCCTTCCCCCCAAAAATGCAATGTACGTGCCCTGGTTCAATTTCTAATCCGACGAGTTGTAATATCATATCCGAACTGAAACAGCGCTACAGCTCCTGTGATCGCCATTTGTCCAAGCATTCCTTTGCCAAAGATGGGGGCAGCAAAAGAAACAATCATGGGGATGGAAACCTGCTGAAATGGAAAATGTAAATGAATAACCAAAAGCGATCAAAATTTCGATGCACGTTTAATGGAACTTTCTTTTTATATTATTATTAATTTCTGTTTGTTTTTAATTTTCAATGTTTTGGTTAATATAATGAATATTTCTCCAGTTTTTTATGTATCTTGGAGAATTGAAATATATAATTCTACTATAATAGTTCCAAGTTGTGGCCTTCGATTTATTTCAACACTGCCTCAACAATCCCTGAATGTTTCAACTAAATGTCATTAGCCATTACTGGGACATTTCAGGTACGTCCTTTTGACAACTGAGGTACACATAGCGTCTTTTGATTTAATATTCTGACCCTTAGCCGGTTCCTGAGCTATTGCACATATACTCTGATGATGGCTTGGTTGCACATAGTATTTTTTGATTTAGTCACCCTTAGCATTCCCTAAAGGTTCAAACACTGTTCAAAACGCCCTGAAAGTTTCAACTTAATGCCCACAGCCGTTCCTGAGATATTGCTGATACGCTCTTTTGACAGTCAGCATACATATAGTGTATTTTGATTTTGCTCAACATCCCTTCTGAAAGTATTCACAAGTAAACGTTATTCCAGTTACAAGCAGTCGCAATCAGAAGTAGTCACTGTTGCAGTCGCAACTAGTCGCATTTACAGCGTCCATAGTAGCAGTGGTGGCCCCAAAAGTTTCAAGTCAATAACCCCACCAGTTCTTGATTTAGCTCAATATACCCCTCAACATGATCAAACATTCCCCCCTATCCCAATTATAAATCCTGCAGGTTAAAAATGGACAAAAAAGAAAATTTAGTTCTTGCCCAAGGGGCTATGGGGACATGACATCTGCGGGGGCAAAACTATTAGACCTTGTGACTATTTTGAATAAAATGGATTTTAAAATTTCTATCAGTGTAAAGGGGAGCATCTAAAAGGGCAAGAGAAGGGGGGATGGCTTCTCTCTAATCCTTTTTCAACTCCCTTCTCAGCATAATTTTAGAGTTCTAACTTAATATCATAGCCATTCCTTACAAAATGGTACTGTACAATTCTGATAGCCACCTACATATAGTGTGTTTCGATTTTGGTTGACATCCCCCTCAATATTTTTTAAAGGGTTTACCTTAATACGCTTAGCCTTTTTGGAGACTAAGGATAAATTTGCCCCCTTATATATAAACAAAAGGCAACTTATGTAACGTAAAAAACTTACCCCTGGGGCTTTGTGGGGTTTTGTCCCTTCTGGAAGCATAGTTTTGCAGAAAAAGAAAGTGATTGACCCGGTTGTGGATGCCTATGCCAAAGAAGACTCGGTACCAGTACTAGTCATGTTGGTCACCATAACCTAGTCTAGTCAGTCTAACCTAGTCAGTAGCCTAGTTTAACCAAAACTAGTCACCCTAACCTAGTCGATCGACATTCTTTAGAAGAATTAAACTCTCAGTAGAGATCAATCCATGCTGAATCTAAGCGTTTGCCATCTCAGTACATTAAGAGTCAAGAGCTTTTTTGTGAGAAACTGAATGGTTTCAGAACGATCTTGGCTCCGCAAGTTATTCAAACTTAGCACATTCATGTTTTCTATGATGTCACAGTCTTTAGCACAGTTTATAGCAGCATTCACTAGTATTTTCAGCACAGTCTCAGTTCTCAAAACAAGGTCTCGAGACCACCTTGCACTTGAGACCGTTTACTCATTGATTCGTCCTAGGGAACAGATCTACGACCACGGTCTCGAACACGGTGATTGTGTCTCCTGGAATCCCCAGACAAAAAAATCTCCCTGGAGAAGAATAAATTGAGTCTTTGCTAAGAGACCTTGATGATGCTATGCTCCAAGTCTTTTCTTGCAATTTAGTTTTTGAACAACTTATTTGTTTTGTGTCTCTAGGGACATCCTGATCTTTCATTCAATAAAACCAAGCTGAGTATACCAAAGCTCAGATTTTCCAGCTCCTGGTTATGTAAGGGTTCGTTTCAGGTCGGTCAAACAGTATATAAAAAGTACCCATGGGTGCGTTTTGGCTAAAGGAATTGGGAGCAACTGCTATATTAATTCGATTTTAGGTTTTTTAAAAGCCTTTGATTGATAAACTATAATCATTATACCGTTCAAAATATATTATAGATATTTTTAAAAACCTAGGTCTATTTTATTCAACAGTTCCTTCCAATCGCTTCAACTAAAACGCAGCCGCAGTTACTTTTTATATACTTTTTGGCTGACCTGGAAAGAAGCCTAGGCGGATTAAAAATATATAGGCCTAAATAATAAGCTTTTCTGGGCCCTAACAGAGTCGCACGAGCCAATAGAAAAGGAGCTAATCTGGGGCTTCACCTCCCAGAATTTCTGGAATCTGAGCTTCCAGATTCTAGGTTTACGTTTTCTTCGCATGCGATCTGGAACGTTAAACCAGACCAAAACTACGCGGGACCAATTTGGAAAAAGAGGCATCTGAGCTTCCAGATTTCCAGATTCTGGAAGCTTCAGTGCTGAAAAAAAATATTTTTAAAGGTGGAAGAAACAGAAGAAGTTAAACATTGACATCGATTAAACATTATAACAAAAAGATTGTAGAAGCTCTGAAAAGTGGGGGTGAAAAAGTCTTCTCGGAGCTTTTTTTTATCGGCTTTACTATCCAGATAGCCCAGAATCTAGAGATTCCGGTAGGTGAAGCTCCAGCTTTACATTATGTTTTCTTGGTCGTAGAGACGATCCTAGAATTTTTAAGATAAAAAAAAAAAATTATTAGGGGGATTATATATTACATTTAAGACATCTTTTTCTTTTTTTATCCTCTTTGATTTTGAAGGAAATAAATTAATGATAACAACGATAAAAAAGAAAAAGGAGAAAAGAAGGGAAAAAGAAGAGATTGTATATTTCGTAGAGAGCACTGTTTGAAGGGAAATGCGCATGTTGTACACTGGTTGCAACTTTCGATTTGTGCCTCTTTTTTTATTTTGTCCAATGGGAAAACGCAGAACACTCGCACATAAAGAGAAAATAATGGTTGAAGAAGTTTTATTCACCAAGAATAAAAATAACAGCTACTTTTCTAGCGCTGACCTAAGCCAATCAAAATATTCACAGAGATTCTAATACGCAACCTCCACGATTTGAACGATGTCTTTTTCTTAACAAACAGCTTGGCACAAAAAAATTACGCTTTATTTTATTATAGATGACCGAGCTAAGCTTTTTTGGGCAAATTTCATTTTTATATATGGTAAAATATAGCTAGAAACCCGGTTAGCAGAATTAGCAGATTTTTTAAAGGGCTCATTCGATTGGAAATTGGAGTGGCTAGTGCCCTTTTTAATAGTCAAGAGTGATTGGAGGGCAACTATCCCCCCCCCCCACGCCCATCATTCCCCTAACACATCCAATCAAAATTTTGAGACAGCCATTTTGTTCAGCGTAGTTAATTTCCGAAAGAAAATATGTTTTTGAGGAGGACACCCCCAAAACCCTCGGGGCAAGAGTTTTAAGTTATGCCCTGAGGGTATATAAGAACGATGTGGGCACAATGTATTATCTACTATATTTTCCTTTAGAGCAGGGCACTTCGTATCGAAGAAGTTGTCGTAGAAACTTCGAAAAGAGCTCATTCAATTGGAAATTGGAGTGGGCTGTGCCCTTTTCAATAGCCGAAAGTGATTGGAAGGCGACTAACACCCCTTCCACGCCCACCATATCCCGAAACACATCCAATCAAAATTTTGAGATAGCCATTTTGTTCAGCGTAGTTGATTTCCAGATAGAAGTTATGTTTTTGAGGAGGACACTCCCCCACAGCCCTCAGGACAAGGGCTGTAAGTTATTCCCTGGGGGCATATAAGGTTTTTTTATAGAAGGCGTTGTCGTGGAAACTTCAAAAAAGGCTCATTCGATTGGAATTTCGAAGGGCTAGTGCCCTTTTCAATAGCCGAAAGTGATTGGAAGGCAACTAACACCCCTTCCACGCCCACCATATCCCGAAACACATCCAATCAAGATTTTGAGATAGCCATTTTGTTCCACGCAGTTCAAAGTTCAGGAAATTATACCTTTGAGCAGGACCCCCCCCCACAGTCTTCAGGGCAAGGGTTATAAGTTATTCCCTAGGAGCATATATGTTTTTATTGAAATCTTTGTCATAGAAACTTGAAAAAGGGCTCATTAGATTGGAAATTTAAAGGTCTAGTGTCTTTTTTAATAGTCGAAAGTGATTTGAGGGCAAATAACCCACCTCTCTCGCCACCTTTTCCCCAAACACATGCAATCAAAATTTTAAGATAGCCATTTTGTTTAGCGTTGTTGATTTCCAGATAGGAATTATGTTTTCGAGGAGGATACTCCCCCACAGCCCTCAGGGCGAGGATTGTAAGTTATGCCCTGGGGGCATATAAGGTTTTTTTTTATAGAATGCGTTGTCGTAGAAACTTCAAAGAGGGATCATTCATTGATCCCTTTTCATTGAACATGCAGTTTAAAGTTAAGAAAATTATAACTTTGAGCAGGACACTCCCCCCACAGTCTTCAGGACAAGGGTTATAAGTTATCCCCTGGGGGCATATAAGGTTTTTATTGAAATCTTTGTCGTAGAAACTTGAAGAAAGGCTCATTCGATTGGAAATTCAAAGGGCTAGTGCCCTTTTTAATAGTCAAAAATGATTTGAGGGCAACTAATCCCCCTCTCACATCCACCTTTTCCCCAAAAACATCCAATCAAAATTTTTAGATAGCCATTTTATTCAACGTTGTTGAAAGTTTTGGAAATTAGGTATTTAAGGATGACAACCCATCCCCCCCCACAACCCTTAGGGCAAGGGTTGTAAGTTATGCCCTGGGAGCATGTAAGGTTTTTACAGAAAGCTATGTTGTAAAAACATCTAAAAGGGCTCATTCAATTGAAATTGAAAGGGCTAGTGCCCTTTTAACAGTCGAAAGTGATTGAGAGGCAACTAACCCACCTCTCATGCCCACCATTTCCCCGAACATGTCCAATCAAAATTTTGAGATATCTATTTTGTTCGACGTAGTCGAAAGTTCTGGAAATTGGGTCTTTTAGGATGATAACCCCCTCAGAGCCCTCTGTGCAAGGGCTCTAAGTTATGCCCTGGGAACATGTAAGGTTTATAAAAAAAATTGTAAAAATTTCAAAAAGGGCTCATTTGTTTGGAAATTGAAATTGCCCTTTTTAATAGTCAAAAATGAGCGGAGAGTAATTGACCCCCCTCTCACGCCCACCTTTTCCCCAAACACATCCAATCAAAATTTTTAGATAGCCATTTTATTCAACGTAGTTGAAAGTTTTGGAAATTAGGTCTTTAAGGATGACAACCCTCCCCCCCCCCCACAGCCCTCAGGGCGAGGGTTGTAAGTTATGCACTGGGGGCATATAAGGCTTTTATTGAAACCGTTGTCGTAGAAACTTCAAAAGGGCTCGTTCAATTGGATATTGAAAGGATAAGTACCTTTTTAATAGTTGAAAGTGATTGGAGAGTGACTAACGCCCCTCTCACGCCCACCATTTTCCCAAACACATCCAATCAAAATTTTGAGAAATCTATTTTTTTTTCAACGTAGTTGAAAGTTTTTAAAATTATGTCTTATTATAATTAGGAAGATAACTCCCTCAGAGCCCTCAGTGCAAGGGTTGTAAGTTAAGCCCTGGGGGTATATAAAGAGTTTATATAGAAAGTTGTTGTAAAAATTTCAAAAAGGGCTCATTTGATTGGAAATTGAAATTGCCCTTTTTAATAGTCGAAAGTGAGTGGAGAGTAATTAACCCCCTTCTCACGCCCACCATATCCCCAAAAACATTCAATCAAAGTTTACAGATAGCCATTTTGTTCAACGTAGTTGAAAGTTCTGGAAATTTTGTATTTAAGGATGACAAACCCCCCATAGCCCCAAGGGCAAAGGTTTTAAGTTATGCCATAAGGGCATATAACGTTTTTATAAATAGAGTTGTCGTAAAACTTCAAAAGGGGCTCATTCAATTGTAAATTGAGAGGGCTAATGCCCTTTTTAATAGTTGTAATTGATTGGAGGGTAACAAACCCCCCCTCTCACGCACACCATTCCTCCAAACACATCCAATAAAAATTTTCAGATAGCCATTTTGTTCAACGTAGTAGAAAGTTCTGGAAATCAGGTCTTTAAGAATGACACCCCCGCAGCCCTCAGGGCAAGGGTTGTAAGTTATGCCCTGGGGCATATAAGATTTTTTTATTGAAAGTGTTGTCGTAGAAACTTCAAAAGGGCTCATTTGATTGGAAATTGAAAGTGCTAGTCCCATTTTTGATAGTTGAAAGTGATTGGAGAGCGACTAACGCCCCTCTCACGCCCACCATTTTCCCAAACACATCCAATCAAAATTTTGAGAAAGCCTTTTTGTTCAACGTAGATGAAAGTTCTGGAAATTAGATCTTGGAGGATGACAACCGCCCTAAAAGCCCTTAGAGTAAGGGTTGTAATTTATGCCCTTAGGACATATAAGGTGTTTATACAAAGCGTTGTCGTTTCAAAAAGGGCCCATTCGCCAGGAAATTGAAAGGCCTAGTGCCCTTTTTAATAGTCGAAAGTGATTGGAAGGCTTGACATTTTTATAGTAAAGATCAATGTGGGTATAATGTATGTTTTTTTGTTGTTGTTGTTGTTTAGACCAGGGCACTTCGTATCGAGGGAGTTGTCTTGGGAACTTTGAAAAGGGCTCATTCGATTGAAAATAGAAAGGGCTGATGTTCTTTTTAATAGTCAAAAGTGATTGGAGGGCAACTATTCTCCCTCCCACGCCCACCCTCCCATTTGCCCTTTATGTTTAAAAACTAAATGTTGCCTTAAGATTAAATAAAAATGTATTGTGTTAATGCTAATTCCCAATAAGGTATCTCAGCAGTATCCCAAGAACGACTGAGGGTATTATGTTCAGACTTTCGGGGCTACTTCTGCTCTTAAAATTTAACCAAATCAAAATAGCGGAAGTGTATCCAAGCTATCAAAGAAAGTAAACAGATTTTTTTGCGAATGGTATCAAGTTTTCCATTTCAGGTCAACTAGAGGAGGTCTGAAACTAAATTAAACACTACTATTTGTGTCCAAATTTTTAAAAGGGTGTATGTTATTAAAAATTGCTGAAAAATTTTCTCCAGCATACAAATAGCAGGCCAAACTATAAAGTTAAAAAAAAAGATTTAAAGCATTATTTTCTTTTTCCCTGAAAAGACTATGTCAATATAAAACGAACAGAAATTAATATATAAAACCTTTTTCACAAATAAGTTTTTCAAAAAAAAAGTAAATAACTCCATTAAACAAAAAATGAGCAAAAATAAAATCAAAAAATCTACCAAGCGTGAAACTACCACAAATCAGCATCAAGAATAAATGAAACCCAAAACAAACAGAAATTACAATAAATAATCGAGTCAAACTCAAAACGAGCAGAAATTAACATAAGTTGGGCTAAAAACCCCTATACCTTCTCAAGGCCAGAACAAAATTTGCAGTTTACTGAAAAAAAATACAAATGAATGTGCATTGTCAGTTTAATATACATATACTGATATTTAGTAATCAAAATGTTAATATTATTTGATTTATTAAAGTTATAAAAGTAAAAAAAATTACATTTTTTTCAGTAAAGTTAGTCAGTAAAACATATTTTGTGGAAAAAGTTTTTTTTAATTAATATCAACAAGAGTCGAAATACTACACAGATAATCTTAAGCCCATACCTCCCACTCATTACATATTAATAACATTTAAGAGAGAAAAACGATTTTAAGTTAAATAAAGCAGTGACAACGAATCTAAAAAAGAACAACAAAACATTGATAACAAAATCCGAATATTTCAACACCACATCCGAGTCTACATTTTTTTTTCGTTGATAAGGACTCCTGGATGTGGAGTTGATATATTCAGATTTTTTTTTTTATTAATGTTTGTTTTTGTTTTTTTTTTTTTAGTTTCGTTGTCACAACTTATTTAAATTAAACCCGTTTTCTCTCTTATTTTTTTTGTAATTGGAAAAGTAGTGTGTTCTAAGATGGTATTTATATATTCATGCCTACAAATATTACGCTACTATGGGGAGGCAACCCATATCAGATATCTTAGCTGCAAAGAAGTTTTCAGTCGGAAAAAGCCTATCAAAACAGACCAGACCCAGAAAATTATCCATTCATCAGAATCCAGTACAAATGCTGTGTCGTTTGATTTAGTTAAACGGATAACTTGACAGAATCTTTATGGAATTTCTAAAGAATAATGGTGCTCCCCTTAATGTTACTCACAGGCTATTTAGATATACTAGAGGCTTCCAAAATAGGCTGGTGGTAAATAAAAGGGATACAACTATTTTTCTGTGTCTTACTAGCAGAAACATAATGACACAAAAAAACACCTGTAACCTTTAATTTTCTATCTCAAATAATCACATTAATTATTACAAAAACAGAACTTACTCTAGCAGCAGAAAGTGCACTGCCATAGACGATATGAAGGAAATTCTTCACCTGCAGGGATTCAGCATGATGATTCCTCACAAAATGGGCGAAATGTTCACAATTCATTTTCAGAACATGGTACCTTTCAAATTCTAAATTAAGAAAAAAAAAACATTATGTAAGCGTCTTGAAATTTGTCTTACGATATATTCGCTGCAGTACTCAATACTTGTAAAATATCACCGTTGGTCAAATCAAGAGATAAATAAAAATTTTTCAAATCAAGAAGTTTTGTAGTGAGTGTGAAAGCGAAGTTGGGGCTTAAAACACTTAACATTATCAAAAATGATTTCGCTAAATTAGTCCTTAATTTAGGATTTATTAAAAAGAGGATTTTATTAGGAATATTAGGTCTAATTTAGTAGTTGTTTTTATTCTAACGTTTATCATTTTATTTTCCTAAATTAGAAAAACTATTTTCCTAAATTAGTAGAAAAGTGAAAAACTAGCACAACCAGGATTATGAACAGAAAAATCCTTAAGTAGCGGGCAGACAATAAAAGACAAATTTATAAAGCTCTCAATAGTATTTTACCAGCTATAAAATCAACAAATTTTACTATGTAATTTTAATGCCATTGAAAAAAATTTAAGCAAGCTTGGTTTTCAGTAAAGCTCTAGTTTTTCAAAATTCCACAAAATATAAGGAAATATTGCGAGTCAGTTTTTTTTTCAATATTTTTTCAAAAATAAACTGCATAAATCATGCCCCACAAGTTATTTTTGCCCTGTCCCTTGGTTTTCAAAAAAAAACTTTTTGGGGAGTATTTTAATTCAAAACACATTTTTGGTATTTACATTGAAAAAAAAATCAACCTCTCCCTAGAAATTAGAAAATACAGGCCTACCACAGGTTCAAAGAGTCAAAATACGGACTGTTTTTGGCAAACAGGGGACCTTCCTGACACCGAAAAAAGGAAAACTAGGGAGCTGGTCCACCTACTGTTTACTGTATAACTGAAACAATCAATATCATACTTGATATTCAAACCGACCTCTCATAAATCTGAAACCAGAACGATCGGCAATGTAGCCTCATCATCTTCTGGAAGAAAATGGGTAATATCAAGACAATCTGATTCCTTGGCTGTCTATATGGATTTTCCATAATCCATATGGATTTTCAACTATGAAGGTACAACAATTTAAAAAATACACAAGTAACTACTTTGATTAATGACCTGAAAATCATAAGAAAACCGCAAAATTTCAGAATCCCGTGTATTTTTTTGGCTTTGCTTCCTTTAGATCCTCAGAAGTGCAGTTATCAATCACTGCCCTTATTTCTGCATATAAGTACCTGAGTACTTTCAACAGCTGCTGATTCCTTTTCCTGTTCGGTGTGCAGTAAAAGCGAGTTGAATTTCAGGTATATCATATGAATTTCAGGTCAATCAGGTATATCTGATTTCTGGTTTCTTTAAATATCTTGTCAGAAACTTACTCCTTGTACCGTGCAATGAGTTTTCAAGAGCCTCTATCCATTGCCTACTGGAAAAAATTTCAGACGTATTTACATGGTTTAACCTTGCAAAAAGCAACTTTTAGGGACTGGAGAGCTGTTTAAGGAAATTTTAGGGATCTTATTTAGTTTAGGGACTTCAAGGACATTGCGGCAGCCCTGCAAATAGATTTTGCCGACGAATTGACGTCGATTCCACTAGAACTAGCGTAGTTCTGTTAGTCAGCAGACAATATATGACTCATTATGGGGCTGGGGGGAGAGCATACAAGATGAGGGCTGTAAGCCTTAGGTTTAGAGTTTTCGACATTGAAGATTATAATGTTACCCTTTTAAAACTTCCCAGCCATTCCACTCCAGATGTGGCACCACAAGTGCCATTTTTGGGTACCATACAGAACTTCATGATGGCAATATCGAGTCAAATTATAAAAAGCACATAGATATAAAAACTAGCATACGAATGAGCCCTTAAAACGCTCTTTTGATACTCTAGTGTTACACTAGTGCCAGAGGAAAAAAATGACATCAATACAAGTTGGGAAACTTTTCATTAAGATAATAATGTTCTTCATTAAGATATAAATGTACGACCAAAGAAAATTTTCAGAAATGGGACTACTCTATCTTTACTATTCGCATTATGACACAGCCATTGACACTTCCTTCTCACATCGGCACCAGAATGTCTTGGGAGGCTAAACTGACAGGAAGGAAATTCCTCCCAGGTCTAGAACAAACGCCAGAAGTACTGGCTCCGATACCAGGGGCAGAAGGCACTCTGAAGAGTTGGCTATTTATGCTAATTAACTAAAAAAAACAAGATTTTTAACTGAAAGTAAGGAGCAACATTAAAACTTTAAACGAACAGAAATTATTCCGTATATGAAAGGGGCTGTCCCCTCCACAACGCCTCGCTCTTTACGCTAAAGTTTTTTATTGTTTTGAAAAATAAAGTTGTGAGAGAAAGTAAAACTTTAGCGTAAAGAGCGAGGCGTTAGGGAGGGGACAGCCCCTTTCGTATACGGAATAATTTCTGTTCGTTTTAAGTTTTAATGTCGATCCTTACTTTCAGTTAAAAAAAACTTTTTTTTAGTTAATTTCTAAACGTTTTTGAATTGATGCAGCTTTGATTTTGGCTCACCATACATGAATAATTAAAACGAAATTCGCATATTAATTTTCCTATTGGCTTTCTCGAAATTTTGTTCTGACGTAACTTAAAAAATAACTTACGTAATGAATTTCTATATTCTTATGTTTTTATTACGTATATTAGGGAGTTCGCTCCCTAGTCAATACCTCGCTCTTTACGCTAAAGTTCGAATTTTGTTCGAATCACAAACCCCTGAATCACAAAGGCCGGTTAATTAGAATAGATAGCTCTTTTATAAGTACTAAAAAAACTTTAGCGTAAAGAGCGAGGAATTGACTAGGGGACGAACTCCCTCATATACGTAATAATTTCTGTTCGTTTTAAGTTTTAATGTTGCTTCTTACTTTCAGTTGAAAAAAACTTGTTTTTTATTTAGTCTCTGATCGTTTTTTAAATAATGCTGGGAAATCTGGCGCCCCACTTCATAGAAATGTCCCTTCCTCCAAGGAAATATCCTCCATGGAAAGATCCTCTCCCGTAAACCATACTCTGACCCCGAACCTCCCCCCTCCCCCCACTAGAAAAAAATTCCTCCTGAAAACGCCTGTATACTTCCCAATAACCAATATTATATGTAAACAATGGGCGCAGTTTATAACTTGCAGCCCTTCCCCCGTGAACAGTGGGGGATTAAATCATCCTCAAAGACATATTAATTAGATTTTCGACTATGCTGAACAAAATGGTTATCCCAAAATTTTGATTGGGTGACTTCTGGAAAAAATGAGCGTAGGAGGGGGCCAAGTTGCCCTCCAATTTTTTTGGTCACTTAAAAAGGGAGCTAGAACTTTTAATTTCAGTTCGAATGAGCCTTCTTTCGATATTCTAGGAGTACTGGATCGATACGATCACCCCTGGGAAAATGAAATTAAAAAAAAAGAAAAAAAAGAAAGAAACACGCATCCGTGATCTTTCTTCTGGCATAAAGTACAAAATTCCATTTTTGCAGGTAGGAGCTCAAAACCTCTATAGTAGGGTTCTCTGATACGCTGAATCTGATGGTGTGATTTTCATTAAAGTTCTATGACTTTTAGGGGTTGTTTCCCTTTTTTGGAAAATAAGGCAAATTTTCTCAGGAGCGCAACTTTTGATGGGTAAGACTAAACTTGATGAAACTTATATATTTGAAATCAGCATATAAATCTGATTCTTCTGATGTATCTATTGGTATCAAATTCCGTTTTTTAGAGTTTCGGTTACTATTGAGCCGGGTCGTTCCTTACTTACAGTTCGTTACCACGAATTGTTTGATTTCAGTGGTTATTGTGTGGCTTTGACCAAAAGATTTAATTTGCAAAAATTTTGAAAATACAGCTTCTGTTTTTCTTCATATCCATGAAATTCTAGATGTCTTTTTTTGGGTCTCAGTTGTGACCTTTTCTTATTTTATAATACAAATTATAATACTAGTATCAAAGTATAATACTTTTCTAACTGACGAATTGTGTACTGTTTGAAGGACTTTAATATGGGAAGTGCCTCAATATCCCAAGTTTGTATAACATATTCCATTGGTTCTCAAACATTACGCATAAAACTCAATAAGTCACACTGAACTAAGTCCATTGATATGTCCACAGTTCTATTCATAATGTTCTATGACCTAAAAACTTTTTTTTCATGACGCCTATGAGAATTTCAGTTACTTTTGGCCAGAGTTTGTTCTTTACTAGGTGCACCTGATGTTATAAAAATGATATTGGTCACATTTACTGCAACGGTTACTTTCGTATCGTCGAGCTTTCGACGTTTTTTTTACGTCTAGTAAAAAAAAAAAAAAAAAAAAAAAAAATGTCTTTGGAAAAATAATTCGTTGCCATCCATACATAGCTCAGAAAAGATAGGGTTTCTATAGGGAACTATTCATAAATAGTTGACAAGGGTTAAAATACATACCTAGACTAGGTAACTTAGTATTAGATAACGCAGCAACAAAAGTGAAAATCCGCTAAAAGCCCAATTCGAAACAAAAATCTGCCCAAAATATAATTTTTTCCAAAAATATTTGCTTAGAAAATTGCACTAAATTGAATACTTTGATGCAGAATTTTGTCGAATACGTGCCTTAATGGCCCTAATACCCCTAATCTGGGACATTGGTTCAATTATGTGAGCAGTGGACGTGGAATTGTAAGAAGATTTAAAACCATGGGAAGGGGTTTTGGAGACCGGGTCGAATGGGACAAAGACTGGAAGGAAATCACTGGAAAATGTTCAGCCGATCGAATAAAATGGTCATCGGAAATCATTTCAAAATCCTTAGATCCCGGGGATGACAGTGCATCATTTTTTCGCCACCAAAAGTAAGAAGCAAGTAAGAGACGATTGTAACAGAATTTACCAAAAAGCAAAAAAACACAAAAATGTCTTCAAGTCTTTCTATTTCTCCGTTTGCCGATTCTAAGTGTTAAAATGTTTTTTTTGTTTGTTTTTATTTCATCAATTGCTATCTTATATCGAAAGTTTTATATCAAATAATGTGTTATACGCAATAAAAAAGGAAGCAAAGTAGATATTGTGAAACTTGTCTAATATTTCTAATTCTAACTCCACCTAAAGTTTTCCTGGTGTCTACAATTCCTTTGAATACCCCAACCCCAAATATTTTAAGCGTCCTCCATGCATATTTTCGTTCTGGATAGGGTCCGCATCAGATATTGAGCTTAGAAAAGAAAAGAACAATACAATTCCAATACAAGCCATTAAAATTTAAATTGTACTTCCCGAGAACATTATGTCGCCGAAAATCTAAATGGTCCCAGGCTTTTCAGCGTGATTTTACCAAAACATAGGATCTAGTAATAGAAGGTCACTGTTTTGAGATACAATTTCTCAGATGAAACAGATAAGACTTAGGATACTACCTTTTTCAGAGGCAACGCTGAAAAGAATGGCCCTCTTGCAAATCTCGTACCACGGAAATGGATGAGATGTATTATCAAACGAATTATTAATTCGGCAAGTGCTATCAGCCCAAACTTCAAATAAGTTCTAAAACAAGAATAAAATCTTATAAAAATACAAAAACACATTTTTAATACTGTTCCTACCACAAGTAGTAATAAAAATACAACATACAAGTATAAAGTACAAGTAAATATACAAGTATAAAGTGACAGGAGTGACCTATAGTGCGAGCTTCTGATACACCGCTCTGCACTGAGACTTTCACCCTTGGCTTTCTATCAGCTTTCCATAAACACCAATTAGCTCATTTTGCACAACTGGGGACAGATACCTCCCATTTCCCACACTTTTTTCAATATGCTTTTTCAGCTCGTCATCACCACATCGCATTCTCATTCTCAAAAGAGAACTCTTTGTGTTCGGTATGTTCCAAACAGAGCTTTGCACGAAGATTTTCTTGGGTTCGCTCCCGCATCAGATTTAACCGGACAAGGTCTGGCCACCACAACATTAGAAACCTTGAAAAACCATGGTTTGGATTTGAGCAAGCTTGTAGGACAGGGATGTGACAGAGCAGCTGCTATGAGTGGGCGCCTGAGAGGCACTCAAGCTTGGATTAGACAGTAGTATCTACGAGCAATTTATGCCCACCGTGGAGCACATACACTGAACCTGGCGATCGCTTCAGCTTGCTCCATTCCAGTCATGAAAACGTGTTTTGGGACAATATCTCTGATCTGCAACTTTTTTTGGCTCATCCTCCTGCCGTACCCAGGTACTCAGAGACAGAATTCGACAATACATACCAGAATCTAGAAAAACTACTCTCATTACCCTTTGTGAAACATGGTGGGTGAAGAGGAACGATGTCGTTAACCGCCTTGTGGAACTCTATAAGCCAATTGTAGAAGCACTGGAAGAGCTTCAAGAAGGAAACGCGAATGCTGAGACTTCCTCAAAGACCCATCATTTAGCAATGGTGCTTGCATGCAACCACGTTGAAACTGTGGTGCATACAGTTGTGGGCCTACGCGAAGACGCAAATTCTTCGTTCGACTCGTTGTATTCAAAAATTGAAGATTTTGCCAGAGATCTGAAGATAGAATTGACGTTTCCAAGAGTTGGTCGTCGTCGAAACGACCACTATGACATCGGTTCGCCGAAAGAAGCGTACAGAGCTTCCATATACATTCCATTCATGGACTACTTCATGTCAGAACTCAAGGAGAGATTTACGGTGCATCGTACAATTTTGACAACTTTAAGCGGCTTCATATCTGCGAACTTAGACCAAAGAAACTTGTCTGACGCAGAAATCAGTGAGAATACAAATATTTACTCCGATCTTTAACCAGAGCCAGATGCCCTAAGCCACGAACTAAAATTGTGGAAAAAAAAGTGGCAGAACGTTAACAACAAAAAAAAGATCAGTCTCGGCATTGGCTGCACTTGATATGTGCAATGCTGATTTCTTTCCAAACATCAGCCGCCTTCTTACAATTGTAGCTACTTGGTCTGTTTTGACTGCAACACCAGAAAGGACTTTCTCTACCTTGCGACGGCTTAAGACATGGCTACGAAATGCAACCGGTGAACGTTTGACAGGTCTAGCGTTACTGTCAGTGCACAGGGATGTTGCTATTGACACTGATACAATTTTTGACATGTTCACAACTCAAAAAACACGTCGAATTGATTTTGTTCTGTGAACTCATTTTGTAACTATTACGTTTCTTAACTTCAATATATAGTATTTTATGTTCCTATCTATTGTCTTCTTTTACCGTTAGACATGGATTAGGTCCGACCCGAGGAGACCCCCCCCCCTCGAAATAATTTCCTGGATATGGCCTTGATTATAATAGCTACAATTTTCGTTTGTTACAAATTGACATTATTTAATTGAAATACTGTATATTTAAAAAGAACACATTTTAAAAACTGAAAAAAAATTAAAGGAAATCTATTCCACTTTATACTAACGAAGCTGAATTTATACATTCAAAATTAAACTGCTCTATGTTTTAATAATAAAAAAAAAACACATTCCAAGACATATTTTTTTAGTAGATTGTAATGGTAATCTACTCTTTCGGGGGATCGGGGGTGGGGGTATCACCCCTTCAATTTCTTATACAAGTTTTACACTGAGTCAATCTCCAGCTTTGACTTAGCTCATTTTCAAACAAATTTATCAAGATTCCTAAACCAAGTTCTAACCGAGTTACGACCTGATTAACTTTGCCTCAATAAACCTTACATTCTCTTAAAGGTTCAATTTTTATATGTTTTCTGCTTAATTTCAGAATTTGTTTTTAAGAACACTTAATCACTGATGAGATGTAACGCTGCAGATATGACAACTATTCTCATCATACTGTACTAAAAACAACTATGTGAAAATTTCTAAGTGACTTCAGAACTCCGGAGTTGTCTACACTGTATAACGACTGTCTAAATTCGATCTCCATAGAGGAGGTCTCCACCAAAATATCTGTTTTTTTTTATTTACCGGCTAAAGTAAGCTCGTTTGGCTTCGTCTTTTTTCATATTAATCAAAAAAAACATTTTGCACAAAATAAGATTTAAAAAAAAGTAAAGAACTCCATTGAACCAAAAATTAACAAAAATAGAATCAAATAATCTACCAACCATACAACTACCACAAATCAGTATCAATAAATATATGAAACCCGACACCAACAGAAATTAAAATAAATCAATCTCAAAACGAACAGAAATTAATCTGAGTAGGGTTCTAAACCCTATGCTTTCTAAAAGCCAGAATATAATTTGTATTTTACTGGAAAAAAAAATCAAATGAATTTACTGAAAAAATGTGCATTGTCAGTTTAATATACATATGCTGATATTTATTCCTTAAAATCTTAATTAATTTTGTTTTCTTAAAGTTATAAGTGAAAACATTTAAAAGATTTTTTTCAGTAAAGTACAGATTATATTCTGGCTTTTAGAAAGCATAGGGTTTAAAAACCCTACTCAGATTAATTTCTGATCGTTTTGAGTTTTACTTATTTTAATTTCTGTTTGTTTTGGGTTTCATTTATTTATTGATACTGATTTGTGGTAGTTGTATGCTTGGAAGATTATTTGATTCTATTTGTGTTCATTTTTTGGTTTAATGGAGTTCTTTGCTTTTTTTAAAAAAAACTTATTTTGTCCAAAAAGTTTTTTGGATTAATTTCTGTTCGTTTTATATTAACATAGTCTTTTTCAGGGAGAAAGACAGAACCTCTTCTGAAGTTAAACAACCATCCCTTCCATAAAAACCTTTAATACCCCCTGGGCATAACTTACAAACCCTTGCCCCTAATCTCTGGGGTTTGTTTCAATCCCAAAAGCCTTGTTATATGATATTTAGACTATTTTGAATAGAATGACTGTCTCAAAATTTCTGTTAGACATATTTTGGGACAATATGACGTGTGTGTAGGTGTGAGAGGGTAGCTGCCCTCTGACTATGTTGACTCTTAAAAAGAGGACTAGAGCGTCTGATTACCGATCCAATGAGCCCCCTTTGAAGTTTATATGACCACACTTTCTATAATAACCCTATATGTCCCAGGGCACAACTCACAACCCTTTCCCTGAGGGCTGGGAAGATTTGTTATCCTCAAAGACATAATTTCCAGACCTTTCTGATAGGCTTAACAAAATAGCTATATCAAAATTTTGATTTGAAGTGTTTGGGGAATTGAAAGGCATTGAGGGATATTTGCCCTCTGATCACTGTCGACTAATAAAACAGACACTAGTTCTCTCAATTTCCAATCGAATGAGCCCTTTTTGAATCTTCTACGACAAAAATTTCTATAAAAACATTATATGCCCCAAGGGCATAACTTACGACCCTTGTCATGAGGGCTATGGGGGGAGGATTGTCATCCTCAAAGACATAATTTCCAGACCTTTAAACTACGTTGAACAAAATAGCCATATCAAAATGTTGATCGGAAATGTTTGGGGAAATGATGGGTGTTGGGAGGGGGGCGATTCTCCCTCTGATTACTTTCGACTATTAAAAAGGGCAATGACCCTCTCAATTTCCAACCGAAAGAGCTCTTTTTGAAGTTTTTACGACAACACTTTCTATATGCCATTATATGCCCCCAGGGCATAACTTACATTCTTAGCCCTAAGGGCTGATGGGGGTTGTCATACTCAAAAACACAATTTCCGGACCCTTCAACTACGCTCAACAATATTGATGTATCAAAATGTTGATCCGAAGTATTTGGTGAAAGGATTGGCATGGGAGGGGGCATTCGCCCTCTGGTCGCTTTTGACTATTAATAATGGTACTACCCCTCTCAATGCCTAATTGAATGAGTCCTTTTTGAAGTTTTTACGACAACGCTGGCAAAGACCTGATTTCCAGAACTTTCAATTACGTTGAACAAAATGTCTATCTCAAAATTCTGATTGGATGTGTTTGGGGAAATGGTAGGCTTGAGAGGGGCGTTAGTTGCCCTCCAATCACTTTCGACTGTTAAATAGGGTACTAGCGCTTTCAATTTCCATTCGAAAAGCCTTTTTTGAAGTTTCTACGACAACACTTTCTATGAAACCTTATATGCCCCCAGGGCATAACTTACGACCATTGCGCTGAGGGCTGTGGGGGAAGTATCATCCTCAAAGACATAATTTCCGCACTTTTCAACTAAGTTAAACAAAATGGCTATCTCAAAATTTTTATTGGATGTCTTTGGGGAAATGGTGGGCGTGGGAGGGGTATTAGTTTTCCTCCAATCACTTTTGATTATTAAAAAGGGCATTAGTCCTTCGAAGTTTTCAAAGTTTCTATCACAATGCTCTATAAAAAATCTTATATGCCCCAGGAGCATAACTTACAACCCTTGCCCTGAGACGTGTGTGTGTGTGTGTGTGTGTGGGGGGGGGGGGGGTTGATCATTCTCAAAGACATAATATTCAGAACTTTCAACGACGTTGAAAAAATTGCTATCTCAAAACTTTGATTGGATGTGGTTGGGGAAATGGTGGGCGTGAGAGGGAAGTTAGTTGCCCTCCAATCAGGTTTAACTGGCCTATTAAAAAGGGCACTAGTCCTTTTACTTTCTAATTGAATGAGCCTTTTTTGAAGTTTCTACGACAACATTTTCTATAAAAAAAAACCTTATATGTCCCCAAGGCATAACTTACAATCTTAGCCCTGGGGCTCCGGGGGAAGTGTCATCCTCAAATACCTAATTCCTAGAACTTTCATCTACGTTGAACAAAATGGTTATCTCAAAATTTTTATTGGATGTGTTTGGGGAAATGGTGAACTTGAGAGGGGGGCTAGTTGCCCTCCAATCACTTTCGACTATTAAAAAGGACACTACCACTTTCAATTTCCAATCGAATGGGCCCTTTTTGAAGTTTCTACGAAAACCCTTTCTATAAAAACCTTATATGCCCCCAGGGCATAACTTACAATCTTGCCCTGAGGGGTTTGTCATCCTCAAAATCATAATTTCCAGAACTTTCAACTGCGCTGAACAAATGGCTGTCTCAAAATTTTAATGGAATGTGTTTGGGGAAATGGTGAACTTGAGAGGGGGGCTAGTTGCCCTCCTATCACTTTCGACTATTAAAAAGGACACTACCACTTTCAATTTCCAATCGAATGGGCCCTTTTTGAAGTCTCTACGAAAACCCTTTCTATAAAAACCTTATATGCCCCCAGGGCATAACTTACAGACCTTGCCCTGAAGGGTTAGTCATCCTTAAAATCATAATTTCCAGAACTTTCAACTGCCCTGAACAAATGGCTGTCTCAAAATTTTAATGGAATGTGTTTGGGGAAATGATGGGCGTGAGAGGGGGGGGGGGGGGGGGAGTTAGTTGCTCTCCATTCACTTTCGACAATTTCCAATTAAATGAGCGCTTTTTGACGTTTCTACGACAACACTTTCTATAAAAACCTTATACGCTCCTAGGATATAACTTAGAACCCTTGCCCTGATGGCTCTGAGAGGGTTGTCATCCTAAAAGACCTAATTTCCTAAGTTTTAACTACGTTGAACAAAATAAATATCTCAAATTTTGATTGGATGTGTTTGGGGAAATGATCGGCGTTAGAGGGGGGTTAATTGCCCTCCAATTACTTTTGACTATTAAAAAGGACACTAGCCATTTCAATTTCCGATGGAATGAGCCCTTTTTGAAGTTTCTACGACAACACTTATTATAAAAACCTTATATGCTCCCAAGGCATAACTTACAACCCTTGCCCTGAGGGCTTGGGGCGGGGGGTTGTCATCCTTAAAGACCTAATTTCCAAAACTTTCAACTATGTTGAACAAAATGGCTATCTAAAAATTTTGATTGTATGTGTTTGGGGAAAAGGTGGGCGTGAGAGGGGGGTTAGTTGCCCTCCAATCACTTTCGACAATTTAAAAGGGTACTAGTCCTTTGGAATTTCCAATCGAAAGAGCCTTTTTTTGAAGTTTCTGCGACAACGCTTTCTATAAAAATCTTAAATGCCCCCAGGGTATAACTTACAACCCTTGCCCTGAGGGCTGTAGGGGGTGTCATCCTCAAAAACATAATTTTTTTCTGGAAATCAACTGCGCTGAACCAAATGGCTATCTCCAATTTTTGATTGGATGTGTTTGGGGAAATGGTGGGCATGGAAGGGGTGTTAGTTGCCTTCCAATCACTTTCGAATATCAAAAAGAGCGCTAGCCACTCCAATTTCCAATCGAATGAGCCCCTTTTCGAAGTTTCTACGACAACTCCTTCGATACGAAGTGCTCTGGTCTAAACCCCCCCCCCCCCCAAAAAAAAAATATATTGTGCCAACATCATTCTTTACTTAGGCAGCGCAAAACTTCATTCTTATATAGGGGTAAGCACCGGTCACCAGTCTATCCTAGGACCTGTTTTATTCCTTATATTCATCAATGATCTTTTCACTGCTGTATCTGAACAAACTAAACGAAGCTGATGTAGTATTTGTGATCACAATTTTGTTCCATCTAATGAGGCAGCTCAAGATCCCGTGTTATTTGTATTTGCAGATGTTGTTCAGAAATTAGTAATCTTCCCTTGTCGATAAAGTGTATTCTGTTCTAGAAAGATCCTTTGCTTGGTTCGATGAAAATCACCTTGCCCTAAATCTAGTCTACTTATTTTTTCCAGATCAGGTACTTCTTGTCCTTTGGTTCAAACTATTTCTACCCCTCATGGTGATATAACTCTTCCCCCTGATAGACATGTTCGATTCCTGGACATTTTATTGGGCGAAAATCTTTCTTTCAAATACCATTGTGCTCTTGTGAAACTTAAGCTCTCCAGAAACCAAGGAGTTCTTAAGAAGCTTCGTAATTGTTTCCCTGGTTTAATAATAAAGCTCCTGTTTCACTCTCTGATTCAACCTTATAAGTACTACTGTCCAACAGTATGGCTACCATCTATTCTTTTACCTTCCCTGTTTTCAAAATATATAACAGAGCAAATAAATTAACATCTGACGTGACAGGCCAGCTCGGCATGAATTTATTGGATGGTCAATCCACATACATCTTTCTTTCTTCTTGTTTCATTTTTAAGTATTGTCATTGACTCCTCCCTAACTTCTTCAAACAATTATATCTTTTAAATTCTGATCTCCGAAAGGAATCTTGGGTTTCTTTTTCTCTCAGAAAGGACAGACATTTTCATTCATAAAACCGAAACCATATAATTAGATTTTAATCCAGTTTCATGTTGTGCCTTCATATGGAATTTCCTCCCAGTTAAAATCCGGCTATTTCATTCTTATGTACAATTTTTTTCCCTTTTATCTTTCCATCTCAATTTGCTTAAATCATTATTTGATAGGCATGGTAGTTTTTGTTGTTTAATTATTTTTTTCCTTTCTTTGTTTTTTTTCTTATTCCTGTCCTTGTTTTTGATTTTAGTGCTATTATTTAATGTTATGTTTAGTCTCCCACTGTCACAGGCCAATGAGCCTTTGTGGGGGCCTTAAGATTTATAATTTTTTCTCTGTTTCCTTTCAATAAATTTATTGATTGGATGAAATTCCTTGCTTGACATCACTCCCAACTGATCAAAGGTTCCCACAAACGTAAGCTTTTTGAAAGGGAAAGTAGAACTTTATGCCTTTAGGCAAAGCATCACTGACAGTGAATGAAAATCAGTCTTTTTCAACTATAAAATCAGATTTAAAACCATAGTATAGTTTTAAACTTTGCGACCACAGCACCCTTTTTTTTGGTTACTTTTGGTCCAAAATAGTAATATTGAGGGGTTCAGCAAATGAGACATGCGGGCCACGTTCACTACCCTGATTTTGTATACAAGAATTGTTTTAATACAGTGAGCAAGTGTTATACTATTCTTTAAACCAGCTCTGGCCTAGTAACTACTAAAATTGTGCATACTAACGATGATCTACACCATTTCTATATATTTATATTATTTCCATCTATGAATTACTACAAAATTGGGCATATTACTCATCATCTATATCATTTATATGGGCAAGTCAGGAGCTATATTTTCCAACTCAAATAAAATAAAGCATGATTATCTCTTATAGCCTACTTGCAGAATTCATAAAAAATAGCACATTACTGAAAAACGAGCTTCCTTGGGATTTTTGGAGAACCGGCTTTTGAAAAACTATTGAAATCCTTATAAAAATTCGTCTTTTATTTTCTGCAGGCTACTTTTCAGCTCCTAATCCTATTTTTTTGCATCAGTTTTGTGTTTTCAGTAGCACTAGTTTTTCAGAATTTCGCAAGTATATGTAAATAGTGATAGGCCTATATCACAAGTCGTTTATTTTAGCTATAGGTTGCATAAACTGCGGAGTAATAATTTTTGTTCATTTCAAGTTCATTCTATACATACATAAAAAAAAGTTAAATTTATTTTGACATCATGAAATATGACGCATTGCAGTAACCTTATGAAACATCATGTACAACATCCATGAACTATGTTTTATCTGTAATATTGGCATTATCTTGCTTTCATATCAAATACTGCTTTTTTTAATCTATATACTCTATCCGTATCTATATTTTAACTATATCTATATTTTTTATAAGGATATCTGATATCTCGTAGACAGATATTTAGATCTGATAGACCCTTATTTAAAATTCGTTGATAGGTGTTCTAGATAGTTCAAGTTACGCTATTCTTTGATGGCATTTACCTATGCTAGGAACTATACACGTGAACACAAGGCATCAAAACATGTGAACACAAGGCATCAAATGCTATTCTTTGATGTCATTTACCTATGCTAGCAACTATACATGTGAACAAGGCATCAAAACAACTTCGTCTTGAATGATATCCACCGGAGTTGACAATCCTATTGGTTTAATTGTTTGTGGTACAAACTTTTGCCTTGAGACAAATATGATATAAATGAAAAAAAAAAAAAAAAAAAAAAAAAAAAAAAAAAAAAAAAAAAAAAACGACAAACAAAGAATAAAGGATAAAGGAGAAAGATTTTACGTCTTCTTGGACTGGATTTCCCTTTTTCTTCTGGCCCTCTCTGAACTTGGATCCACCTGAAAACCAGCGACTGGTTGACCCCAAATTACAGAGGTGCACGACCTTGTGTTCATTCTTGGATCCATTTCCAATATAGACGGCCCAATGTCTATAATATCCTCTCTCGAATTCAAGCAAATCTCCTATGACAATTAAGGCTTAATTAAAAAAAAAATACTTCAAACAGGAAAAAAAATTCAAAATTTGAACAAATTTAATATAATCGATAGTACTACTAACAAATGACATTCGCAATTATGGGGAAAACATGCACTTCCTTACGAATGAAAAAAGCTTCGTGGCGAAGGGGAAAACCAAAGAACACAATACGCCGAACATATTACAGGAACCTTCTCAACGCGAATACGTCTATACAACCCCATTGGGTAGACGTTATGGCAGCAGCCCGTTTGAGGGACGACTGGCATCTCTTCGTCTATGCCCTGGGTGCCTCCGGAGACACAGGAGGATCTGAGGTAAGGTAAAGGTTAACACGGGTTTAACAAGCACTAGATTTACGTTGCCTGTGCAATGTGACGAGTTCAAGCAACCCCGTGAAGCTTTTCAAATTGCCAAAAGTTTTTTTCATAAATATAAAGAAAAACGATGATAGCATATGATCCAAGACGAGCTGGAATGAAATACGGTGCTCTGCATAAAATCAACTTCACAATCATTTTCTTACGATAAAAAACTTTGCATTCCAAAGACTTGATTGAAAAATATTCATTTTTGTGTTCAAACCACAAAAATACTGGATGTTTTCATTATGAGTAATTCAACTTTGGTGAAAGCTAAATCAAGCTTAAAGACGAATCCAAATCATTTTCTTACGATTGATAATTTAGTATTCAAAAGATTTAATTGAAAATTTTTCT
The DNA here is from genome assembly GCA_027921565.1 of Artemia sinica. Lineage (NCBI taxonomy): Eukaryota > Metazoa > Arthropoda > Branchiopoda > Anostraca > Artemiidae > Artemia > Artemia sinica. The sequence continues at coordinate 15,918,628 of CM051258.1, forward strand.
TTGCTCAAGCTTAAACCTAACTTAAATCGACTTGTCCTATTGGGCGTCCCGTCTTGGAAAAAGAGAGGTAGCAAAGTAGCAATGCTGCTTGGAAGTTTCAAATTTGTTGGCAGATTTTGTCTGAAAATACCACTTTTCATAGGCAGCGCAATAGCGCTGCCTAAGTAAAGAACGATGTTGGCACACTGTATTATTTTTTTTCTTTAGACCAGGGCACTTCGTACCGAAGGAGTTGTCGTAGAAACTTCGAAAAGGGCTCATTCGATTGTAAATTGGAGTGGCTTGTGCCCTTTTTAATAGTCGAAAGTGATTGGAAGGCAACATTGTCGTAGAAACTTCAAAAAGAGCTCATTCGATTGGAAATTCAAAGGGCTAGTGTCCTTTTTAATCGTCGAAAGTTATTGTAGGGCAACTAACCCCCCTCTCACGACCACCTTTTCCCCAAACACATCCAATCAAAATTTTGAGATCGCCATTTTGTTCAACGTAGTTGAAAGTTCTGAAAATTAGGTCTTTGAGGATGACAACCCCCCCCCAACAGTCCTCAGGACAAGGGTTATAAGTTATGCCCTGGGTCATATAAGGTTATCATAGAAAGCATTGTCGTAGAAACTTCAAAATGGACTCATTCGATTGGAAATTGAAATGGCTAGGGCCCTTTTTAATAGTCGAAAGTAACTGGAAGGCAACTAACACCCCTTCCATGCCCATCATTTCCCCAAACACATTCAATAACAATTTTAAGATAGCCATTTTGTTCAACGTAGTTAAAAGATTTGGAAATTAGGTCTTTAAGGTTGACAACCCTCCCCCCCCCAGCCCTCAGGGCAAGGGTTGTAAGTTATACCCTGGGGGCATATAAGGTTTTTATAGAAAGCGTTGTCGTAGAAACTTCAAAATGGACTCATTCGATTGGAAATTGAAATGGCTAGTGCCCTTTTTAATAGTCGAAAGTAACTGGAAGGCAACTAACACCCCTTCCATGCCCATCATTTCCCCAAACACATTCAATCAAAATTTTAAGATAGCCATTTTGTTCAATGTAGTTGCACATTTTGGAAATCATATTTTTGAGCAGGAAACTCCCACCACAGTCTTCAGGGCAAGGTTTATAAGTTATACCCTGGGGGCGTATAAGGTTTTTATTGAAAGCTTTGTCGTAGAAACTTGAAAAAGGGCTCATTTGATTGGAAATTCAAAGGGCTAATGCTCTTTTTAATAGTCGAAAGCGATTAGAGGGCAACTAGCGCCCCTCTCACGCCCACCTTTTCCCCAAACACATCCAATCAAATTTTGAGATAGCCATTTTTTCAACGTAATTGAAAGTTCTGGAAATTAGGTCTTTGAGGATGACACCCCCCCCCCACAGCCCTCAGGGCAAGGGTTGTAAGTTATGCCCTGGGGGCGTACGAAGTTTTTATAGGAGTTGTCATATAAAGTTCAAAAAAGGGCTCATTTGATTAGAAATTGAAAAGGCTAGAGCCCTTTTTAATAGTCGAAGGTGATTGAAGAACAACTAACCCCCCTCTCACGCCCACCATTTCCCCAAACACATTCAATCAAAATTTTGAGATATCCATTTTGCTTAACGTAGTTGAAAGTTCTGGAAATTAGGTCTTTGAGGATGACACCCCCCCCCACAACCCTCAGGGCAAGGGTTGTAAGTTATGACCTAGGGTCATATATGGTTTTTATAGAAAGTTTTGTTGTAGGAACTTCAAAAAGGGCTCATTTGATTGGAAATTGAAAGGGCTAGTGCCCTTTTTAATAGTCGAAAGTGATTGGAGGGTAACTAACCCCCCTCTCACGCTCACCATTTCCCCAAAGACATCCAATCAAAATTTTCAGATAGCCATTTTGTTCAACGTAGTTGAAAGGTCTGGAAATTATGTCTTTGAGGATTCACTTTCAACTACGTTGAACAAAATGAATATCTCAAAATTTTCATTGAATGTGTTTGGGGAGATGTTTGGAGTGAGAGGGGGGTTAGTTGTAAAGAACTCCATTAAACCAAAAATGAACAAAAATAGAATCAAATAATCTACCAAGCATACAACTACCACAATCAGTTGCCTGTGCAATGTGACGAGTTCAAGCAACCCCGTGAAGCTTTTCCAATTGCCAAAAGTTTTTTTCATAAATATAAAGAAAAACGATGATAGCATATGATCCAAGACGAGCTGGAATGAAATACGGTGCTCTGCATGAAATCAACTTCACAATCATTTTCTTACGATAAAAAACTTTGCATTCCAAAGACTTGATTGAAAAATATTCATTTTTGTGTTCAAACCACAAAAATACTGGATGTTTTCATTATGAGTAATTCAACTTGGTGAAAGCTAAATCAAGCTTAAACACGAATCCAAATCATTTTCCAATCAATAAATGAAACACAAAACACAGAGAAATTAAAATAAGTCAAACTCAAAACGAGCAAAAATTAATCTGAGTAGGGTTCTACAAGCCCTATGATTTCTAAGAGTCAGAATATAATTTGTACTTTACTGAAAAAAATTCTTTTAAATGTATTCACTTTTATAACTTTCAGAAATCAAAATTACTTAAGATTTTAAGGAATAAATATCAGCATATAAATATTAAACTGACAATGCACATTTTCTTCAGTAAATTCATTTGAATTTTTAAACAATAATTGACCCAGAACAAAATACAACCATATACCTTATAAATTGACCATTTTACAACAAGGAAAAACTCAATTATGTTCTGAAAACATACTAAACTAACCAAAAATTAATTATTATATTTAATTATATGAAATGTTAAGTTTTTTTCTAAGCAGTGAAAAAGAACAAAATATGTCCCTGATCCCAGCGCTCTATAATCAATAAAACCGGAGCGAATTTTGATGACTTAGTACAATATCTAATTATACAGTATAAATTTATACAGATATATAAAGAATATAAACAGGATCAAATTATAGACTATAGACTAAAAAATATAAGGATCTTTTTGCCACAGACCAAGGTTGCACTGGAAGTTTTGGAGTACTTTGATTTACATAATAACCTAATCAAAATAAAATATAAGGAATTACTTTGTGTTGGATAAACCTAAGAAAACTGAGAAATAGGGTAAAAACTTAGGTAAAAAAAAGGTAAAATATGGTAAAAAAAAAAACAACTTGCAACTTAGTCTTGTACTCCTGGTGAAAAAAAACTTTGCTTAATTAAGACAGTAAACTAAAACAGACAGTGAAAAAGTATTACATATTCTTATATTTTCAGCTTAATTAGCATTTGAGTATGCAATACTATGAAGGATGTTTCAAGGTCTTTTATAGTTTATGCTGTTAAACTTGGTGACAAGTTACTAAACAAAGCTCTAATAATGGCCCAAACGACTGGAAAACTCAAATATTTTGACTCAAGAATCCTTTGGTATTTTTAACCAATACTCTTTATCTTTAACCCCCTCCAATCCCCCCAAAAAGATTCTGCCCTCCTCACCAAGAATACTTTTATCTGCTGGGTCTCAAGATACCCTCATAGTATACACTACTTTTCTCTACCAGGCACTGAATTTTAGATTAATTAAGAATTTTGTTTCTGATAATCAAAAAGTTCAATTGGGACAAATTTTTGATCTTGCTAGATTCTTTGACAATACTTATTATAATCTACCATTTCATCAATAGACCGAACAAACAATAAGAAGAAAACTGAAGAAAGAGCCAGCATCAATTTTAGTCCCCTGAAAATCGAGGACTATAAAGTAATTTTGAAGAAAGTAAATGAAAGAGAGCAGAGTAGGGAAAACCATGAGAAAATGGTGTGTTGGCCCATGGTTGGATGCGTGCCAATACGTGTTAGGCCTAAATAAGGATAATATGAATCCTACTTTTCAGTTTCCAACACTAGATTTTCTCTATGACTTGGTTGAAGTAAAAAGCAATCCTTATCAATAGCGAAAGGATAAGAACCTATATTTTCATAGCATTAAATCAAAGAACCAGCTTTTTATTCCGAATATGTATTTGTTTCAAGTATGAAAATTTTCTTGGAAAATTTTCTGTAGGTACCCTTGTTTCTGAACAGCATCTATGGAAATTTGCCATATCAAGGGCAAACTAAACAAGCAGTAGTATCGTATCGAAGGAGTTGTCGTAGAAACTTCGAAAAGGATTCATTCGATTGGAAATTGGAGTGGCTAGTGCCCTTTTTAATAGTCGAAAGTGATTGGAGGGCAACTAGCCTCCACTCACGCCCATCATTCCCCCAAACACATCCAATCAAAATTTTGAGATAGCCATGCTGTTCAGCGTAGTTGATTTCCAAATAGAAAATATGTTTTTGAGGAGGACACTCCCCCAAAACCCTCAAGGCAAGGGTTTTAAGTTATGCCCTGAGGGCACATAAGAATGATGTTGGCACAATGTATTATTTATTATTATTTTTTTTCCTTTACAGCAGGGCACTTTGTATCGAAGAAGTTGTCGTAGAAATTTCGAAAAGGGCTCATACAATTGGAAATTGGACTGGCTTGTGCCCTTTTTAATAGTCGAAGTGATTGAAAGGCAACTAACACCACTTCCACGCCCACCATTTCCCGAAACACATCCAATCAAATTTTGAGATAGCCATTTTGTTCAGAGTAGCTGACTTCCAGATAAAAATTATGCTTTTGAGAAGGACACTCCCTCAGAGCCAGAGCAAGGGGCAAGGGTTATAATTTATGCCCTGGGGGTATATAAGGTTTTATAGAAGGCGTTGTCGTAGAAACTTCAAAAAACGCTCATTCGATTGGAAATTCCAAGGGCTAGTGCCCTTTTTAATAGTAAAAAGTGATTGGAGGGCAACTAGCCCTCACCACCCCCCCCCCCCCACCCATCATTCCCGCAAACACATCCAATCAAAATTTTGACATGGCCATTTTGTTCAGCGTAGTTGATTTCCAGATAGAAAATATGTTTTTGAGGAGGACACTCCCCCGAAACCCTCGGGGCAAGGGTTGTAAGTTATGCCCTGGGGCATATAAGGTTTTTATAGAACGCGTTGTTGCAGAAACTTCAAAAAGGGCTCATTCGATTTGAAATTGAAATGGCTAGTGCCCTTTTTAATAGTCGAAAGTGATTGGAAGGCAGCTAACACCCCTTCCACGTCCACCATTTCCCCAAACACATCCAATAAAAATTTTGAGATGGTCAATTTGTCCCACGACGTTCAAAGTTCAGGAAATTATACCTTTGAGCAGGATATTCCCCCAGAGTCTTCAGGGCAAGGGTTATATGTTATGCTCTGGGGGCATATAAGGTTTTTATTGAAATCTTTGTCATAGAAACTTGAAAAAGGGCTCATTCGATTTGAAATTCAAAGGGCTAGTGCTCTTTTTAATAGTCAAAAGTGATTTCAGGGCAACTAACCCCAGTCTCACGCCCAGTTTTTCCCCAAATACATCAAATTTATTAGATAGCCATTTTATTCAACGTAGTTGAAAGTTTTGGAAATTAGGTCTTTAAGAATGACAACCCCTCCCCCCACAGCCCTCAGGGTAAGGGTTGTAAGTTATGCCCTGGGGGGGCAAATAAAGTTTTTATTGAAAGCGTTGTCATAGAAACTACAAAAGGGCTCATCAATTGAAAATTGAAAGGACTAGTGCCCTTTTTAATAGTTGAAAGTGATTGGATAGCGACTAACGCCCCTCTCACGCCCACCATTTTCCCAAACCCATCCAATCAAAATTTTGAGATATCCATTTTGTTCAACGTAGTTGAAAGTCCTGGAAATTAGGTCTTTTAGGATGATAACCACTTCAGAGCGCTCAGTGCAAGGGTTGTAAGTTATGCCCTGGGGGCATATAAAGTTTTTATTGAAAGCGTTGTCGTAGAAACTTCAAAAGGGCTCATTCGATTGGACATTGAAAGGGCTAGTGCCTTTTTTAATAGTTGAAAGTGATTGAATAGCGATTAAGGCTCCTCTCACGCCCACCATTTTTCCAAACACATCCAATCAAAATTTTGAGATATCCATTTTGTTCTACGTAGTTGAAAGTTCTGGAAATTAGGTCTTTTAGGATGATAACCCCTTCAGAGCGCTCAGTGCAAGGGTTGTAAGTTATGCCCTGGGGGCATATAAAGTTTTTATAGAAAGTTGTTGTAAAAATCATAGGCAGCGCGATCACGGTGCCTAAGTAAAGAACCATTGTTGGCACAACGCATTATTTTTTTTTTCGTTTTCCATACAAGGGCGCTTCGTATTGAAGGAGTTGTCGTAGAAACTTCGAAAAGGACTCATTCGATTGGAAATTGCAGTGGCTAGTGCCCTTTTTAATAGTCGAAAGTGATTGGAGGGCAACTAGCCCCCCCTACGCCCATGATTCGCCCAAACACATCCAATCAAAATTTCGAGATAGCCATTTTGTTCAGCGCAGTTGATTTCCAGATAGAAAATATGTTTTTGAAGAGGACATTCCCCCACAACCCTCAGGGCAAGGGTTTTAAGTTATGCCCTGGGCGCATATAAGAACGATAGATAAATAGATAGATTGTGTATTTCAAAAGCCCAAGAGCCATATACACACAAAAATTATGAAAAATAGAAAAATTACAATAGAGCAAATTACAAAACACACATTAACATGATACATAGCAAAAAATACCTTCTGGTAAATTACCAAAAAATAACTTTAATTCCATATAATTAATAATAATTAATTGTAAAAACATTTCCTTCTTTCTAATCCCTTCTCTATGTACGCACCAATACGGAATATTGTGGTTAGATTACTACTTTGTAAAATTTTTGGAAGCAGCAAAACAATCCCATGTAAGTAATTTTCCCTTAAATCAGAGAGCACCGGGCACTTTCGGAGAAAATGGTCCAAATCTTCGTCCTCATCCCTACAAAGAGGACACACATACCGACCATCAGGATGTACTATCTCCCTGTCAAACACCATTTGCCTGCTCTGGATTGGAAGGCAATTCGCCCTAAGCTGAATCCATCGACATAAAATCATAGCCGGTAAATTGAATTTAAAATAAATTTCCTCATTGGCACAATGTATTATTTATTTATTTTTTCCTTTATAGCAGGGCACTTCGTATCAAAGAAGCTGTCGTAGAAACTTTGAAAAGGGCTCATTCAATTGGAAATTGGAGTGGCTTGTGCCCTTTTTAATAGTCAAAAGTGATGGGAAGGCGACTAACACCCCTTCCACAACCACCATTTCCCGAAACACATCCGATCGAAATTTTGAGATAGCCATTTTGTTCAGCGTAGTTGATTTCCAGATAAAACTATGTTTTTGAGGAGGACAGTCCCCCAGCCCTCAGGGCAAGGGTTGTAAGTTATGCCTTGGGGGCATATAAGGTTTTTTTTATAGAAGGCGTTGTCGTAGAGACTTCAAAAAAGGTTCATTCGATTGGAAATTCAAAGGGCTAGTGCCCTTTTAATAGTAAAAAGTGATTGGAGGGCAACTAATCACCCTCTCAAGCACACCTTTTCCTCAAACACATCTAATCAAAATTTTTAGATAGCCATTTTATTCAACGTAGTAGAAAGTTTTGGATATTAGGTCTTTAAGGATGACACATCCAACCCCCCCCCCCCACAGCCCACACCCCTTGTCGTAGAAACTTCAAAAAGGGCTCATTTTAATAGTCGAAAGTGATTTGAAAGCAACTAACACCCCTTCCACGCCCACCATTTCCCCAAACACATCCAATAAAAATTTTGAAATAGCCATTTTGTTCCACACAGTTCAAAGTTCAGGAAATTATACCTTTTAGCAGGACATTCCCCCCACAGTCTTCAGGGCAAGGGCTATAAGTTATGCCCTGGGGGCATATAAGATTTTTACTGAAATCTTTGTCATAGAAAATTGAAAAAGGGCACATTCGATTGGAAATTCAAAGGGCTAGAGCGTTTTTTAATAGTCAAAAGTGATTTGAGGGCAACAAACCCTCCTCTCACACCCATCTTTTCCCCAAACACATTCAATCAAAATTTTTAGATAGCCATTTTATTCAACGTAGTTGAAAGTTGTGGATATTAGGTCTTTAAGGATGACAACCTCTCCCCTCCCCCACAGCCCTATGGGCAAGGTTTGTAAGTTATGCCCTGGGGGCATATAAGGTTTTATTGAAAGCGTTGTTGTAGACTTCAAAAGGGCTCATTCAATTGGATATTGAAAGGGCTAGTGCCTTTTTTAATAGATAAAAGTCATTGGAGTGACTAACGCCCCTCTCACGCCCACAATTTTCCCAAACACATCCAATCAAAATTTTGAAATATCCGTTTTGTTCAACGTAGTAGAAAGTTCTTGAAGTTAGGTCTTTTAGGATGATAGCCCCCTCCGAGCCCTCAGTGCAAGGGTTGTAAGTTATGCCCTGGGGGCATATAAAGTTTATATAGAAATTTGTTGTAGAAATTTCAAAAAGGGCTCATTTGATTGGAAATTGAAATTGTCCTTTTTAATAGTCGAAAGTGAGTGGAGAGTGATTAACCCGCCTCTTACGCCCCCCATTTCCCCCAAAACATTCAATCAAAGTTTAGAGATAGCCATTTCGTTCAACGTAGTTGAAAGCTCTGGAAATTATGTATTTATGGTAGACAAACCCCCCAGAGCCCCAAGGGCAAAGGTTGTAAGTTCTGCCCTGGGGACATATAAGGTAGATAGATTTGTCGTAAAACTTCAAAAGGGGCTCATTCAATTGGAAATTGAGAGGGTTAGTGCCCTTTGTAATAGTGGAAAGTGATTGGAGGGTAACTAACCCCCTCTCACGCCCACCATTCCTCCAAACACATCCAATCAAAATTTTCTGATAGCCATTTTGTTCAACGTAGTAGAAAGTTCTGGAAATTAAAAAACCTGAATATTTTTATTTTTCTTTATACATATACACAAAATGTTATGTTTTTTATTTTTCCCTGTTGGTAAAGGCTTCCGGATGTAAGGCCAAATTATTTGGATTTTTTGTATAATCACCAAATTGTTTTTAGTGCTCATGTCCACTGTCTGTTGAAAATGTTATGCCCAGTTTTCAACATATTTTTGTCTATTTAAATTCTTTTACTTTTATGCTTTGTAACCTCTTCTGACTTTTTTCTTTAAAGGTAGGAAATGAAGATTAATTACTAATACTCTAGAAAACTATATAAGCACAAATACTTATGACAAGAAAAATTAACTTACCGATGTGAAGCATTTTAGTGAATGTATCTCTTAGAATATCCACATTTTTAAACCGCCCAGACACAAATCCTTTGTTGGGATATTCTTCCCCAACTGGACTGAAAAAAGAAATCCCAATCAAAAGATTAAATACATGGTTTAAAACTATTTTTTCTCAAAGGAGCTTTATAGAGGCTTACTGTATTAATTTTTCTTTATTTTCTTAATGTGCAAGTATGGTTATAGGTGTTTACCCCCCCCCCCTGGCGTTTAACACCAGGGTGGGGTGTTTAATGCGTTTAACGCCAGCATCCGCAAGCATGAGTGCAATATATCACTGTTAAGTTTCCTGCCGGATCTTCAAAGCATAGCTTCAAACATCTATTTTTACTGCCCTAAAACCATCTCTTACTTGTATTGTGTTTTTCTATCAGTTAAAACCCAACTACTCTTGGCTTACTCTCAATAGCTATCAAAATCACAACTACATGATAGGCAGTTCCTCTTCTCAAGTTTAGCTTTTGAAATATCTACTAGATGTTCATCTTTATTTTCCTGTAGCCACAAACATTCCAAGGCTCTTTCATAGATTTCTCACCTGAATTGATACCAGATTTATTATAGAATGCATTACAACACGAAATCAGGTAAACAGTCATTGGGGATTCAACAACAACAATTGTAATCAATGGTAGCAATAAAGAGAAAAATGAAATATATCCATATCACAGGGGTTTAGCCAATCATCTGTTTTCCTTAAACAGTTGAGTTATCAGATATGTCCTATTATAATAAGATATTTATTATAATATAATATATTATATATATATATTATATATATATATATATATATATATATATATATATATATATATATATATATATATATATATATATATATATATATATATATATTATGTATAATATCTATTATATAATATAATATCATAATAGGATATTTCCTATTATCAGAAAGGAGTTCTATAGATTTGGAAACAGGATGAAGAACAAGAATCATCAAGTACCTGAACACAAGTTTGTATTACTTGAACTAACCATCCTATATAGAAAACTAGCTGGTTATTACCAAATTATAGAACAAATATCAGAGGCAACGCTGTAGCGTTGCCTATAGTAAAGTCCATACGGCTCCAATGTTTTATTATTTATTTTATTTTTTTTTCCTAGAGGCACTTCATATGGAAGGGGTCGTCGTAGAAACTTCAAAGGGGGATCATTCTATTGGAAATCGAGAGTTCTAGAGCCCTTTTTAATAGTCGAAAATGATTGAAGGGCAACTAGCCCCCCCCCAAGCCCCCAAACACATCCAATCAAAATTTTGAGATAGCCATTTTGTTCAACATAGTTGATTTCCAGATAGAAAGTATATTTTTGAGGAGGACACTCCCCCACAACCCTCAGGGCAAGGGTTTTAAGTTATGCCCTGGAACAATATAAGGTTTTTATAGAAGGTGTTGTCGTAGAAACTTCAAAACAGGCTCAATTGATTGGAAATTAAAGGGCAAGTGCCCTTTTTAATAGTCGAAAGTGATTGCAATGTAACTATCCCCCTCCCCCCCCCCCCACACCCATCATTTCCCAAAACACATCCAATCAAAATTTTGAGATAGCCATTTTGTTCAGCGTAGTTGATTTCCAGATAGAAAATATATTTTTGAGGAGGACACTCCCCCATAACCCTCAGGGCAAGGGTTTTAGTTATACCCTGGGGGCATAAAAGGTTTTTTTATAGAAGGCGTTGTCGTAGAAACTTCAAAAAAGGCTCATTCGATTGGAAATTCAAAAAGCTAGTGCCCTTTATAATAGTCAAAAGTGATTGGAGTGCAACTAGCCCCCCCCCCCACGCCCATCATTTCCCCAAACACATCCAATCAAAATTTTGAGATAGCCATTTTGTTCAGCGTAGTTGTTTCCCAGATAGAAAATATGTTTTTGAGGAGGACACTCGCCCAGAAACTTCCGGGCAAGGGTTTTAAGATATGCCCTGGGGGCATATAAGGTTTTTATAGAAGGTGTTGTCGTAGAAACTTCAAAAAAGACTCATTCGATTGGAAATTCAAACGGATAGTGCCCTTTTTAATAGTCGAAAGTGATTTGAGGGCAACTAGCCCCCCCCCCCACGCCCATCATTCCCCCAAACACATCCAATCAAAATTTTGAGATAGCCATTTTGTTCAGCGTAGTTGATTTTCATATAGAAAACATGTTTTTGAGGAGGACAATCCCCCACAACCCCCAGGGCAAGGGTTTTAGGTTATGCCCTGGGGGCATATAAGGTTTTTATTGAAGGCGTTGTCATAGAAACTTCAAAAAAGGCTCATTCGATTGAAAATTCAAAGGGATAGTGCTCTTTTTAATAGTCGAAAGTGATTAGAGGGCAACTAGCCCACCCCCCCCCCCCCTACGCCCATCATTCCCTGAACACATCCAATCAAAATTTTGAGATAGCCATTTTTGTTCAGCGTAGTTGATTTCCAGATTGAAAATATATTTTTGAGGAGGACATTCCCCCACAACCCTCAGGGCAAGGGTTTTAAGTTATGCCCTGGGGGCATATAAGGTTTTTATTGAAGGCGTTGTCGTAGAAACTTCAAAACAGGCTCATTCGATTAGAAATTAAAGGGCTAGTGCCCTTTTTAATAGTCGAAAGTGATTGGAGGGCAACTAGCCCCCCCCCCGCGGCTGCAATTTTCTCGTTTATAGTAGAGAAAGCTTGTTGGGCTCGCTCATGGGGCATTTCTGTAGCAGTGCCTCTTTTTAAGAAAGGTAATAGGAAGTTACATGAAAACTTTAGGTCTATCTTTATGGGGAATGTGGTAAGTAAATTGCTTTGTAAGGTTCTGGAATTTAGGCTAAGAGATTGGTTAGATAAGGAGGAAATACTTAGCCCGATACAAGCGGGATTCAGATCGACATTCAGCACTATTGACAATATTTTTACTTTGGATGCATTGAGAAGGAAATATGCTAGAGGAAAAAATGGTCGGCTATTCGTAGCCTTTTTAGACCTGAAAAGTGCTTTTGATTCGGTAAATAGGAGGTTATTAATTGAAAGTCTGTTAGAAATAGGCTTGCCGTCTTGTTTTGTAGCAATAATAGCAGATATGTATCGGAGGGGGAAATTTTCTGTGAAGGTTATGGGAAATTTTTCTAGGCTGGTCACGTCTCATGTGGGTGTGAAACAAGGATGTACATTATCTCCTAAGCTCTTCTCCTTGTTTGTTAATGATTTAGATAGGTTTATGCAAAATAATGGAGCCCCTTATATATCTTTGCATTGGTTTAGGCTATCATGCATGTTATTCGCGGATGATATAGCTCTAGTGGCGGATAGCAGAGATAACCTTCAGAAGCAATTAGATATAATAAAAAATTATTTAGAAAAGAAGGAGTTAGAGTTGAACGCTAAGAAATCAGTAGTATTAGTATTTAGGAGTAAAGGAGATGTTGATTCAGAGGTCCATTTTAATTTTGGAGTAAAGGTTTTAGAGGTTAAAGATGAATTTGTTTATTTGGGTGTTAAGTTTAGTGCTTTGAGGGGGATGTCTAGGCATGTAGAAGATTGTAATTCAAGGGGTAATAGGCTAATAAATATGCTTTTGAGAAGTAATTTAAATCAGCTAGCTGACATGAGGATCCAGAAAAGAGTTTTCCAGACAAAGGTAGCTTCTAGTCTACATTGGGGCTCTGAGCTTTGGGGTTTTGCTAAAGGAGCTAAGCTAGAAGTAGTTCAGCTAAGATATTTTAAGAGAATTCTAGGCTTGAAGGATTCATTTAGTTCAGTGGCACTGAAAGGAGATTTGGGGCTTTTTCCTTTAAGGAGTGTTAGATTGGTTAGAATGGTAAAATTCTGGGAGAAGATAATTAGGCTACCTAGAGTTCGGCTTCTCAAGGCAGCTTATTTGGAGAGCTTGAAGGATGGTAGACGTGATTCATGGTCAAATCAGGTTAAGAAAATACTGGACCTTTGTGGACTTTCGGAGATGTGGAATGAAGGAAAAGGCCCTATGGATGAAACCGTGTCAGTATGGAAGGAAGTCCAGCGAACCCTAAAGGACCAAGAAATCCAAGAGTGGCAAGCTCATAAGGACCAATCTATGTCTTTGAGGTTTTACTCCCAAGCCAAAGACGGTTGGGGGGAGGAGGTTTATCTTAAATTTGGGTTGAATAGAGAGGATTTGAAGAATTTTGTTGTTGGTAAGAGGGGATAGTTTGGATTTAGGTGAGAGAAGGAAATTTTTGGGAAAGTTTAGGCTGGCGGCTGGCCCTTATTTCTGCCCAATGTGTGGATTGGTGACTAAAAACTTATTTCATTTTGTATCCGAGTGTGAAGAGCTGTCTGAGTTGCGGAATGAATGTTTCGGACGAGTGTTTGGGAGCGAATGCTGGTTAATAGAGCGCATGGCTGAGAGGAACGCATGTGCTATTAAACAGTTGTGTAAGTTTCTTCGTTTAGGGACTAAATATAGGGAATCATGTTTGAGGGGATAGCCTGATACTATTTTTATGATTTGAATTTTATTCTATGGTGTTTGTTGGTTAAAAGTCGAACCTTGGTGTTTCTTTTTGTCGTTTTGTTGTTCTTTTTCTTTTTTCCTTTTTTGATTTTTACTATCTAAAGTTGTATTTTGTTCCTGAGTGTTGGTTTGTAGATTGTATTATGTTTTGCTATGGCCCACAGGCTTTTTGCAATAAATCTTATCTTATTTTATGCTGATATTTATTCCCTAAAATCTTAATTAATTTTTGATTTCTTAAAGTTACAAAAGTGAAAATATTTCAAAGAATTGTTTTCAGTAAAGCAGTAGGTTTTAGGCTTCTGCAGTGAGACGATACCCAAACTCTTGTTTGTAGTTATTTTTATTCGATTCAAACTTGATTTGCATATTCAATTTAAGTTTCACTCGTTTTAAGATTTATTTATTCATTTACACTAACATATATTGTATGTTTGTTCCCATTGATTGCGATTTAATTTCTGTTCGTTTTAAGTTTCATTTATACTTTATTAGCAAAATATTTGTTTTCGTTTTAAGCTTGATTTTCATATTCAATCTAAGCATTACTCGCTTTAAGATCTATTTATTCATTTATATTATTACTTGTTGTATGTTTTTTGCTATGATTGTTTATTTAATTTCTGTTCGTTTTGGGTTTCATTTATTCTTTAATAGTAATTTCTGGTCGTTTTGAGCTTGAATTTTAACAGGTATTTGTATCTCCTGAGCTTAAGTTTAAAATGGCCTTTACTTTTCTTTGAAAAACTAAGGCCATACGGCTCCAATGTTTTATTATTTATTAATTAAAAAAAAACTTTCCGAAAAATAAGTTTTACAGTTAAAGAAGGGGGCAGTATCCAAATTTTGCTTGTAGTGAAACTATATTTGTCTTGATCAATCTTGAAAAGAACTAATAAATTAAACTGAATATTTGATGCATAATGATATTAATTTCTAAAAGCTCATCAGTTCAAAATTTTACTGTACTTTCAATATTTATTTTCAATATTAAGTACAAAAGAAAACATTTGTAATATAATTCGTTTTCAGCAAAGCGCCAATGACGCAGTAGGTTTTAGGCTTCTGCAGTGAGACGATACCCAAACTCTTGTTTGTAGTTATTTTATTCGATTCAAACTTGATTTGCATATTCAATTTAAGTTTCACTTGTTTTAAGACTTATTTATTCATTTACATTAATATATATTGTATGGTTGTTTGCATTGATTGTTTATTTAATTTCTGTTCGTTTTAAGTTTTATTTATACTTTAATAGCAAAATATTTGTTTTCGTTTTAAGCTTGATTTTCATATTACTTGTTGTATGTTTTTTGCTATGATTGTTTATTTAATTTCTGTTCGTTTTGGGGTTCATTTATTTTTGAGTTTTGAGTTTGAATTTTAACAGGTATTTGTATCTCCTGAGCTTAAGTTTAAAATGGCCTTTACTTTTCTTTGAAAAACTTATTTTTCGGAAAGTTTTTTTAATTAATTTTTGTTCGTTTTTGATTGCAAAAAGTTTCAAGTTTTTATGGCATGGGGGGGGGTGCTTACTGTCCGATTATTCTTGACTTTAAAAAACGGATCTAGAACTTTGTATTTAAATCGAATGAGGCTTTTTTCAAAGTCTATACGATTACCTCTTTGATAAAAACCTTATATATGAACAATAGACAGCTTGCATAACTTGTGGACAGCGATTGACAACAATGAACTTTGAACTATTTTAACAAAATGTCTATCTCAAAATTTTTATCTGATGCATTTAGGGCGTGGAGGAGGGAGAGGGGCTAGTTGCCCTTCAATCTCTTTTGACTCTTAAAAAGTGAACAAGAACTTTCAATTTTCAATCAAATGAGCCCTCTCTAAAGTTTATACGAGCAACCCTTCCATAAGAAATAATATGAAGGATTCGGAGAATCCTTAAATTACAACCCTTGCCCTGAGGGCTTTGGAGGAGTTGTAATCCTCAAAGACCTAATTTCCAGAACTTAAAACTACGTTTAATAAAATGGCTGTCTTAAAATTTTGATTAGATGTGTTAGGGGAAAAGGTGGGCGTGAGAGAGGGTTTAGTTGCCCTCAAATCACTTTCAACTACTATAAAGGGCACTAGCCCTCGGAATTTCCAATTGAATGTGCTTGTTTTGAAGTTTCTACGACAACGCCTTCTATAAAAAACCTTATATGCCGCCAGGGCATAACTTAAAACCCTTGCCCTGAGCGTTGTGGGGGAGTGTCCTCCTCAAAAACATATTTTCTATCTGGAAATCAACTACGCTGAACAAAATGGCTATCTCAAAATTTGGATTGGATGTGTTTGGGGGAATGATGGGCGTGGGGAGGGGGGGCTAGTTGCACTCCCATCACTTTCGACAATTAAAAAGGGCACTAGCCCTTTGAATTTCCAATTGAATGTGCTTGTTTTGAAGTTTCTACGACAACGCCTTCTATAAAAACCTTATATGCCGCCAGGGCATAACTTAAAACTCTTGCCCTGAGGGTTGTGGGGGAGTGTCCTCCTCAAAAAATATTTTCTATCTGGAAATCAACTACACTGAACAAAACGGCTATCTCAAAAGTTCGATTGAATGTGTTTGGGAAAATGATGGGCTTGGGGGGGGGGGGCTAGTTGCCCTCCAATCACTTTCGACTATAAACCCTTTAATTAAAGGGCACTAGCCGTTAAATTTCCAATCGAATGAGCCTGTTTTGAAGTTTCTACGACAACGCCTTCTATAAAAACCTTATATGCCCCCTGGGCATAACTTAAAACCCTTGCCCTGAGGGTTGTGGGGGAGTGTCCTCCTCAAAAATATATTTTCAATCTGGAATTCAACTACGCTGAACAAAATGGCTATCTCAAAATGTTGATGGTATGTGTTTGGGGGAATGATTGGCGTAAGGGGGGGCTAGTTCCCCTCCAATCACTTTCGACTATCCCTTTGAATTTCCAATCGAATGAGCCTTTTTGAAGTTTCTACGACAACGCCTTCAATAAAAACCTTATATGCCCCCAGGGCATATCTTAAGACCCTTGCCCTGAAGGTTCTGGGGGAGTGTCCTCCTCAAAAACGTATTTTCTATCTGGAAATCAACTATGCTGAACAAAATGGCTATCTCAAAATTTTGATTGGATGTGTTTGGGGAAATGATGGGCGTGGGGAGGGAGGCTAGTTGCACTCCAATCACTTTCGACTATTAGAAAGGGCACTAGCCCTTTAATTTCCAATCGAATGAAGCCTGTTTTGAAGTTTCTACGACAACGCCTTCTATAAAAACCTTATATGCCCCCAGGGCATAACTTAAAACCCTTGCCCTGAGGGTTGTGGGGGAGTGTCCTCCTCAAAAATATATTTTCTATCTGGAAATCAACTACGCTGAACAAAATGACTATCTCAAAATTTTGATTGGATGTTTTTGGGGGAATAATGGGCGTATGGGGGGGGCTAGTTGCCCTCCAATCACTTTCGACTATTAGCCCTTTGATTAAAGGGCACTAGCCCTTTAATTTCCAATCGAATGAGTCTTTTTTGAAGTTTCTACGACAACGCCTTCTATAAAAAACCTTATATGCCCGCAGGGTATAACTTAAAACCCTTGCCCTGAGGGTTGTGGGGGAGTGTCCTCCTCAAAAATATATTTTCTATCAGGAAATCAACTACGCTGAACAAAATGGCTATCTCAAAATTTTGATTGGATGTGTTTGGGGAAATGATGGGCGTGGGGGGGGGGGGAGGGGGCTAGTTACACTCCAATCACTTTCGACTATTAAAAAGGGCACTAGCCCTTTAATTTCCAATCGATTGAGCCTGTTTTGAAGTTTCTACAACAAAGCCTTCTATAAAAACCTTATATGCCCCCAGGGCATAACTTAAAACCCTTGCCCTGAGGGTTGTGGGGAGTGTCCTTCTCAAAAATATATTTTCTATCTGGAAATCAACTACGCTGAACAAAATGACTATCTCAAAATTTTGATTGGATGTTTTTGGGGGAATAATGGGCGTATGGGGGGGGGGGGCTAGTTGCCCTCCAATCACTTTCGACTATTAGCCCTTTGATTAAAGGGCACTAGCCCTTTAATTTCCAATCGAATGAGTCTTTTTTGAAGTTTCTACGACAACGCCTTCTATAAAAAACCTTATATGCCCGCAGGGTATAACTTAAAACCCTTGCCCTGAGGGTTGTGGGGGAGTGTCCTCCTCAAAAATATATTTTCTATCTGGAAATCAACTACGCTGAACAAAATGGCTATCTCAAAATTTTGATTGGATGTGTTTGGGGAAATGATGGGCGTGGGGGGAGGGGGCTAGTTACACTCCAATCACTTTCGACAATTAAAAAGGGCACTAGCCCTTTAATTTCCAATCGATTGAGCCTGTTTTGAAGTTTCTACAACAAAGCCTTCTATAAAAACCTTATATGCCCCCAGGGCATAACTTAAAACCCTTGCCCTGAGGGTTGTGGGGGAGTGTCCTTCTCAAAAATATATTTTCTATCTGGAAATCAACTACCCTGAACAAAATGGCTATCTCAAAATTTTTATTGGATGTGTTTGGGGGAATGATGGGCATGGGGGGGGGGGGGCTAGTTGTCCTCCGATCATTTTCGACTATTAAATAAGGGCACTAGAACTCTCGATTTCCAATCGAATGAGCCCCCATTGAAGTTTCTACGACGACCCCTTCCGTATGAAGTGCCTCTAGGAAAAAAAAAAATACCCCTCCCCCACCCTCTAGTGAGCAAGCTATGATAAATAAGTTAGCATCAGTCATGGATAATTCCTTGAAATCTTTCAGGGAAGATCTTAAGCAGGAGTTTGCCACCACTAGTCAGTTGACACAAACACTTTCCCAACTGAGAACTGACATAAAGTGACATTTCTGCCCAAGATAGCGATATTGCAAACAGGGTATCACATATTGAAAATTAATTACAATCAGTTTGCTCTACCTCAACAGTTCATGACCTAGTGGTATCTACAGTGTCCTCTAAGTTGTCTGAACTTCTGTCAGCCAAACTATCTGAATCTGATGTTTGTTGGACAGCACGTACAGAGCACCAGCGTTTTGAGAGACGTCTTAATATTGTTGCTTATGGTATCCCCCCCAGACTGATGATGCAGTTTTCCTGTACAATTATCTCTTATGCAATTATGGAGTTGACATTGGTGCCCCCCAGCCCAAGTAAAAAGACTTTCTAATAGCCATCAACCATCTGGTAGCCGTCCCCTCCTCTTCTTTTCTCTGCACCATCAACAGAATTTAGAAAGCAAATTATACAGAAATCCTTTGAAACAAAGGGATCAATTAGTTTTTATAGAGATAGTCCTAAGGAAGATTGCATAAAGCACAAAGTTCTAGTCGAGGAGCTGAAAATCAGAAAAGCTACGGGAGAAGCAGATTTGATAATCCATAATGGTGCCATCATTAAAAAAAACTTGCCAGTTGGAGTGATCCCCCAGACCCCCCCCCCCCACCCAATGTCCCACTAACATACATGCCTCCTTCTACCTCTAATAATTGTTTAAATGTTTATGGACTTGCATCACCTAATTCTGTCCCTCAATAGTCTAGTAGTGAACACAATAATAATAGTTTCCTTTCTGATGCCAACACTTCTCTTGTTTCTTCAACAACAACTTGTTTAACTGATGTTTCTTTTTGTTGTTTCATATTGCTGTATCCAACAACCTTACCAGTCCGTTAGTTCCTGCATCCTTGCTGATTCCTACCTCTCAGGGAATGAGATTCCTTAGCTCCAATGTTGATAGCCTCCCTAATAAGCTTTCTGAACTTTCTTTTTATATGAAATCTGAAGGAGAGGATGTTGCTGCAATTACAGAAGTTTCACTAAAAAATACCTTGTCAGTTTTAACTCCTGATGAAATCAAAATTGATGATTACAAACTATTTTCTAATCTGAATTCCCCACTTTGCCACCAAGGAGTGTGCCTTTATATAAGAGATGGACTAAATGTTAGTCTCATTCAATTCAATTCTCTGAATACTGATGGAATTGAGTCTGTCTGGATTAAATTACACAATCACAGAACTTCAATTGTAGTGGGTGTTGTTTATAGAAGCCCCAGTGCTCCATGTGTTATGGACTCTGAGTCAAATTTGGCTGCCCTGTTGTCTTACATGATGACCAATTTTGCCAGCTATGATCTTTTGCTTATGGGGGATTTCAATATTCCTGAAATCCATTGGATTGATGGATCTGGTTTTTGTAATAGAGATTCTCTTTTTTGTCTGCCCTCTCTGATAATTCCCTCTGTCAAACAATTTCAAAACCAAATCGTTTCAGGGAAGGTCAAGTCTCCAACACTCTTGATCTAGTAATACTCAGCAACCCTGACCTTCTTATTAAGAATGTTATAACCACACCTGTTGGTAACAGTGACCATGTTGTAATTATTTCAGGGTTTTGTCTATCTACCATTCAGCCTTCCTCTAAGCAACAAAAGTATGTAAACAACAAAATAGTCTCAAAAAAACTTGCCAAAGTCAACTGGAAAAAGCTTATTACTGATGATATTGAGGAGAGTTGGTCAAATGTAAAAACGGAAATTATAAATGTTGAAAAGTCATGCACCAGAATTTTTCAGGTAAAACAGGCAAAAAGTTTACCTTTTTTAACTACTAAAATTAGTAAGCTAATCAATAGAAAACACAGAGCATGGAACTGTCATAGAAAAAATAAGACCACAGAAAATTATCTAGTTTTCAAATCCTTTTGTAATCAAACAACAAACCAAATAAAGGTGTTGAAGAGAAGGTTTGAGGAAAAACTGCCAGAGGAAGTTAAGGTTAACCCTAAATCTTTCTGGTGTTATGCCACTAAAAATTGTAGCAGCAGATGCACAATCCCAGATATCCTGCATGGTAGTAAATCAGTTGCTGATCCTGAACTGAAAGTTGAAATTTTCAATCAATATTTCTCTTCTGTTTTTTTTTGTCCTATCCCAGTATTGTATATCCTACACCTCCCTTATATGATGTATCACATAATATGGAACCAATTCTGATTACAGATACTTTGGTTCTAAAGGAACTGACATCCCTCAAACTGAATAAATCTGCTGGCCTAGACAGCATTCACCCACACATCCTACACAAATGTCATACAGTTTTGTGTCAACCTCTTTCCCTGCTGTTCAAATTATCACTAAATCTTTCTAGACTACCCCAGGATTAGAAAACTGTGCATATTATTCCTATTTAAAAAAAAGGTAGAAAGGACCTTGCTGAAAATTATTGAATCATCAGCAGTTGTTAAGGTTCTTGAAAGAATAATCAATTCTGCAGTTGTTAAACACCTTGAAGTAAACAATGTTTTACACAGTTCACAACATGGCTTTTGTTCTGGAAGATCTGTTGACACCAATCTCCTTGAATCATATGATCACATCACCAAGTTGCTTGATATTGGGGTTCCTGCTGACATAATTCTGCTTGACTTTTCTAAAGCTTTTGACAAAGTGTGTCACAATCAACTTGCAATTAAATTGTGCACAGTTAAGCTCAAAGAGAAATCCCTGCTCTGGATCCTTGATTTTCTTTACCCATGAAACCAATGTGTTCAGTTGTTTGATGACTCTGGAGATTGTATTCTTTCTTCCTCAACATGTGTTCTGAGCAGAGTTCCTCAGGGTAGTGTCTTGGGTCCTACATTATTTAATATTTTCATCAATGATGCTCCTTCTATTATCAGCAGTAATTCAACTCTTTATGTAGATGACCTGAAGCTTCTTGGACCAGCTCTGTCCTGTGAAGATCATGCCCTACTACAAACTAACCTTCATCTGCTGGGTCAATGGGCAAAGGTCTGGCTTCTTGAATTCAATGTTGCAAAGTGCCATATCATTCACTTTGGCAAACAGAATCCATGCCGCTCTTATTATTTCTTAGGCCAACCACTCTCCTCTGTAAATAATGAGGAAGATCTTGGTGTCACTATTGACAATGAATTAAAATCCAGCACATATGCTAAGAGGTCTGCTGCTGGGGCTAGTTCAACCTTGGGTTTCATTAAGTGTACTATCTCCACCCATTTTTCTAAAGTCGTCAGTCTTCTTTATAAGGGACTTGTGCATCCTAAGCTTGAAGCTGGAATGTCACTTGCCCCTCCATATTTTAAAAAAGATATAAAAGTACTTGAAGATGTGCTGAGACCTACCACTAAAGTGATATCTGGCATGCAAGAGCTTTCCTATCCTATAAGACTATCAAAGTTGAATCTCCCTACACTTGTATACAGGAGAAATAGAGGGGACGTCATTTTAGCCTTTAAGTTATTGAGGGCTAACATTCTCTCAGCATTATTCCCTACTGTTAGTACCAATTCAAGAACTAGAGGTCATTAACTGAAACTTGTCAAGCAGTTTACAACATCTGTACTGTCTATAGAGTATAGAGTCTTTACTCAATTCTTCTCAGCCCATATTGTCAACAATTGGAACAAATTATCTAATGAAACTGTTACTGCTGAATTCATTGATGTTTTTAAACTAAGGCTAGATTCTGAGTGGTCCTCCAAACAGTGTAAATTCAATTGGGATGCTATCAAAGATGGAGCAGCACCTGGTCACCAGTGATCCTTGTATACAACTATTGGTAAATATATACCAACTCATATTATTGAGTTAGGAATGAAGTGAATACACCATTTGATGCCTTTTTTTATGCTATTTACAAATACAATAATTATTTCTATTGGAAATGAATTTTAGCCCCCCCCCCTATATATGCCAATTCAGGGTATATATTTCTACATTAGGGGGGGGGGGGTAAAGTTTAAACTTACCTCCCATTTACATCAGAAACAAAATTTGCCCCCACCTCCCTAATGTAGAAATATATACCCTGAATTGGCATATATAGGAGGGGGGGGGGGCTGAAATTCATTTCCAATAGAAATGATTATTATATTTGTAATCAGCATAAAAAAGGCATCAAATGGTGTATTCACTTTATTCCTAACTCAATAATATGATTTGGTATATATTTACCCAACTAGTCATCATTCTGGAGCTCTACAAGGAGAAATCCTTAGATTGCTCCTAGCTGCTATTTAAGGTAGTTTAAGGTATTTTGGAATGTTTTAAAGTAGCTTCTGGAATTGGTAAATGTGAAGTAGAGTAGCAGCTGTCCAGAAGGAGACATGCTAATCCAAAAAGAGGGGCCTTTATATTGCTGGATTTTTTGTCTTTTTTTATGGTCAAAATAACATTTATGACAATTCATCCCCTGATGATCCCATAAATAGCCTTAGGCTACCTTAAAAGATATAGCCTACCAAACAAAAGAAAAATACTGAAACAATGAAAATTCTTATTTTATAATATGCAGCATGTTTATATTAGTCAGATTCTTTTTTTTCTGTGATTAATTGCAGTTTTAACTAATTTAACATACTCTTTTTTGTTTTTTTATCTGATATTCAACAGTATCACTTAAACTGGCCAACACTGGATGTGATAGAATTCTAGTTTAGCTACTTTTTGCTATCTTGGAAAGGGTTAGGTTAGAAAAAGAACCTTTCAGGGATAGGTTTACAGACTAAAATATGTCCAACAAGGGTATCTTGAAGTACCTACTGCCAATCCTTTTCTCTCTAGAGGGCAATGATGTTTAAAAAAGTTTTGAATTATAAAAGTGAAACCTTGCAACATCCCTTACAGTTTCATTCTTCTAGCCTAACCCATTTCCAAGATAGCAAAAAGTATCTAAAGTAGAAATTTACCAATCCTTTTCTTCAATCAGTATATAATTTATGTGAAAGAAACAGAAAAAGTCAGACTAACATTGGAAAGTGTTACACTTAATTACATGTAACCTTGGATAAGTTTAATTAGCCAATTGATTATCACTTTAGACACAACATATTTTGAACAAAATTCTTTTTTTTACCTCTCAGAGGTAAAACCTCTTAAGGCATCTGCTGCCTCAAGATTAGGATATTCTAAAGAACCCATTGAAGTAATCCTAAACTGAGGTTGTGTATATTCTTCCTAGCCTCTATTATTGTTTTGAGTTCTAATGGTGATATTAGTGAAGAATACAGCACAGAGTTTACATGTCCAAAACCATTGCTTGGCAAAAAAGTTAGATTTCTGCTCTCCGAGTTCTTTTTTCAAGTTTTCTATCGCCCATTTTTTTTTCAGTTTCCTGTATCTGACAATAGGTTCCTGTTTTTAAATGGTTCTTCTTCTTCTTTTTCACAGCAGGCGGGCTTTTCAGTTGATACTATTTAGCCCTCTTCCTTTTGCTTCACTCTGTGGGCTAGAGAGCTACTGGCTTGGTTGTCTCTTATTTATTAGATATTCTGAGATATCTTTCAGTAGATCTTTCGACTCAAGGAGTTCAAATATAAGATGATAGATATCGATTTCTGTGCTCTGTGTGCAGGTATAGTCGGCTAGGCTCTTGGCTCATAGTGAGATTTTGTGGTGTTTGAAGCACTTTTAACAGTTTACAATGCAAATTATGCTGTGCAGACATCAGCATATTACATTAAAATAGGCAATGGTCAATTGTTTCATTATTCATATTACAATGCCTGCAAAGAGGGGACAGGGGAACTGAACCACTTAAATTAGGAAACTGATACTAGAATGCAAGAAAGTTTAGTCCATTTGTTCCAGAACGAATTCTAAGATAAATTTTAGAAAAATACTTATTGGGAAAGGGGGAAATAGTAGGATTTTTCTTATTAAACATAATATTTGATAGTCTCCATCAGTAAATATCTCTAATGGGGATTGGTCTCCCACTTGGCTGGTCAATATTTATAGCATTTTTTGCTATTTCATCAACCTGATGATTACCACTTATACCAGAGTGGCTAGGAATATACTGAAGATAAGTTCTTATGCCACTTGAAGCAAGATTATCTATAATACTAAGACAATGATAAGTGTCAATATCCAGCTTATACTGAGGAGCTGAAGACAGCAACTCAAGGCTTGATGAAGAGTCAGAATAAAATATAATATTATTTGAATTAGCAATCAAGGGTTTATTTTCCATAAGGTGCTCTAATGCCATAATTATGGCATTTAACTCTGCAGAAATTATAGATACATTATTATACAATCTTTCACACATTGCAATTTTCAGGTGAGGAAGGAAGGCACCACTTGCTACCTTCTCATTCATTTTGGACCCATCAACAAAGATTTGGAAATGGTTTTTATAAGTAACTGTATTAAGTTCAGCAAATTTTTTCTGGACAAAAGTGATGGGGGTTAAATCTTTAGTCCACTTTAAGAAATCAATATTCATTATGGGGATTGACCAATTTCATGGAGGGGATTGGGGGAAAGCAGGTGCAATAGACTTTTTGGGTACAGGGAACTTTTCTGAATATTGGCATACTCATCTGCAATGCCTCTATACATGGCTGGATTTCTTAACCAATTATGTAGGGTGTGTGAGCTATTTGATTCAATTTTTGTAAGATGTTTTATCAAGAGAAAGCTACGTCTCTCCTTTATTGTTGTTAATCCACTCTCCATAAGCAGAAACTTGGTGCTTGTGGGTTTCCTAAGACCAAATATGAGACATAATATATCGTTTTGTATTGTTTCAATTTTTTGCATCTGGGTCTTTGCACATGCACCATAGACAATGAGCCCATAGTCAATATGGGGTCTTATATGGGATTTATAAAACTGGAGTAAGGTTTTCTCCTTAAATCCCCAGGGTGTGGAAAGAAGTCTTTTTAGTATAATTGTTTTTCTATAGCATTTTTTTTATTGTGTTTGAAATGTGGAGGTGGAAATTAAGTTTTTGGTCAAGCATGAGACCTAGGTAATTAATATGATTATCTTCTGGAATAGTTGTTCCATTTAGAGTTAGTCTTGCATTAACATGATTTCGCTTTTGGTGAAATTGGATTATTTTTGACTGGGTAGGTGTAATGGGTAAATCTGAATGTTGAGAGAATTTTTCAAATTGGAAAAGTGACTTTTGCAGCTTTGACTGTGCAATCTCAAAGGTGTTGCCAAATGACTATAGTACCAGATCATCAGCATATTGTAGATTTGTGTGGGGGAGCTTCATGTCCCAGAGATATAGGGCAAAGAGGAGGCAGCTGAGGACTGCTCCCTGAGGAAGGGCTTTGGTTATTGTCTTTTGGGGTGAAGAGGCTGAACTTACACAAACAATGAAACTTCGCAATTCTATAAAAGATTTTATAAAAGATACTACCTTGGGGGGTAGTCCAAGGTTTGCAAGTTTAATTAAAAGGATTTGGTGGTTCACATTGTCGTATGCCCCTTCAAAATCTAGGAAAGCTGCAACTAGGACATTGTTTTTTGAGAATTATTCATTTACTGCATTTGTTAACAATATGAAAGCAACTGTTGAGGAATGGTGTTTCCTGAATCCAGTTTGAGTGTGAGGGATCATATTATTTTTTTCAACAAACCAGAGGAGTCAGTAATAGATCATTTTCTCCATTATTTTCCCCATCACAGGAGTAACCATAATGGGCCTATAAGACTCAGCGTTATTTTTGGGTTTATTTTTCTTTAGGATTGGTAGAAGGGATGAACATTTCCAGATGTTGGGGAACATAGATGAAGCCCAAGCATGATTATAACAATTTAGAAGTTCCTGTTTGTATGAAGGGGTGAGATTCTTTATCCATGTAGGGTGCATGTTGTCATAGCTGCCGCTAGTCTTGGTCCTAATATGATGTATTGCATTATTCATTTCCTGGATTGAAAATGGACAGGTTATATACTCGGATCCTGGGCAAGGTTGGTAACTTGGGTTCATAGGAATTGGGGGCATTTGGCTACAATTATTTAATGTTAGCTTATTAACAAAAAGAAAGGCAAATAGCTTAGCTTTTTCATTATCATATTGTTATAATGGGTATTATTATGTATAAGCTCATACAGGAGTGGGTTGGGGGAAGTCTTTTTCCCATAGATGTGGCTTATGACTTTATGTATAATTGGCTCAAGTGTTTCTCTAGAGAGATTATTTGCAAAATTATTCCAGTAGTTATATTTAGAATTTATTATGGTCCTTTTTAGATTAGATTCTGCTTGTAATTTTTTAAATATGTAGTAGGTGATGGTTTTTTAAAGAATGTTCTCCTAGCTGCCTTTTTTGTTTTCCATTTATTTTGGCACTCATTTGTCCACCATGCTTTGGGAATATGTTTAGGGAAGGTTTTCCTGGGTGATGTCCTGGGGATAGCATGATTAGCTGTATTTATTTGTAAAGATGCCAAAACTTCAGCATGTGTGTCAGCTGTTGCGTTTGAAATGCATGAATTTTGGATGAAACTTATAATTTCATCATTTAGCTTAATTTGGAACATAGGCCAATTTGCTTTAGTGTTGATATATTTGGAGGTATGTGATAGGGTTTCAGCAGGTTCGTTTAGGGAGCAAACTATGGCAAAGTGGTAGTACATAGACTATCAATTTTATTTATATAAATTTTACTCAAAATATTTAAAGACACAATTTGTAGGTCAATTGTAGAGAAACTGCCACTTTTGGGGTTGAAATATGTATTCATGTTTGGAGGGGTAGCAACAGCTAATTCATTATTATTTGAAATCATATGATCAATGAACTTACCAGCTTTATTTGCTGGTTTATTCCCCCACAAAAGGCTGTGGGCATTAAAGTCTCCACAAATAATGATATTTTTCAGCATATTAGAATTATTTATATAGCTGAAGAAATCCATGGCATCTGTAGTTTGGCCATTAGGGTTATAAAAGCTTAATATGTAAGTTTTTGTATTATTCAGCCAAACACTGATACCAATTGCATCAACATCATTTACAAAATCTGGAAAGTTGATGCCACATAATTTTATATTATTTTTAACTATTAAAGCTACTCCACCTCCTTTTCTCTCTGATGATCTATCCTTTCTCAGGATAGTGTATCCCAGAGACTTAATTTGTTGATTTTGGGATAAATAAGTTTCATGGAGGCAAGCAATATTGATGGAATTATTATTCATAAAAGATATTAGTTCATTTAACTTATTTTCTGTAAGTGATCTTATGTTCCACTGGAGTGTTGATATGTGTTGTGTTGTTGATTCATATTTCATATGACTGTGTATCAATGTTCAGCTTTGTTAATAGTAAAGCAAGATCTTTTTTTGCTTGAATGAGCATATGATTAGGGATGTAGATTTTTGCCAATTCAGCAATGATTTCTGTTTTCTGTTGTTGTTGTATATTCATGGCCTGAACTGCATTGCAGTTTAGAATGAATAAGCATATATTTGGAGTTTGCATGTTTGGTTGTGCATCCAGTTTGTCAGTTAAGGGATTAATTCCTGGTAGTGTTTCTGGTTTGTTTCTTGTTGGGAGGGGGTGCCAGGCCAACCTCATCTCAGTAGGCAAGGAGGCTTGTTGGCTTGGTGATTCTTTCTGATAGAGATGTGAGCTAGGGGGCTTAAAGGATGGTGTTTTGTGAGGAGTACTTGATGCATTGGGAGTGTTTGACTTGGGAGTTTTATTTGATTTCAATATGGGTTTTATTTGGTGTGATTAGGCAGCATTTGCTTCCATAGCTGCAAAAGGGTATGGAATGGCCTTCTCTGTTGCTATTTGGAGTGTTAGTGCTCTTTTCTTATATGCAGAGCATTGTGATTTATTGGTGGATTCATGTGGGCCTTTACAATTGATAATTGTAGGCTGAGTGTTGTTACAAGTTGTCAACTGTTTAGGATGGGAGCCTTTACAATTAATACAGACTAGGAGAATTTCATTACATTTATTTGTTGTGTGTCCCAGTTTCAGACACTTCTGACACTGGATAGGCTTTGGCTTGTATTCCTTGTGTGGTTTGATTTGCCCAAACAGGAATAACTTTTCTGGGATATTAATTTTTTCCTTCAGTGTAAATAAGAAAGATCTACTTGTTTTTAATTCATTAGAGTTGGGTTTACCCAGTTGAGTGACATCTTCTACATGGACTGTGTTACCAGCCCTATCTGAGAACCCTTCTTTTAACTCCTGAATTGGTATTTCTAGGGGAACATTATATATAACTATTTTTGTTGGGGATTGTTTTGGGTTCCATTTAGATGAAATAATTGGGGTATTCAGAAGAGATTTTAGATTAAGTATTATATCTGCTGATTTCTGATCTTGGACAGCTATTAGCAAGGATCCATCATGGTGAATGTTAAGAGAAAACATTGATTTTAACATTTTGAAAATTGCAACCCTTATTGTAGTAATCTTTGTTACATCAAAGGGGGTATTAGGAGTAATTTTGAGGTAAATGCCTAAGTTTTGGGAAGGAGAAACTTGGACAGGGGGAGGGGAAATACTTTTGATTGGGGATGTTTTTTTCCTTTTTTTGGAGCTCCTGGAAAGGACCTCTTGAAATCCATTATCATCTATGGTGACATTAGCTCCAACACTGATCATTGTCCTATTCTCAGAATTTGAGCTTACATGTGAGCTTTGTGATAGAGAGCTTGACCAGCCAAGATGGGGCAAAAATGGATCAATTTCATTAGTATTTAGGGTGGGATCCAGAGGGACTTTTTTTTTAGGGGGAGTTCTTTGCATTGCCTATTGAAATAAGCTTTAAGCTAAACAGGAAAAGATAGTAATATGATACAAGACGTCTGCACTCTACTGTGGGGAAAACTTCACTATCCACAAAAGAAAACACCACAGTTTGGCCCTGAGGAGGATTGGTTCTGTATAACTACTGATAAATCAAGACAATAATTCACAAGAAATTTATTTTTAAATTTCTTAAAATGTTGCTGTTGTGTTGTTAAGGCATCAAATGGTGTATTCACTTTATTCCTAACTCAATAATATGATTTGGTATATATTTACCCAACTAGTCATCATTCTGGAGCTCTACAAGGAGAAATCCTTAGATTGCTCCTAGCTGCAATTTAAGGTAGTTTAAGGTATTTTGGAATGTTTTAAAGTAGTTTCTGGAATTGGTAAATGTGTAGTAAAGTAGCAGCTCTCCAGAAGGAGACATGCTAATCTAAAAAGAGGGGCCTTTATATTGCTGGATTTTTGGTCTTTTTTTATGGTCAAAATAACATTTATGACAATTCATCCCCTGATGATCCCATAAATAGCCTTAGGCTACCTTAAAAGATATAGCCTACCAAACAAAAGAAAAATACTGAAACAATGAAAATTCTTATTTTATAATATGCAGCATGTTTATATTAGTCAGATTCTTTTTTTCTGTGATTAATTGCAGTTTTAACTAATTTAACACAGTCTTTTTTGTTTTTTATATCTGATATTCAACAGTATCACTTAAACTAGCCAACACTGGAAATGATAGAATTCTAGTATAGCTACTTTTTGCCATCTTGGAAAGGGTTTACGTTAGAAAAATAACCTTTCAGGGATGGGTATACAGACTAAAATATGTCCAACAAGGGTATCTTGAAGTACCTACTGCTAATCCTTTTCTCTCTAGAGGGCAATGATGTTTAAAAAGTTTTGAATTATAAAAGTGAAACCTTGCAACATCCCTTACAGTTTCATTTTCTAACCTAACCCATTTCCAAAATAGCCAAAAGTATCTACAGTAGAAATTTACCAATCCTTTTCTTCAATCAGTAAATCAATTTATGTGAAGGAAACAGAAAAAGTCAGACTAACATTGGAAAGTGTTACATCTAATTACATGTTACCTTGGATAAGTTTAATTAGCCAATTGATTATCACTTTAGACACAAAATACTTTGAACAAAATTCTTTTATTACCTCTCTGAGGTAAAACCTCTTAAGGCATCTGCTGCCTCAAGATTAGGATATTCTAAAGAACCCATTGAAGTAAACTAAACTGAGGTTGTGTATATTCTTCTTTTCTTCTTCTTCTATTTAACAGCAGGCGGGCTTTTCAGTAAAACTATTTAGCCCTTTTCCTTTTGCTTCACTCTGTGGGCTACAGAGCTACTGGCTTGGTTGTCTCTTATTTATTATATATTCTCAGATATCTTTCAGTAGATCTTTCGACTCAAGGAATTCAAATATAAGATGATAGATATCGATTTCTGTGCTCTGTGTGCAGGTATAGTTGGCTAGGCTCTTGGCTGATAGTGAGATTTTGTGGTGTTTGGAGCACTTTAACAGTTTACAATGCAAGGTATGCTGTACAGACGTTAGCATATTACATTCAAATAGGCAGTGGTCAATTGTTTCATTATTCATAATACAATACCTGTAAAGAAGGGACAGGGGAACTGAACCACTTGAATTAGGAAACTGATACGAGAAAGCAAGAAAGTTTAGTCCATTTGTAAATTATGCCCTGGGGTCATACAAGACTTTTATAGATAGTGATATTGTAGAAACTTCAAAAAGGGCTCATTCGATTGGAAATTAGAAGGGCTTGTGCCTTCTTACACCCACCATTTCCCCAAACACGTCCATTCAAAATTTTGACATAGCCGTTTTGTTCGACGTAGTTAAAAAGTCTGGAAATTATTATTTTGAGGGTGACACTCCCCCAACATCCCTCAGGGCAAGGGTTGTAAGCTATGCCCTGGGGGCATATAAGGTTTTTTTATAGCAAGCGTTGTCGTAGAAACTTCAAAAAAGAATAATTCGATTGGAAATT